>LPNX011157630.1:93114-121734 GCA_001517045.1 Pseudotsuga menziesii
GATATAATGGGAAATTGGGTCTAAGTTTCAAAAGTCTATTTTAGTACCCAAAGTTACAAATAGACAATATTCTTTTTAAATAAAAAAAACTGCTTAAAAATACCTAAAACATAATAATAATAACACATAGTTACAATTGATTAAAGTAACCTTGATTTACAAACGAAATAATAATAATAACACATGGTTAAAATTGAAGTGACGCAGATTTACAACTGAACTGAAGTGACCGGGATTTACCATTTTACCATTGAATTAACCCGCAATTGCAATTGAATAACAATAATTGAGAGTTACAATTGAACGATAATCTCTTTAAATGAATTCCATTCTTAATTAGATTAGATGCATGAATGGCCATTTTTTCCATCTTTAATGGACTTAGATTATATCCTTGTGAAAAAACAACGACTGTCTTTTCCATCTATTATCATTGGGATCTACTTGTGAAAAATGGCCATTGTATTTTTTTCCATTTCCTGATGTTAAGTTCGCCAGTATGTAATCATGATAAATGTGATCTTAGATTTGTAGGAATATGTAATCACCATAAATGTGATCTTAGATTTGTAAGAAAAAGGTTAATAGAATAAGGTTGTTTAAGCTATATCAAACATGTTTTGTGGTTTTGCAGAAGACCAACCAACATGAGAAAGCTATAAATTATGAATTTTGATGAGCATGAGAACGTTATAAATTAATATTGAGACAACTGGGATTGGCAATTGGAACTTCGAGTTGATAATGAGATTTGGTGGACTTCCACGGCGAAAGTTTTATGGGTCCATTTTCTTGATATTTGGTGGCCTCTCACATAAGCAAAAAAATTTATGGGTCCATTTTCTTGAATATTCCCTCAAGTAAAGTTCTCGGTGGCACCAAGACAACGGGGTTTTCCAGTCAATCATAACTAATTAATGAATTAGGTTCTGGGGATACAACAAATAATGGATTGGTCAATTATAAAGATTATCCTTGAGCTTTTCAAACAAACATGAAACTCAAACACAGAGGAAATCTAGACCAGCCTTTATTTCATTTGCTTTAACAGAAAATTGTTAGAACATCTGCAATGCAAGACCTGAGTAGATAAGTGATAGGTTGGATGACATAGATTCAATGAGGATTATGGATCTGATCTCAGTATTCTTTAAACGCCAACGAAGGTGAAAACCAACCGTTAAGCTAGAGGAGACACGTTCAAGTGAAACACAGTACAAAAGAACATCCCAATGGTTAAAGCGCTCCACTCCTAGATGGTTTTTCCAGTGATCTCAAAGTACGACAGGTTTTTCTAGAGTGATCTCACAGTATAACAGGTTTCTGAATCGATCTAACTGGTTGAAATCGTATTTTGAACAATAGATTGTGTGATTCTGGAGCAATTCAAGGGAACTACTGTTTATACTTTGCAATTTTTATTGTAAAAAATTGTGATCTCAGAGTATAACAGGTTTCTCAATTGATCTAAGTGGTTGGAATAGCAGTTTGAACAACAGATTGTGTGATTCTAGGCATACTGGCCACTAGATAGTACCTTGTATTGATAGAGACCAATTGATTTTGGCCTAAATGAGCTCAGGTTTATGATTCAATGTTCAGAAACCGGTGGTGAACATGCACCTTTGTAGGATGGTCTAAATCAGAACATATCCAAAGCGAGCTAACCTAACTACAAGAACGCCAATGCAAGCAAAGATGGGTTCTAAATCCAATCCTAGTTATTTATTGGGTCATTAATATGACAAACACAGTTACCAAAACCCACAAGCTAATAACAGATAATTACCCAAACAATGGGGACTAGGTGGGATAATTAAGCAGCACATCAGAACATCTCACGCCAATGCAACCAAATATGAGTTCCAAATCCAATTAGAGTTATTGGGTCATTTAATTTGACAAACACAATTACAAGATCCTATGAAAAGCTAAGAACAAATCCAAAGCTAAGAGCTAACCTAGCCAGGTACAGGAACACCAATGCAAATGCAAGCAAAGATTTGCGAGCTTATAATTGACCAATATTCTCTTAATTGAAAAAACAAGAAAACCCTGCTAATAGCCATTTATTAAACATAGACATAGAGACATACCTGCTGTTCTCTTGAGGTTTGCGTGATAGATCGTAGGCCCACGAATCTTGTGGTTTCTCCTTGAACCTGCCCAAACAGGAAGGGATCGGCTCATGATTGGGATTCATGGAGAAAAACTATGATAAAAATGGTAACTATACTATACACTTACTATACACGAGAATGCACCGCTCCTTTGGCCACCAAATAACTGCTCTTCACTGGTGGCGCGATTCTGAGAATCGCGCCGCCAGTGAAGAGCGTCTCTTTGGTGGCCAAAGGAGTGGCGCTCCCCTGCGATGGCGGAGGAGGTAGAAGAGGGAAGCGGAGGATGGGAGCGAACACTCTATATGAATTAGGAATTATATTCTTTTTGAATGTATATGCCCCATGACATCTATTTCTCCCGGCCCCAAGCTACTGGAGGCCACCGTTGAAGTACCATCGAGGCCTTTCAATAGTAACAGCCACACTTTGAAGTATATCGATATTGAATCTATTGATGCCCTTGGTAAAGTAATTCAGATCCACACTAACTTTGGGCAGAACATCACTTGGCAGTGATTGATTGCTTAGAGGCTCCATATGATTCACTGAAATGAAAGACATTTGCTTTGCTTTCTACCATGTCACAATCCGGCAATGCTGAAATATTTGTCAAATGCCTACTCAACTACATGATCAACATCAATAACTTACTATACACGAGAATCCGCCACTCCTTTGGCCACCAAAGAGCCGCTCTTCATTGGCAGCGCGATTCTGAGAATTGTGTCGCCAGTGAAGAGTGACTCTTTGGTGGCCAAAGGAGCGGCGCTCCCCTGCGACGACGGAGGAGGTAGAAGAGGGAAGCGGAGGATGGGAGGGGGAGAAGGGATGGGCAGAGGAGGGATGGGCGGAGTTCTGGAACCAGTAGAACACATTGACATCCTCAATGTGCCCGAATTATTCTAGCTGACCTCTAATTCTTTTTATTTCTTCACTCGGAGGGTTCACCATGCCAGATTTGACCATAGCTTCCAAGATCTGGATCTGATCTGGTTTTGGATGCCATCTTGTCTTTGCAACAGGCGTGGTCCTCTCCCTCTCCTTCTCCGGTATATAATTATGTGATAATGCACCTTCTGTATGGAAAATATTTTTATTAAATCTACTCATATTCAAATATATGTAATGATATTACCAATTAAGTTCTGAAATCATATCAAATCCAATCCTCACTTAACTTGTTGATTTTAGTTGACATAATACAATTACTTGTTCATATCACTGTACTGTGTATCTATCTATCCTTGTCAATATGAACATAGAGAGTGGGCCTAATGGTTAAAAAACATGTGTTTCCTCTTAGGAGGTCACGGGTTCAAATCCAGAGGGGGGTAGTGTATGTACACCTCTGTAGACTTTAGCAGTTAAATCGCTGCGCAGAGGGGGGTCCCTTGTCCCACAAACAAGGGGTTCTCATACACCAATTTGGTGTCTTGCTTGGTGGTGACCTTAAAAATAGATTATTATTATTATTATTAGAGAAAGAGTTGTTTTTTCACATGTAAACATCAGTGAGACAGGATTATATCTAGGTATTTATATCTATATCTACACAACATCTGAACAAGCTTGATTTAGTTTGCACTTGGGGGAAAAAGGTATTGTTCACCTCGTGGATATAGCGATCTCATCACTAAAGAATTTGAAGTTTCAGGCGATATGAACATAGTGGGCCAATGCTTTTTGGAATTCATACTGTGCGAATGGTGCAAGGTAGGCTGTTGAGGAAACCCCTTCTCCTCTAGAGCTCCTTCAATGTATAGATTCAATCTAAACAAGGAAACTGCAATGGAATATGTGTGAATAGACAATTCTCAGATTGTTAATTTATAAAGCACCTAGAAATTCCATGACCAAGTACAGCTAGAATCGAAGATATCGACGTGGGATGGATAGCTGCCAACAAATGGTCAAATCATTTCATGGTCGAGTTAGTTACAATAGCGCTTTGAATGGTTTAAAAGTCAAATTACAATGTGGTCGTCTCTTACCTAGAATCCAAAGTACCCTCTATCACGTTAATGTCTCATTTTTTAACTTTCAACATGTTATATTAAATGTATAACCAAGATATCATTCTCACTATGTATATTTTTTATATTTGTAGTACTCATGGATGCTCTCAAATCACTAGTCCAAATTTAGATCACTAGTCTAAGCCTAGAATTAGTCCAAGCCTATATTGCACTTTTAGTTTAATGGTAAAAATACATAATGGTCAAAAGAGTAGGCCACAAAAGATTAAGATGTCTAAAAATAATTAAACAAATGTATTAACTCTTAACTCCTATAGTTAGAGCATCTAAATTTCTTGTGATTGTCATCATAGTCATGGGAAGGACTCAAAATTGTCATGGTCTAGATTTTGTATGAGTAATTCAAGTGACAAGCTTCTCTAAGAAAAACTCAAGGAAAATGACAACCCAATATCTCTTTTAGTTAGTTTATATTTTTTTTTTTTTTTTGAGTAAACATTGTGGGAGATGGGTAACTAGGAACAAGAGAAATAGAAGAGCATGCGGATCAACTTTAGAGATATGGGAGATATGAAGAGGACATAGTACATGTCAATTGTTAATCATTGAAACGGTGGAATATAAATAATGCAATGACTTGGTTAGTGGATCAAGCTTGTTGTTTTTATCCATTTTAATCATCCTGTCAAGTTCAATGTTAGCAACTCATTTTTGTATAAGTGTTAGAGGAAACTTGGGGTCTAAAATGGATGTTATAAGAAAAAAATTCATTGATGCATTGGATTTCAAGAACGAGTAGAATTTGAAGAAAATGAGTCAACCGTAATGATTGAATTGACATATTTATCTGTCTTAATTTTGAATTATAGACAGAGTAAACTTTCAGAACCAGGTGCACTATGAAGCCGACATGTCTAACATCCCTGAGTAATGATTTATTTTTAATCCATCTGAATGCTTAATAATACTTTTGATGTTAAGATGGATTTATGCTGGAATAATAAAATTTATACGTCCACCCCAGTATGCAACTCGATTCATCTGCCAAAACGAGACAAGTGCCAAGTGGGTATCGTAACTTTGCTCAGGATATGCTGCAAAATTAGAAGGCATTTTGATACAGTATGGCCATAAATAAGCAACTCTTCTTGTGTCCTGAGGACTATGAGGCTTAACCATCGTAGTGTAATCGAAGAAATGAGAAGAGGTATTCAAAGTCATTTTGCAGAAAGCTCGAATAGGGTTTTCACAATTCCAATTAAACACCCCACTTTAAGGATTTTAGAGCAATCCGGGTTTTTCAACAATGCAACGACCAAGAAAAAACTTCTGTTACATAAATACAACATGTACAGCTCTTATTTGTTCGAGAATTTTACAAAATTGGAAGAGCCCTTACCTGATCTAATTAAATTCAATAATAAAAATAAAACGTTAAATAATGCGTAACCATATTGAATTGAAATTGCATGCATTGATATACATACATGTAGAAAATAAGCACAGGGCGCAATCGCTGTGACATTCTATCCACGTACACATGCAACTTTCCCATGGCTTTGCTTCAACCCTCTACAATGGTCAGAGAAATTAAAAGAAAGAGTATGTTATCCGTTGATTTGATGTTACCAAAACTGGTAAGTTAACGCCTACCACTGCGCAAATGCCGGATCTTCTTAATTTGTTGGGTGAAGAATTTCCTAGGCCATGGTCAAGACTAGGGAAGGTCAAATAAAAAACTTATAATAAAACTTTTATTAATGCAATTTCGAGATCTCAACTCCTAGGCCATGGTCAAGAGAAATAATTATTTTATATGAGGGTAATAATTTTTAAGTAGTTTATATTGAAGGAGGAAGGAAGGGAATATTTTAATGTCCACGAGTCTAAGAATAGTCTATGGGATAGACCAACTCGCACGCTTTTTTCTGCAATTCAATCTTTTGTCTGTTCAACTTGATGATGAGCGCCCCCAATTTTTTCACAGTCCCCTCGTTAAATAAATCATCCCAAGATTTATCCGCTAAGACATTTGCGTACTTGTCCCTATTGTCCTTAAAGGCTTCACACTCTAAAATGAAGTGTTTTTTCTGTCTCCACCTTACCAGCGGTGCAAAAAATACAATGGGGTTGCCATGCAATCCGCCATTAGATTTTTTTTATTAGTATGATGTTTGTAATTGAAACTCTTAAGCAGATTTTGAATATTTATATGAATCATGTGTTTTTGTATGGTCTAATATATGATTCCATTATGAATCACATCATAATTTCTTTGATTTTATATGGTTAGAGTGGTGAAATTATTTATGAAATATTTTTGTTTGTTTAATGTGCAACTTTCAAAAAAGTTCTAATTTATTTTTTGGAGAAACAAATCGTTTTCCAATTTAGGGGTTGATTTTAAAGTTTTTGTAAACAACCGTATGTGATGTTTAGGCATGGCTCTATTTTTAACCCCGAAAAAAAAAACATGTATACTGGTATCAACACTTTTCTATTTGCAGGTGTTTTTGGTGTTTTTTTTGCAAAAATCAACGTTTTTATGCCTAGAGTTCTCGTTTCATAGTATAAGTGGTTTTCAACATAAACATTGAGGAACAATGCAATCCGACATAACCCTTGATCAATGTCACAATGTGGCATAACTATTAATGAACATCAAACTTACACAACCATTAAAGAACATAACTATTCAACATAAATAAACCAAGATGGATATCACACTATAACATAACCATTGAGGAATGTCACAATACAAAAAAATCATTAGGGGATACCACACTTGAACATAAACCTTGATTAATATCATAGTGTGGTACAATAATCAATGAATTCAAAATTTTAATCACATAATTCAACCAATCCAATATGAATGTCTGTAACAACCGTAAAATTCATAGATAATTTTTTTTTTTTTACTCCAAGTAACTTAGAAATTTCTAATTCATTTGTCATGCACTACTGGCACTATTAAGTAACTTCAAGAGTCACGTACCTATGTTATTATTATCTTGCTTTATTTTGTGAACTGTCGTCATGATATTACTTTGTGACATAATCATTTGGCTTACAGGACTTGATTGAAACTTGATGTTGTAAAACAATTTGTTGTTTCTTGATGTTTGATTCTTCTATTGAGCTGCACAAGGGATAGGTCATGGTATTATTCATTATGACTAATGCATGAACCTTTGTTTTACCAATGTGCAGGCAGGTGAGGGTACCCCAACATTACAGCTAAAGAACAAATTCTATGCTATAACACCACAAAGAACAAGCAAAAAGTATTCCTAAGGTTTTGGACAAGGATATATCCTTACCTAGTTCTGATTATGTTCATAAAACGTATTATCCTTTTAATATAAAAAATACAAGTCCTAACCCAAGGCACCTTCTAACTACTAAACAATTTGTGCAGGTTAAGATGTATTTAAAACAAGAAAATGTGTACCATAGGTTATAAGGAACAAAACAACGAGAATTCTTTGTTTGTTAGGTTGGAACTATATGCAATGGATTTTATGCTATGCCTAACCATTCGTGGAGATTTAAACAAGGTTCTTGACCTTTGCATTGAGACACTTGTCGACTTCATGGTGATGGTGAAAGCTAGGGTACAAGTCATAAACTCACTCCCTTTCGGACCATGTGACTTCGATACAATCTCCAAGTGTCTGCAACCAATGTGGTGTAAAACCCTAGAGGTTTTAATGTGTCTAGAACAATGCGCTTGTCTTTTTGATAGGGTTCTAGATGAGGTTAAGAACTTCCTCAATTTCTCAAATGGCCTTCACCTGCTTGACCTTGCTACTCCATTGTCTGCAAATAGAAATGGAGGAGCAACCAAAATCGGCCCTCACCACCTTCTGCACCAGTCTATGCTTGATTTTTTCATCAATGGAGTTTGCAATTCTCGTTTTTGTGTTGACTAGAGATTTCTGAACTCCAAGAAGGTAAACAATTAACTACAATCACCATCTTTGTTTTATTCCTTTGCACAAGGATGCAATCTGTGGTTTAACTTCCAGCCTATGTATTGCATGTGTAGGGTGATTCTCTGAGATGAGGGTGTCATTTGGACTCTCATTGAGAAGCCCCTATTTATCTGGTAAGACCCATGCATTTACTTGTGTGGTTCTGTGGAACCAATTTGGGCCTTGTGTTGTGTTGGGTTTTTTCCACTCTGCATTGGGTTGGCGATGTGGAAGTGATATATTTCTTTGGTATACTATGTATATTTACTACAAACGTATTTTTATCACCTGTGGAGTCTTTTAAATGACTATGCCACTATGTATATTCTTTTGGTTCTAAAACTTGTTTGATACTGTAAGGAGCCGTGAGGGTTTTGATACTGCAACTCTTTTTGTTTCACCAACTAGGTGTGTAAATAAATTATTTCCTGTGGAATCTTGCAACTATGCCACTTTCCTTTGAGAGCTATGGTGTTTAGAAGTACTTCTATTTCGATTCTGCTGGAATTGTATTTTATAATATATAGACATTCAACTTGTCTGACCCTATGAGGGTTTCGTGGTTTAGTTTATTTACAGTGCTAAAAAATTGTGACTGTGAGCCTTTACTCTATCGATTTTGTTTTTGGGCTTAGAAAGCCACTCCAGTCATGGTTTTTTTATTAAATTGATAGTGCCATAGATACATTGTTGTAAAGACCCATCAGGGATATCTATTAGCAATACCGAAGTTGTATTATTGTTTTCTTATTCAATATAGCCACTGTCTACACATTTTCTTTCTCTAAACCGGTTTCGTTGTTTCTTTCACCGTTTATTTTTTATGTAACAAAATAAGGCTTTTGTTGAAATATTTTGAGTAACTCTGCGTGGTTTTTAGGTAATGTTGTAATGTGGCTACGAGCTATCTTTAAGAATATAGAGCCAAAGTAATTATTATTATCTACTTGATATCGTGATGTGTTTGTAAAATATGGTTTTAGATGTCAAAAATAATTGTTACACAGTCTTTTTCCTTCATTTTATAGTTAGCAGGGTTTTGGGAAAAACTTATAAGAAGATGGATTTGGTCGTGAGGCCTCTCTTAAAGCTATTTCAGTTTATAATAAATAAAATGGTCGTGCAGTCAATTGTTAATAGTATGACTGAAACAGAGACGGAATGCATTTTATATCATAGTTGAATTATGAAATTCTCAATGCTGAAACTTTGTTATTCTCAAACCTAAAATAAATAAAATGGTGCCAAAGCAATGAACTGTTTCAAAATATGATAGGGACCATTTATCGTTGACATTTCATGTTAATATGATAGGGAGCATTTATCATTGACATTTCATGTTAATTGGACATGAATGTACATTATCCCAACTCATGCATGTCTCTCTCATGAGATCACGTAAAGGTTTATTTTTAAATATAGAATATTTAATTCTGTCATGGTTTTAGGATAAATTTTGAAAGTACACTCCAAGTATGTGCTTCGCATCAAAGTGGATACCGTGAAAAACATCCATATATTCTTATTAATTTATCCCTTTTTTAATGAAATGTCAAAATTTCATGATAGGTATTGGTGATTTCATTTTTTGTATCACTTCTTTTACCTCATTGCTTTGTTGCTCAGTCAATAACCATGGAAGTGACCTTATATTAATTTGGTCTCCATCGTTGTTTAAATGTTCAATGATATCTTTCATTGCATGATTGGATTCATGAATGTCATTGCAAATTTTGACAATTTTTTCTTTGTCACTCTTTCCGTCTAATATTCGCCATAGTGTTTCAGCTACATTCTTTCCGATATGCATTGTATCAAACAAATGAACAACTAGTAAGTGCTCATAGTAAGGCAACCTACTAAATTGTTTGGGATAACTTTTCATTCCTCGTGGAAGCCCATTTACACCTTCATGATGTTCATGCAGACCATCAGTAATCAATATATAAGTTAAAGAGATTAAAATGTCATATATTACAGTAAAAAAAATTAATATAATCCAAAATAAAACATTAAAAAGTACATATAAGAGATGATCAATATGAATATACCTTGACGATTTCTATTATATTGCAACTTCCATATGTGAGGTGTCATTCTTTGTGGTTTTAATGCGGTCTCCTCTTTCCCATTAAAAAGATCTTTTTCGATAGTTCGATACCTATGATTCTTAGAGAGGAAGTGCCTATACTCATCAAACACTTCCTTTGACAAACTCTTTGAATGAAGAGATTTCATCTTGGGAACACAAACTCGACATGAAAATTTTCCCTTTGTTTGAAGACCACAAAAATGTGTTAGCCCTGGAGCATCGTGAATTGTCCAGGAAAGCATTGCATGGAATTGAAATTCCCTTTGCCATACTGGTCTAGAGACATCATACATAGTGACACCATTCCATAGCTTAAGTAGTTCATCAACAAGAGGCTCGATATATACATTCATATCTTTAACTATGTACTTACCTAAAAGAAAACAACAAATACAATACATATAAGTAAATGAAATATATATATGACATGAATATGCAACAATATTGATCTTCATGACAAATTAAATACTAATGCATTAAAAAAACATTGTTCTAAAGTACAAATTATACCTGGAACAATCATTGACAACATTATATGTTCCCTCTTTATTGACATCCATGGAGGAATGTTATTGTTGATAACAAAAACAGGCCATACCGAGCAAGTAGATCTCATCTCTTTAAATGGATTGACACCATCCGCTGCCAAAGAAAGTCTAGCATTACGAGGTTCTTCTTTAAAGTGTGGCCATTTTTCCTCTATGTTTGTAAATGCAGAACCATCTGTGGGCATTCGAAGAATATCATCTCCACTTCTATTCCGTGCATGGTAATCCATAAATTGTGCTATGTTTTTGCACCTAAATAGTCATTGCAAGCGTGGAATAATGGGAATATAACAAAGAACCTTACGAGACACCTTTTTGGTTACTTGATTTGTTCGGTATCTACTGCTATGACATATAGGAAATTCTGTTGCAAACTCATACTGATTATAATATAAATTATGATCATTAGGACATGCATCAATTGCTTGAAAGTCCATTCGAACATATTTCATGATATTTTTAAAATCTCGGTATGTGCGAGGTAATTTATTTGATGGCAGTAACAAATATTCACCTATCAAGCTGTTACAACAAATTTTAAAAAAATGGTTAGTATAAATATTTGAAGAGCATAATATTAACGACAACAAATACATCCTTATTATTTTTATGATGAAGTACGTATACCAATACAAATATTATAGAAACATAAATCAAATCATATATATGCGATCGATGAAACATATAATCACATACGTACCTTAACACCAGCATGATGGCTGTGTTTGAAAAACCATGCTTAACCTTCAAGTTCATTATCAGCAACACAGCAGAGAGAACACTTATGCAGGAGCCTTCAAAAAGCGGTTCGTCCGCCTTCTCAAGTGTAGGTAAATCGTGAAGATCTTCAAAGTCATCAATTAGCGGCGCATGATGTTGATCATCGTCCATTCTAACATTAAATGCATCATTGATTAATGTATTTGCACCATTATCCTCAATTATGTTATCATCATGATCATCGTCTAATTCCATGCCATCATTAACTTGATCATGATCAGTATTCGCAGGACCTGCATATTGACGTTCCTCCTGCGCTAGTTGTTCCGTAATTACCACATTCTCCATGTTTGAAACAGCCCTAGGAGGCCCTTGCTTTATAATTAGAATTAAAACATCAAACAAAGAATGTTAGTCATGTCGATTAAGTAACAAAAATAAAAAAGATACAATATACAATTACAAAAACTCTCAATATAAAGACCGCATGATATATAATCATGAATTATATTGACTTACCAATGGATGATATTCATGCCCCCCCTCAACATGTCCATGTTCTCTACAATTTTTTTTAGCTCTTGTGATCAGTAAACTTCTCTTATTAAAGCCCTTACATCGACTGCAAGGACAATAACATTTTCCATCACTCCTTCTTTCCACTCCATTCCACAACCTAGCAAGCAATTGTCGATTTTGTTCTGCCGGATCTTGTTGACCTGTAACATTATTGTTATGTGGCATTTTATAACTCAAACCCTAAGAACAAGAGTCAAAGCCAAATCCACAAGAGAAAACCCTAAGTGAGGGTATAAAACCCTAACACAAGAGAACAAAGTTTCTCCAAGAAAGATTTACCAAGAATAAACCAATTAGAAATTAACCAAGAGATACTTCAAGAGAGAAGTCACCAAAGAGCAAGACCAAGTGGGAAGATACCCACAAAAGCACAAGGCCAAAAACCAAACCCTAAACCAAGAAATTAACCAAGAGATACTTCAAGAGAGAAGTCACTAAAGAGCAAGATCAAAATCCAAGACCAAGTGGGAAGATCCCCACAAACGCACAAGGCCAAAAACCAAACCCTAAACCAAGAAATCATTAACCAAGAGATACTTCAAGAGAGAAGTCACCAAAGAGCAAGACCAAAATCCAAGACCAAGTGGGAAGATCCCCACAAAGGCACAAGGCCAAAAACCAAACCCTAAACCAAGAAATTAACCAAGAGATACTTCAAGAGAGAAGTCACCAAAGAGCAAGACCAAGTGGGAAGATCCCCACAAAGGCACAAGGCCAAAAACCAAACCCTAAACCAAGAAATTATTAACCAAGAGATACTTCAAGAGAGAAGTCACCAAAGACCAAGACCAAAATCCAAGACCAAGTGGGAAGATCCCCACAAAAGCACAAGGCCAAAAAAAAACCCTTAGGAATTTCGCATTTCTTGTCCAAGAGATAAGTGCGAGAGTGAGTGTGTGAGATAATGAACCTAGGCCTACATCTATTTATATGAGTGTGTGTAGGAAATGAGCCGATGCGTCGGATATGCGATGGCCCTTTCCATTTTAAATAATTGACCAATTAAGTGTATTTATTTAAATGATTGACCTATTTGAGGTGTTGTTGCTTAAGCGACACTTATGAGGCTATCCGTCGCTTAAGCGATGCTTATGAGACTATCCGTCGCTTAAGCGATTCTTATAGCCACCTTCACAAAAAAAAAAATTATCCTTCTGATTTTTGGTATGTTTAAAAAAAGAAATCCACGCGCCGTTGGATTTTTTCTTCGGATTTTGGATCGAAATGTAGTAGTGCCTGCTGCCTCAAGGATGGTGTCATTTTATCTACAACTGGGGCCTTTCTTGGATCATCACCCTGCAACAGAAATATAGAAAACATTATCGTAATGAAACCAATATACACAAGAAAAATAAATAACAAAAAAACATATTGCTCATATTATATTTGTGCAATTAGAAACAGGTATACATGCTTCCTAGAGGAGCGTGTACTGATCTAATCAATGGTTGGGGACTTGCCTCGATCACTTCCCCGCAACAAATAATTGTATAAAACATTATCAAAATGAAACTAGTGTACTCACGAAAAAAACCTAATAAAAAAATAAAATCCCTCATATAATTATATATGTTCAATTACAATGAGGTTTACCTGCTTCCTAGAGGATGGTGTACTCATCTGATCAACTGTTGGGGAGATGTCTCAATCACTATTGTGTGATGAAAAATACAAATTCATTATTGAAATGAAAGCAATATACTCATGAAAATAAATAATAACAAAACATATTTCCCATATTATAGTAGTAAAATTACAATGAGATATACCAACTTCCTCAAGGTAAGAGTCATGTCTGATCTACTGGTAGGGATATTCCTCAATAATCACACTACAAAATAAATATAGATAAAATTATCTAAATGTAATGAATATTGAAAAAAATAACAAATAAACATTTTTTTCATATTATATTTAAATAATTACAATGACGTATACATGTTTCCTCGAGGATGGTGTACTCCCACTAGTACAAAAGCGCTGATTTTTCCATGGAGGTTTACCATGTTTCTTACTTTTTGGTATAAAATCCGATGTAATAGGAACGAGGCGTCGTTCTATCCACACCTAGCCATCGCTGTATCCACGCCTGGACTCTTAGTCGTCGCTGTATCCACACCTAGACTCTTAGCCGTCGATGTATCCACGATGAGCCGTCGCTGTATCCACGCCTTGACTTTCTACCGTGGTTGCATTTACATAATCTAATGGCAAGTCATGATGGGGTGGTGAGCTCCCATAAACATAAACATAAACAAGTGAAAACAAATAAGAATGAATACTTTCTTGGTATTTTATAGAAACATGTTACAAGTACCAATTATATAGACCATACTATGCACGTAATAAAAACAACAATAAAAACCAACTATAATAGTGATTGATCTTGTTAACACAAATCACTACAAAACCGTGTGGGCATTGTACATATGTATTATGCCGCTACATATTGAGTATTGCATGATTATATCGCCCCCGTTCTTAAACCTAGTGGGTGTGTCAACCTTGCCAACAATGAGATTGCATCGATGATGTGAAATAATCTAGTGTTGAGTTCGATTGATAGTGCACATGATGATTCATTAGAGATGCCACTCATATGTCTAGTTGAAGAATTCTAGTGACATGTTATATATTAGCAATGAGTTGTACTTCAAGAGAGTGCAATGAGAAACAAGGATCTTGTCAAAGAGCCTATTGTTAGTCCATCTTTAGCGATTCAGACTCAGATTAATGCTTGGAGCAATCGTCCCCTCATAGTAGCAATGATCCCCATTGCTTTAGAGGTAGAAATGTTGGCCTTGAAAGTATTAGATTTCGATGTTGATGCACCAATTAATGGAATCTCAGTTTCACTTGAACAAGCATGAAGTACATAGGTATGCAAGGAATTATCTTGCTTTGACAATGCATAAGAGTTATGTATCCTTGTTCTGAGTGTGCCAAGTGGTATGGTCTATGCCTTGGTCAAAATAAGCTAATGTGTTGTACTGAGAGTCAATATCCATGGGAGGATTTAATTATGCACTGATTTGCTCAAGTAAAAAAAGGAACGTAACATTGTAAGCGCTGAACATTTAAAATTGGATGTATTCGTAGATAGGTTGATAAGTCGAGATTGAAGGCATTATTGTACGTTGCTTGATGATGGCATAAAGGCAATATCAACGAGGTTGAATTATTTGATATGGGTCTTTGAATCCTTCTTTTTGAATGTGTAGCTAGATCTTGTCTCCAACTAAGTAGTAGTGGGGCCTAATCCTATCCTTATCATGGTGTGATTTTTTCTTGGTTGAAGTGCATTGTAAGATTTTAGATTTCATTTTCTTGGAATTAAACATTTGAATGTATTTATTGAAATAAGTTGATTTGTTGATTTCCTTAGGGTAGGGACATATGTATCTTTGTTAAATTCTTTATGCATAGAGACAAAGATAAAGTTGGGAAGGGCCCAAAATATGCAGATGTTTAAGGGGGTTTCAAGTTGGAAGATATAACAAAATTTAAAGGGGCTATGTTGAGTCATGTTGTGCCATGTTAATTGTAAAAATACTGACTTTTTACAATGCTAAACATACTGAGTGTTCAACCCATAAGGATGATAACCTTAATTTCAAACTTAAGATTATCATTCAAAATTAAAATTGATATCCCGCTTGCAAGGCAAAATCCAAACTCCCCCGCCCAAAAAGTGGCTCCCGCCCAAAAACAATACAACGCAAGTCAAAACCAATAAAATTAATACCAGGCAGATATCACTGATCGAAGAAAGAAGTGGCAGCAGGAGAGATCAAGATCAAGGATGAAGGGTAGTAAAGTCCAGCTGCAAGATGCCCACCAAAACTAAGATAGCGAAGCATCAGTAGCCTGCATTCTATGGGATTGGCATGCCAAGCATCTCATCACTGCAGGGGCCGATAACACCATTCTAATCCATTCTTATCCTTCAACCTCATCCTCTAAACCCATCACTCTTCGCCATCACAAGGATGCAGTCACAGCCCTTGCTATCAACTCCAATGTGAAAAGTCTTGCCTCTGGGTCTGTCGATCACTCTGTTAAGCTCTACTCTTATCCAGGTAAGATCTACCCATCCTATATGATCTACAGAATCAAAAGTGAGAAATATGAAAAATTGATCGACATTTTATTAGGGTTTTGTTTTGTGATTGAACAATTCAGTTATTCGTAGGCCAAAATCTCTTGGAGAGAATTATAAATATGAATAGTGATGTATTTGTTCCTGATGGGTTTGTAGACAGGCCATTTAGGAGAAATTGTTTTTTTGTCTTCTATGGCCTGCATTTGATTCTAAATTAACTTCTCTTTTTCAGGGGGTGAGTTTCAGAGCAATGTAACATAGTTTACTTTGCCTATACGATCTCTGGCCTTTAACAAATCTGGTGAGTTACTGGCAGCTGCAGGGGATGATGAAGGCATTAAGCTAATTAGCACCATAGATAGTTCCATTGCAAGGGTGCTCAAGGGCCACAATGGCCCTGTTACTAGTCTTTATTTCGACCCCAAAAATGAGTTCTTGGCATCTGCAGACAGTGATGGCACAGTCATATATTGGCAGCTTTCAACTGGGAAAATTGTACATACATTGAAAAAAATTGCACCGAATACAAATTCCAATCCGGCAGCAAGTTTAAATCAAATCAGTTGGCGTCCTGATGGTGAGATGCTAGCTATTCCGGGCAGGAAGAGTGAGGTTTCAATGTATGATAGGGATACTGCAGAGAAGCTGTTCAGCCTCAAAGGTGGGCATTCAGATACTATTTGTTTTCTGGACTGGTCGCCTAATGGGAAGTACATTGCCATAGCTGGGGCTGATCAGCAGGTCATGGTTTGGGATGCTGATAGGAGGTAGGATATTGATAGGCAAAGGTTTGACAATCCGATTTGTTCAATTTCCTGGAAGCCTAGTGATAATGCATTAGCTGTGATTGATGTGTTGGGCAGATTTGGGGTTTGGGAATCCCCTATTGCATCTCATATGAAATCCCCTGCAGACGGTGCAGAGCGCTATGAAAACATGGAAGATGAACACTCTTTCATGGCTGGATATAAAGAAGAGCTGGACGATAGTGTATCTGGAATCCTGGATGGGATAGGAAATAATGATGACGATGATGATGAAATGGGTAAGATTCCAAGGAAGATATTACAGAAGAAGCCTTCGGTGAAGGTTGAAAAGGGCAAAGAAGAGAGCAATGCAAAGGTTCTCAAGAGTGGTCAAGACTCATTCAAAGTAAAATCAGCAATGCAAGAAACATTTCAGCTTGGTGCAATGCCACGACAATATAGGAAGTGGAATTTTCTTGCTTATAACATGCTTGGATTATACCCAGTCACATTCTATTCCTCAATGGTTGGAGCATGTTTTCACCTGGTCCTTTTTACTTGTTGAGTACAATTTCCATTTATGGATTGCAATTTGCAAGCTTGTCCTCTATGAAGTAAGAAGAAAATAGACATCTTGAATATCCCCCGCCCCCCCATCCAGCAACCGTAGCTGTATATTTCCCTGAAAACTCAAAAATAGTAATTTCATTATCAAAGATATAGATCTAGTTGATGGTCTGGAGTCAGGTAACCTATACACCAGGACTGATCCTTCTAATGAAGTTAGGTAAAGGACTAACCCTGCTAGCTAGGTGAGACCTTTCATTAGCCTAATGAATGTAAGTGCCTTTCCTTTGCACAGTTCATTTCAGGTAAATGAAGCTTCTTACCCCGCCTGATGGATGTTTGGTTGAAAGCTTTTCTCCCAAATTCATAGCTAGATATAATGGGTAATGTATTGAAAGAGAGCATAGGTTATCCCTTGATCTGGAAAAATGTTTGCTTATCATTTACCTGTGCATAGAGTTGGGTTGTCCCACCCTTTTTCATGGCTGACCTACTAATTTGTATATATATCATGTTCTGATGACATCAATGCAAATTAATCCCCTAGGAGTGAGGAGTGTGTACAAGCTGGTGTGCATGTGCCATGGGGGCAGGCTGGAAGCTCTTTGTAAAATCACTGTCTCTATCATTGTCTATGCGAGTGACACCATGACACAAATCTTTTGATAGGGTGGGCTAACTGTATATTTTGATTGATTTAGGAAATTTGGGCCTTGGGTGGCTTGAAGTGAAATCTCATCACTATCTACTTTGAAAACAGGCCTAATTCATGAGAGAGGGAGGAGCAAAATCCACTATGCCAAGGGATGTAGAATCCTTGGTAAAAATATGCATAAGACAAATAATGTAAAGCAAGAGGCTTATATTTGCTAGCATAACATGCACCAATGAACACATTCACATTTAAAAGGAGAGAGAGAAAATAGAGACAGCCACCATGCAAGATGATGATATTGACCAGACTGCTTATTGCACCTAAATCATCTATCACCATGATAGCAAGGAAAAACAGAGAAGAGGTTCCTCATAGCAGAGTTGCAATTCTATTTTTATGGAATAGGGATTTACTATTTTCTTAGTGACCAAAATGGGGCATAATCCTACTAGAGTTGAGCCATTAGATCAGACATACTTTGTTTCATTGCATAGTTCTATGTCAAAAGGAAGATGAATCCACTTTGCACAATTGCTTGTAATATTTGCTTATTTAGGTCCAGGACAAGAGTTATCTGGTCAATTTCCATATAGATTATACTTTATGCTACTTGATGTTATTTACAGAATGTATACTGTGCTTCATATCATGGAAGGCAAATTCTGCATTTTGAAATGTATTTGAAATAGCATTCTCTTCTCAGATAGACAAGGAATTTCACTAGTTTTGAATGTTTTGGATAAACCTTCACATGAATGTCCAGAACTTCTCCATGGATTCAAGTTCTTCCATTTCTAGAAGACACAATTAACTATAATCTCAAAATTTGAGATTAAGGCCAATCTCACTAACGCTGGGAAGGAGCAGGACAATATCAATCCTCTGCTAGTACTTACTCAACTGACTTAAAAGTTAGACTGAAGTCTTACTTTGTTCAAGTCACATCAGATTTTGGGAACCTGCACAACTAGTCTTTATATCATTGACCTTGGTTTACTGAATGGACTGTTTGCTTTAATCCATTTCCCTTGATTGGCAGAAACTTATGGTGAACGATATGATAGATAGCGTGTCCCAGCTTCAAATAGCCCTGGGAAAGGCAGAGGAAATCATGTCTGATATCCGAAAGGATGCACCATATGAAGATTTTGAGGAGAGATAATGAAATCATTGAGCTTCCAACAATAAGGGCATCTATCATTTGTGGAATACAGGTTTTGATAAAGACCAGATATCATCTTAAACTTGCATTTGTATCATTAGATTCTTTCTTTCTTTCAGAGTTCTGTATTTACATTTTGTTTGTGTTCAGCTATATGTAGTTATCATTTTCCTCAGAAGTATTTTATGTATCAAGAAATTTAAAGCTCAAGCTTGCTTGTACAGGACTTTTAGCTTTCGGAGATGGAATAGAGTGTGCTGTTGAATCTGCTCATGCAATGCCTACAATACCCCGCTTAGGACGTGGCCTTGAAAAGTTGCGACATGTCTCCCAAGTTGTGCCCCAGATGGATTCTACACAGGCATGGGAAGCAATTTACAATTCATTGTATAGTTCTCATAACAAGAAATGATTTGTCTAAACATATTCTTACTTCAGATTACAGTAAGACTGGATCAGAGCTTCATTCTTCGTTAAATGTGCACAAAATTCATACTGTAGAGCAAGCTATATCTACGGTCAGGTGGGGAAAGTGGGATAAAATTGCTGCAAGGGATTAAATGTAATACTAATGCGGTGATTTTCAGGCTAGGTGTCTATTAAATTTGTTAGATGTTAGCAATATATAGGCACATAATTGATATGGAGAGGCATAAGGTGACCATAAACTTGTTTTACAGGTTCCTGGAAGTCTCTGAAACTCATGCAACAACAGATATATCTAGCACTTTTGGTATGTTGCTTCAGAGTATGCTGTGACATGTAGTGTGTCTGATAAGGTCTCATGTTTATAGTTATGGAGTGGTGCTTTTTGAATTACTTTCCACCTTCGGCAAGAGGTATTTGGATCCATCATTTTCTTGCTATGGTTTGGTAATAGATTCAACAACAATCTGTAAAAGGTAGGGTGGATAATACAGATTGTAAGAGAAGATTTGCTGTGGCTGGCGGCCCTAATGGAACGAGTTACTTGGTTACAAACACACACCCTGACAGATCTGTTGCCACGCCGAGATCCAGAACTCTTATACGTTCTGCAGTAGCAATATTAGAAGCTAAGAAGACACACTGTGTGCTGTCCAAAGATTGTAAAACAATAGGCATACCTGCTAGAGACGGGTTTAGAGAAATGAAAAATCAAGACAAGGAATTTTCAAGTAAAAATCCTTTTGTTGACTCATCTGATTTATGCCAAGTTAAATCCTTGGGAAGTGGGCTATTTTGTGTTTCTCTTTCCAGGACATCCTAGCAGACAAGGATAGAACAGACCAGGCAAGCTACAATTTCTAAAAGAAAAGTGATTATTTTGTTCTCAATATCTTGTTGTCAGGAGGGAAACATTCCAAAACCTCAGTCTTTCTAGGGAGTTTTTACATGACAAGCACGGAATGAGAAGGGCTACAACTTATCTACAATTAAATTTGGAACAACCATTTATTTCACTTTATGTTTTTCAGGGTCACACTGGATAATTTGAAGTACAGAAAATGACGTGGTTCTTTCCACAATGACTTAGTTTGTTTTTCCTCCTGCATTGGCAGCCTCTATGGTGTTTTGAAACCACAAAATTAAATAATTCAGTTAGTTTAAGTTGTAATCTTATCTCCTTTTGCATTCTAGATTCTTGGGCAGTCCCATCCCAGAGATGTATTTGGAGAAATTGGAATGCTTTGTTATAGACCACAACCATACATAGTCCGTACAAAGAGGCTTTCTCAACTTTTGCATGTATATGCTGTAATGTTTAAAGTTGAATCAGATTGATATCTTTTAGGAAAATGATCTCTATTGATTTCAATTATTGTATCTTTTGTAGGTTGATTTTGAGCTTCCATCAGATCATGGAGCACCAAGAATGATAGTTCGCAGCACTGAAGATACTTCGACCAAAAACATGGACACAATCAAGCGTTGGTCTCCTTATGTTACAGAAACTGAGCTTCTGAAACAGGTGCATGATTTCTAACCAAATGGTGTTTTTTTATTGGATGAAGGTTTGTTCTAGTGTCTAATAGGTTTGAATAATCAAACATTTATGAAGAGCATAGATACACTTAAAGATTATCTTTACTAGTTAATAGTAATGTATTTAATGTTACAATGTGTTACCGTGCTTGGCATTTTGTTTTGATTGAAGGAAATCCCTTGAAGAGGCAGTGTTTTGCTTTGCAGTTACTCGGTAGCCTGGTCTTTCGTCAATTTCCATCTAGACTGCTTGCTCCCTTTGCTTAGACCTAGTTTTAATTTATAGATGTTAGCTTTCTTATTCTGGCTACTGGAACTCTTGGTGTGTGACCAGACCTGCAACCAGCTATATTAGAAACATGGAAAAGTCTGTATTTTTGGATTCAAGCAAAAATTGAGTAAAATAATGTAAATATTTCTCATTATATATGAACAAATCTCCAGGAAAACAAGGTTTGGGTTTAAACATAATATTATTTCAAACTCTGTATGTGATGATCTTGTAGGTTAAATGTCAAGGGGATAAAGAAAGAAAATATACAATGTCCATTGATGACCAAAATAACTCAATGGGACTTGAAAATAGAGTAAAATAGTAGCAAAACAAGGAGTGCCTAAGGAATCTTCTCCATCAAGAAGAAATAAAGTAAATATATAGCATAATACCAAAGAGACGAATTGTTTACTTGAGGAAAAAACTGTCTTGAGTCATACATTTAAATACAGGACCTACATGCTTAGGGGATAAGCCTCAGTGAATATGGAGAGAGAATAACTAGAATATAACTATTTGTTCCTGCCAGCATTTCTGTTTTATTAGCTACAGGATGTGAAGAATCTGAATCTAAGTTTAGGTTTAATTGATTTTCTAATGCAAAGTGATTAGCTAATTCCAATTTCTTTGCATAACACTGAGAAATCTATAGAAGGACCTGTACATGAGACCAAGGGTCTGTTCTTCATAATTGTAGAACAAGGCATGTTGTTCATAATGCATCTGATTCAAAAGAACATGGCGCCATGCTATTACCTCTTTAGAATATTATGCTTGCTTGCTGTTGGATGAAAGAATAAGTCAGGTTATTTAATTACTCTTTTACCTGAACTTGTGGAATTATGTTTTCTGTTACAATGATTTTAATTGTCACTGAATTCTGGGCATTTATTTTGGCCACGTTTGACTAGAGTTTTTGAACTAACATTCCACTCGCCAGGCTTACAAATGCAAGTATGATGGATGTGATGCAGTGACTCCACCATAGCAGAAAATAGGATGCATGCACTTAGAAGGACTGAGCGTGTATTACATTACTGAAGTGGTATGTACAAGGAGAAGTCCATCTCCTTTATTTAGAAATGGTTGTTCATGGCTGACTTGCCATCCCAAACCTTAAGGGGAATCTTGTGATACCTAACAAGATTCAATTGATGCATGCATCTTAGTTACATAACTGACCTTAGTGCCAAGTACTGGTGAGAAATGTTCAAAATATGGTACAATACTAATATAATGCATAACATATTATACATGTTATAACAATGATGCATACATGATGAACATGGTTAATGATACATAAAAATGCTCTTGACATGCACATTCATGCCTGATCATTGCATCTATCCTAATCATGTAGATAGATCAGATAACATTAGATAAAATTAAAGACCTGCCTGGAGCAATGACTTTCCACAGACTTGCCTAGAGCAATGATAAAATTAAAGACAGCCATGCACTATTCCTTAAGAATAACCAACCCCTTTCCTTCACACTATGCTCTTTGTATAATGTTTGAAGCTGAGAGAGTATATCTAGAATGATATTCGCCAGCTGTGATAGCTCCCTTGTATGGCCAAAATGAACATTATGGCGTAGAATTCTGCTAAAACTTATGAAGTATTCAATTTCAAGCAACTTGTCTCTGCCCAATTCAGGACTCCATGGCAAAGCATCAGCTTCCTTAACATCAATATCTGATAGAGTGATCTAGCCAAGTACAAAACAATATCTTTCAAGTATAAGCTCTTGCACTTGGGAAGCTTCCCTATTCTGCCACACTTCCAAAATGTGACAAACAACAGAATAGAGATCAGACCAATTTAAACCCAGATCTTGAAGAACCTTGTGTTCTACAATACCCCAGTTATGAACCCCACTAACGTCAATCAGTTGCTGAAAGAGATCAGCCATTCCATGCTCTTCTGTGACTCCCTCAGCCATTCGATTCCAACTATCTCTGCTGTATGACATGGAGACACAGACGATGGTGATGATAATAATAAAAATCAAGCAAAAAGTAAAAATGGCCAAGCTTTGATACCCAAATGAACAACTCTGTACCTGCTGGAATTGTTCCATTGAAATTGGATTCTCATGAAGCAAGATACTCTGTAATGATGTGCAGTCTTTGAGCAAATTTTGAGGAAGCTGTATAGTAGATGAACAATTTCATAAGAATTTCTCAACAAGATGTTGAATAGTTTAACATCACTGTCATCAGGTTCCAAAATGATGTATCTTGAAGAGGAATTGTGCATGAGATCGTAGTACTGTTATCTTGTGTCAAATACCAAACTTTAATAAACTATGGTTCCTTTCAATAATTGCAGCAACAATGTCCTTTACATATGCAATGTTAGGAGTTGGTCTCAGCATCGCCAAAGTAGCTGGTATTGTTTTATCCTACACTCTTCCATTATTTTCAATCATTGGCAGGCTATATCGAATTTAAATCTCTAATACGAAACCCATAGCCGTGATTTTATTGGCATTGTATATTGAATTGCAAATATCATATTTTATGTCTTCCCTGGTTTGTTCAAACTTGAAACTTATGAGGAACAACCCTTGGGAAATCTCCAGAAAATGGAGTGACTCACGACACTCTAGGTGGAATCGCCACAGCCAACTCCGCTACTCAATCCCAAAAAGTGTGGAAGATCTTACAAGCTCTTGGTGGCATTGCATTAGCATTTCCTTATTCTCCACTTGTCCTTGAAATCCAGGTATAGCTGAAACCCTAACATTCTTTGTTTTATATGAATCCTTTGGAAGACAGGAAACTGCACAGAAAACTATTTGGCTCATTCCAATGAACAACTCTCCAGGATACCCGAAAGTCTCCTCCCCCTGAAAATAGAACCATGAAGAAAGCAAATCTGTTGGCGACAGTGATAGCAACTGCCTTATTTATGCTATGTGGTTGTCTGGGCTATGCAGCCTTCGGAGAAAATACACCTGGAAACTTATTGGCAGGATTTGGATTCTACGAGCCTTACTGGCTTGTAGACTTTGCCAATTCATGCATTGTGGCTCACCTGCTTGGAGCATATCAAGTAAGAGTTTTCTCATAGTGTGACCAAATTGAATCAATGGCTAGGTAAAGTAGTATTGAAAACAATGACTTGGAGAAATAATCACTATGTAAACACCTAATCACTCTTTCTCTGTGTGCTACTTTATTGAAAAACTACTGTCCATGCCACCCATATTGGCATAATATCTCATTCTCTTGCAGGTGTTTTGTCAACCAATTTTTGCTTTCGCTGAAGGTTGCATTTCTGATAAATGGCCGAACAGTAAGGTAATCAGTAAGTTCCAACTTCTCATAAGAGTTCCCTTATGTGGGTTGTGCAGAGTCAATCTGTTGAAACTGGGTTGGAGAACGACATTTGTGGTGTCAACTACATGCATTGCCATCCTATTTCCATTATTCAATGATATGCTGGGAGTTATAGGTGCTGTGAAGTTTTGGCCATTGGTGGTGTACTTCCTAGTAGAGATGTTCATTACACAGAAAAAGGTCCAACGATGGACACTCAAGTGGAACCTTATGCAAACTTTGAGCTTCTTATCACTTCTTGTATCATTGGTAATGGCTATTGGCTCAATTGAGGGCCTTGTAAAAGACAAGAAGACATAGAATCCCTCCAATATGGTCTTTAAGAATGTAGAGATGTTGCAATACTCTGCCTTTGTTGGTTTTTTTTATATTTAAAAAAACACAGTAGATGCAGCCAATGTGAAAGTGGCAGGTAAGTGTGGGAGTCCGAGTGGCACGATCTGAGCACATTTGTATATACCTTGAAGTGCATTTTATTTCTATATATTGTATGAAGAATATATATAAAGAGTGTATAAAGAATATATATAATGCATTCATTTGACCCCCTCACAAATTGGTGTAATCCTTCGTGACTCCCATGGAATTGCACAGCTGAAGAGTGTCACTGGCAGTAAAGTCTTGCGAATACTGAAGGCTCATGGTGTGTGCTTCAATATTTGGTTTACCACAATGATAGTGGGATTTTTTATTTCTTTCTCTTGGCTTGTAACTTAGAGCTTTTATATTGTATTGTAATTTAATCCAATTGTGTGGCTGCCTCTAACGAAATTGCACCAGTGCTCCCAAGTTGAGAATGAGTATCAATGTGTGGAGAAAGGGAAGTATTATGATGTAAATGTCCCTTTGGATGATGGAATCGATGATGCCAGTTTTCAGTCTCTGTTTAAACCTATTATTTAACAATTGATGTTGGTTTATAATCCTGAGGCAGTTGTTCCTCATGGAATTGGTCTTATGGCATTTGTATTTTTTTTTTAAAACAGTTATAGCCGTGGATACAGCGACGACATTTAAAAAAAAAAATTCACAGCCATGGATACAGCGACGTCTCGGCGTGGATACAGTGACGGCCCGGTGTGGATACAGCGATGGCCCTACGTGGCTATAGCGACGGCAAGGCGTGGATACAGAGATGACCAGGCATGGATATAGCGACGACTTAGACATCCAACAAAATATAGAACATTGTCGCTCTTGCGATGCAAATTAGTGGTCATCTCTATTGCGACGAAATAGTTGCCACGGGAAAAAAAACACTTAGATGTGGCAATATCCACGCTTTTCCATGGATATTGCAATGTTTTGCCGTGGCAAAATTGATCACTTGTACTAGTGTCCTATGATTAATTGTTGGGGAGATGCCCCAATCACTACTTTGTGAAATAAATATATAAACTTTTAATGAAATTAGAACAATAGACTAACAAAAAATACTTAATATATTAGATTCATTAATTAAAGGTTGGGTAAATTGTTAGATGTACCACTCCCATAGTAAGTGTGTTTGTATCTATTCGATTCAAATTGTAATTAATAAGAAACTCTTCCCATGCAACTATTGATTTAATGACACATACAAAAATAGGGTTTCCTTCACGCCTCTCAAATATTAAATTGGGTTGCTTAATTGTAGATCATGTTTGTGTACTATTTATAAAACCTACAATATTCCCTATAGTTTTTGGCCTTCCATTAATGTACATCGTCCCTCCTTTATTTTGATCCTTGTCTTTCAGCCGTAAATAATTTGTAGACAATACATATATGCGCATACTTCATGTATAGTGGACTATTCACATTGAATATTTGTAGTTGTAATAGGGTCCAACATACTCCATCAATTTCGTACATCTGTCGTAATCGACCTTTATTCCATCCATGCAAAATAGCCCCAAACCATGCAATTACGATGGTGCAATTATATATATCCTCTCACTCACATAGAAATTTGTGTTTACTTGATGAATATCCTTGGGTACAAATTGTTTCACTTGATATTTGTACATCAAGGGAACTTCGATGTCGCCTATGGTCTCATCATCATAAGAACATGACCCCCTTCAGCGGAAAAAAAATTGATGCGTTTATGGAATCTTCTTCTGATCTTTTGAATTCTACTTGATATACCTATTGTAGACCTTCTGGATGTATCAATTTCCTCTAGTATTCCTAAAACCCCCTCACCCGAGGAAGACAGATCTGATAAATACATGTTTGGTTCTACCTGCACCATGAGAAAATTGTTATAAAATTATAATATCCCAATGTCAAAAAATCATTAACCCATTTCCCTTCTAATCCCAATTTTATTATATTTGTACTAATTTCAGTCTAATATCCTTTGAATACAAGTCAAATTCAATCTTTCCAAGCTCCAAAACTAGTGTTTCTGAAATTAGCTAACATCATTCCCATATTGATCATTTAGCTAAGCTCGAAACATTTGTGAAACAATAATTCCATGACATTTTCAAGGCCACTATCAAATCTTAAAGAACCAAGGGTGAATCAATGTAACTTAACATGCATTAGATGCTTTCATATTCACACAAAATAAAATATCCAGTTTGAATCCTATGTTCAAATCCAAGGATGTTTCTTTTAATCTTTATTAACTTTGCTTCCATTCCAAGATTAAAGTAACTTGCAATTCAAAGACATAGCATAATTAATTTGCTTCACCTCCTTTCTTCACAAGGAAATGAACAATCTCCTCTTTCATATGAACATATAATTCATGTAGACATATCATTGTCATTATCAATCAGGTCATCATTGAAATTGGATGTTTATTGTCTTCCACATTTGATATTTATCACCTCCTATGTTCTACCCAATCATAATGTACATGATTTCGGTCATACTATTCATCTAGATCCTTGCAAGTGATCCAACTCTTAAAACCAACCTTTCGAATATTATGTTTAAACTCACTATTTTTGTCATAATCTCTTCTAGGATCAAGAGGTCAAAGTTTTAAGTTACCCCTAAAATTGTTAGTGGTGTCAAAGTAAGTGATCATAACATGTAATCACACCAACATAATAAATTGTAATTACTTGTACAAATTATACAAGAAAAATATTAGTTACTCACCTGTAGCGTGGGACCCTTCCTAACTGTATACTTAGAATAGTTCTTTCATAATTGGTCATGTCTCTTAGAGACATGGTCACATAAAAGGAGCAAGATGACCATTAGAGGGTAGTACAAACCACATAGAGAGAGATGATAGGTTGTAGTAGGGATAGGTTCATTGACAAACAAGTCACAATGAAAGCCCAAAAAATATAGACAAAAGTTTAATATTATATTTCTCTAACAATAGGTCACTTGGGATTACAGTATGCACTACAATCTATAGTAGAGGTGTCACGTTGGAGAATTTCAAACCTTACAAGCAGTAGAACAAATCACTACCAATGTAGATCACATTATATCAAGTTTCAAATAAAAAATATGAAACCCCACAAACAATGGATTGAATCGCAATGACAACAAATCACAATAAATCGGATCTCAAATAGAAGGACAAACTCAACCACTAGCGGATCATCCTACAAACATATTGATTCACCCTAAAGACAGTGGATCTCTCAACAGTAGGAACATAAAAGATACAAATATCTCAACAGTAGGAACAAACAAGCATAGGATATCTCCCTTGTGAAACCCCCATGCTACCCTCACCCCATCTTCCCCTGACTCATATTAACCCCCCCCTTCCCTTAAATCATACTAACCCACCCCCCTCCTCCTCTCCCTACCTCTAAACCCCTCTCCTC
>LPNX011157630.1:123253-160316 GCA_001517045.1 Pseudotsuga menziesii
AAAATATTTGTATTATGGTCCATATCAGCCACTGCAATCATAAATGCAATGAAAATATCATTATAAAAATACACATGGTATAATGACATCTCTAAGTAATGAAAAATGTAAAACTAGTGTACAACAAATAACAACATGAACTATTTATAATTGATAATTTAAAATTGAACAAATTTTACACTAAAGAATAAATATTTAACATTTTTTCATCTTAAATGTATGTCACATCTGTGTATTAATTTCAATTTCCAAATGCATACATTAAATGTCCTATGTGTATATGTTGATTGGGAAGCTTCTCTATATCTTATTTTAAGGCTTGGATTATGAAGTTTCATCGAAACTGTGGGGTGTTGACTAATTCCCTTGGAGGACCAAATCCAAGATTCCGGGTAGAGGCAAGGGATAAATCCTATGGGAGGGGCAGAAGGCGCTATTGATGAATAAAATCTCAATATAGGAAAGGATTTTGATATATGTAATTATTTGTTGTAGCATGAATCATTTTAGAATCTATAGGCCATTTAACATATTTATTTATGTGTAATTTTGGGCATGTATGGATTCCAATTGATGTCATTTTAGTTTTATGAAAATCTTTCTATATACCCATGACAAAACTTGCATATTTGTGTAGAGTGGTTTGGGAACTAGAATTCAACAAAATTAACAATTTTTGATATTTTAGGGTTGCAAGGTTTCTACAGGATTCTATCGTGCATGATAATAAGCAATTGACATGTAATCAAACACATAAACCTCCCTATGTATCTTGATTTTGGTAGAGCCTACTATTGAACTTTGTTGTCTTGACCTTAACCAAAATGTACCCTTCACTCAAGTGAAAACATTTATTAAGCATGGTAAGCTTCTATACCTTATTTTAACACTTGGATTAGGAAGTTTCATCAAAACTAAGGTGTTGATTAATCTCCTTGGAGGAACAACTTCAATATTCTGGGTAGAGGCAAGGGATAGAGCCTAACGGAGGGGTAAATGGTGATATTGATGAATACATTCCCAATGTTGGCAAGGATTTTAATATGTTATTATTTGTTGTAGCATAAATGTTTTTGGACTCATAGGCCATTTAGCGTCATTGTTTATGTGTTTTGGGGAAGATATGAATTCTACTTGATTTTTTTTTAGTTGTATGCAACCTTGCTATAAACTTGAGAAACTTTTCATATTTATAAATACTAGTTTGGATTCATAGGGATGCTCACAAATATATATGCTCAAAGAAAAAATCTGTTGTTGCTTGGAATTGCCGGGAGAAGTTTACCAGATTATAGAAAAACACATAGGTAACTTATCACAATAAAAAATTTAGGGTTCTTGTAATCTTTATTAATTTTATATTATTTTATAAAGAAGAAACAATTTTTATTTTTCATTATCCTAAATTACCCTACATTGGGTAAATCAGTTGTGATAAGAAAACTTATTCTATAACTAAACTTTTTCAAATTTAAATCTTTTAATAAATTTAAATCATTTAAAAAAATATAGTCTTTAGGAAAATTAACCAAAATTTATACTCTTCAAATTAAAAAACCTGAAAATTTTCTCGAATAAATAACAAAAGCTAATAACAACCTCATTTGATAATGTAATCATCTAAATAATATAATGACATCTAACGATGTAATCATGTAAATAACATAATGATATCACTAATAAACATAATTTCATAATGCAATAGTGTAAATAACATTATTCTTGTATGTACAAATGTATAGCATAAGTACTTATCTTTAATATGTAATATATTTATATATTAATAAATATTTTATCTTAATTTCTCAACTATTTCATTTTTAAACACCCATGAAACAGAGACGGAATGCATTTTATATCATAGTTGAATTATGAAATTCTCAATGCTGAAACTTTGGTATTCTCAAACCTAAAATAAATAAAATGGTGCCAAAGCAATGAACTGTTTCAAAATATGATAGGGACCATTTATCGTTGACATTTCATGTTAATATGATAGGGAACATTTATAATTGACATTTCATGTTAATTGGACATGAATGTACATTATCCCAACGCATGCATGTCCCTCTCATGAGATCACGTAAAGGTTTATTTTTAAATATAGAATATTTAATTCTGTCATGGTTTTAGGAGAAATTTTGAAAGTACACTCCAAGTATATGCTTCGCATCAAAGTGGATACCGTGAAAAACATCCATATATTCTTATTAATTTATCCCTTTTTTAATGAAATGTCAAAATTTCATGATAGGTATTGGTGATTTATCAGTATCTTGTATATTCAACTGATCTTATAAGTTTTTAATTTATTATTTTTATTCCACAAAATTTCACAACATTAAAAATAATGTAGAAATTAAAATTTTATATTATTTTTTAAACATAATTTTTTATAAACTTTTAATTTATTATGTTTAAAATGACAAAATTTCATAACATCAAAGGTCATTGGTAATCACATTTTCGATGTCAACCATAATTTTTTATATTATTTTTTAAACATGAATTCTTATTCAATTCAAATTAAACATTTATTTAAACATGAATTCTAATTCAATTTAAATTAAACAATTACCGGTTTTAGTGAAGAAGTCAACATTCACATTGACTTTGAATAACATTACTAGGCTATTTTACTTATTTAAAAGTAGACTTTTGTTTAATATAAGGTTTTATTTCAATGGGCATGTTTTCATATATATTGCTTTACTAAGTTATTTTACGAGGTTATTTTGGAAAGTTTTCATATATGTTTAACATTTACTTTGATTTTTGGTGATGAAGTCAACATTGATTATAAATAACATTATTAGATAATTTTATTTATTTTTTTGTGAGATTGAATTGAAGAAAGATTACAGTATAAGATTTAAATAGTTTAAAATTATAAAAACTATTTTTTTGGTGAATTTATTTTTATGAATAGATTTTATTATTTATTTATTTATAATTTTAATTCTAATGCCTTTAAAACACATGAAAACAAGTCATGTAATTTAAATTGAAAAAAATATAAGTAATTTAGTTATTCCAATTTTATTTTAATTTATGCAATTTTAAATGGTTATTTTTATTTATTTATTTTGTACTTTGTTTTACTTTTTATTTGTATTTATATTGAAAATGTGTTTTGATTTTTTTATTCTATTAATTTCTACCATAAAAAGTAAAACTCATGAGCTCGTTCTTAATGTAAACATAAATTGGTGGCTAATAAAAATATTGGATTGTGATATTTTTTTGTTTGATTGGTGGGGGAACATCAAAGTTCAATATTTCTCTTCACTTATTACCCTTGAAATGCGAGAATGTGACATAACATTAAAGTTACCATATTGCCAACCTCAAACATAACCTTTTATATTACCACTCTTGAAATTTCACAATGTGGCATAATATTGAAGTCAACTATGTTATTGCTTTCAAATGTTGTAATATGACACAGTATTGGTGTCATCCTCTTAAATTATTCCTCTTGAAAAGTCCTAATGTTATTTACCATTAAAGTCAACGATATTATCTAGCTTTTAATCTCGTAGTGTGAATTGCAAGTTTGAATATAAGTGAACATTATCAAATGTCCTAATAAGTCATTACATACATTTATGTTTCAATTTTATATCACCTTTGGGAACATGTATAGTCCAATAGAATTCTTGAAGAATGTGCAATGTGACATAACCCTTATAAATTTCACAATGTGACTTAATAGAATAAGAATGTAGCAACTCAACATAGGTCAACCAAGATTAATGTCACCATGAGCCAAACTTTGAGAAATATCACAATGCGACATAATCATTGAGGAACATCGTAGTTCCACATAAGTGAGTCAAGATGAACATCACAATGCAACATAAAAATTGAGGAAGGTTGCAATCTAACATAACCCTTGGGGAATTCCACAATGTGACATAACTGCTAACACACATTATAGTTGACATAAGCATTGAGGGATAATTATTTGACATAAGTAAACCAAGATGAATATCAAACAACAACATAACCATTGAGGAATGTCACAATACAACATAATCATTAAGGAATGTTACAATTCAATATAACCCTTGATTAACATCGTAGTGTGATACAATAATTGATGAACGTAGAAATTTGATCACATTTTTCAATCAATATGGATGCCACAATGTGAAATAAATATATTCTAAGTAACCTCTGAGTGGCACAATATGACATAATATTGTGTTAAAAGTACAACATTGTGAGTCATTCACCAAGCCAATCTTGTGCAGCTAGGATTGGGCCTAATGTGTTGAGGTAGGGAGACTGAGTTGGACTCAAAAACTTAGAGTAGAATTCTTGGGTTGGACTCAAGAATGACTAAAAATTTAGTGTAAAAGGTTATTTCTCATGTGTTGAGGAGGAAATCTAGTTATAGAGGCACACATGAGGTGGACCTCCAGTTATACAGACAAATGATTTGCATGTTGAAGCATTAATATTGTATGATGTATTACTAACCATGCTCCCCGATTGATATTAAGTATTCTTTAAAGACTGACCACCTCTAGAGTGAATTACTTTAATAGCACATGATCATTTGTTCTGAAAGTAATATAAGTTGATCACAACATCTCATAAATCTTCTCAGTATAATTCGATATGATAGATAAATTAAACTTAACACATATTGACCATGCAATAAAGATAATATATAAAGTTAAATGCATACAAAACACAGAGGATTCGAAATGCTCATATTTCAGTTTATTAAAGTGAACTTGATTTGTTAAGCTTCAGTTAAATCTATAATGTATGCTTCATTTAAAGCATCAATGTATGTATCAATTAATTAAAATAATACTCGCAGTGGTCACTTTAGTAAAATCAATCATCATGATTTTAGTTAAGAATGGTTATCTAAAGTGTTAATCAAAATGAATTAGTTAAATAAAGTGTTTTCCATGACAACAATTTATTTAAGCTAAAAGACAACACTTAAGTTAAAAGATGACACTTTAGTTGTAACTATTACATGATCACACTTAAGTTATCATGTTAACTAAGTGATCCTACATCCAATTAGGATGTGATCTCACTTTGAAGACAGTTGAGCAGTATTTAATGTCAAATAAGAAAGGCATCATCACATTGATTATGCAGGATTGAAGAAACTGAGGTGCACAACAAATTATCCAAGAAGGAAATTCACTATAGTTTTCACGGGAAGGTAATTTCACATGAAATTATTCACTACTTATTGCATGGCACTAGTTTTGGCATACTTTATTAATGTGTTAGACACATTCCAAAGTTCTTCTGGTGGATCTCTATTCTTTATTGCTCAATATTCTCTTATCTTGGACCCGGGGTGCCAAAAGCAATCTTCTATTGTAAAAGAAAGTCTCTGCTATATATCATAATTATATTCTATAAATTTGCTCCTCAATGTTTTTCCTCCTCAATTATACTTGGGGTTTTTCCTCCTCAATGTTTTGACGGTTTTTCCGAGAATATATCTTGTCTTATGGTTGAATATTTTATGTGATTGAATGTTGTATTCGTTCAAGTATTCAATAACTCCACACTTAAAGAATTAAAGGTCAAAGGTCAACATATTTGCACAAAAATTCAACATGGTTTGATATCTCAGGGTGTGAAGGAGCTAAAAGAAAACTTGAGCCTACGTAGATCCTGAGGAGTTAAGCATAGTACATAAAGAAAATGACATAGATCTTAGTTCAACCAAAAGACTGTCTTGAGTTCACTTCAAATTTCAATACTTGGAAGGCCAAGGTTCTAAACATCTTGGAGGAGCATGAATTAGATGGCTATGTATCCATTGTGGTGGAGGATACAACATCTTATGTAGGGCACATCAAATTCAAAAAGAACCAAGATAAATCCAAATGGATCATCTATGATTCAGTGAAGGGTGACTTGATTCCCATGATCACAACATTGAAAACCGCAAATGAATGTTTTTGAAAAACCTCAATGAGAATAAGGATCTGAGCAAAAATAGGGCATTGAAGAATTTTTTTTTAGAATTTGAGATATTGTCGCATGATTTCCTCCAAGAGGAAGGGAAAATCTAAAGCAACTCTACCTCCATCAATGAAAAATACCTTTCTCTTATGAAAACGATGAAGAGAGGATTGCTAAGTCAAGGTGCATACAAATCTCTCCCTGCAATAATTCACTAGATTCGGCATGAGTCTTCCTTCACCCATGAAAATATTCTCTACGTCTTGCATGGATCCAAAATTTGCAAGTTAAGATGCATCAAGCTTTTGGTAAGGAAGAAGATACTTGTTCTTCATCTTCTTCCTTAACAGAAGCTTGCTACAAGAAGAAGAAGATGAAGAACTAGTATCTCTACAAGGAGACAAAGATTAAGAGGGAGCACACACAAAACACTAAAATATGGGTTTTTGTATTTTGATTATCAAAAGCTCTTATAAATCAAATCTAAATGGTTTTGAATATGTTTAATTACAATTATATATAGATTGTTAAACTAGCAACAACAAGGAAGGTTTTAATGCATGCATGTGTTCTTGCATGCAAAAGACTTAAATTAGGAAGCCAATTGTATTTAATTATTTTTCCTAAGTTTACTTTGGAAAATAACTAAAGTGATATAATTGTTTATTAAATTTAGTGAAACACTAGTTAAAGTGAAAGTGAAATTAGGGTTTTCAGTTTACCACTAGTTAAAGTGAAAGTGAAAATAGGGTTTTCGCTTTACCTAAAGTTATAAAAGAGAGATCAATTGGTGGAGAGGCCCACACACACTTTTTTTCGAACAAAGACATAATACAGACATGGAGAGAAATTTAGATAGAGGATTTAGCTGAGAAGATGGAGGAGCGAGCAGTAGGATCATCGAGCTTCGTAGAAGTGGCTCGTACACTCAAACAGGAGGGCGTTGAGGTTTAGCTGGGATTTTTCCAGTGATTTTTTGGGTGCTGCATTCGCCAGGTTTGGGTGAATTTGCAGTGATTGTAAAAGTTCCATATTTTCTCATAATAAAATCTATACTATGACTGTTGCACCGGTTTTCCCACATTGGGTTTTTCCGCGGGTTTCCATACCCAAAATAATAATGTCAATATCGTGATGTGATGTTGTGATTTATTTCTCAGTTTTATATTCCACTACATACTCTAAAAGATATTCATGTGTGATTATAAGTTGATATTTTGCATGCACTGTTTATCCCTAGTTCAATATTAAAGGAAGTTTTATATGGTATCAGAGCTATGGTGAGCTAAAGCTAAGAGATTTGCAGCAACAATGATAGATCAGGGGAAAATCTATAGGAAGACACAAACCTAGACTTCCATATCTAGGGTTTGACATGTACACTTCACTATGGCCGTGTAGTTGAGAGTTGAGGATAGACTCTAGGGTGCTCAAAACTTTCCTACATGGAAAGAAAGGATCACAAGGACCCTGGACATCAGTGATGTAGAGGAGCACATTGACTCCATGAAGGTTGCACCCATAGATCCAAAAAATATAGTATCTTGGAAGAAGATTGATTCCAGAGCCATGCTGATCATCATGGATGGAGTTAAGGACCATATAGTCCCTCACTTTTTTGGTAAGAAGACCGCATTAGAAATGTGGAAGGATTTCGAGAGTTTGTACCAGAGCAAGAACAAGAACCAGAGGATGGTGTTGCAAGAGAGGATGCGCAGCACCAAGATGAACAAGGGAGAAGGACTTGTGCCTTATCTCATGAGGCTCACATAGACCAGGGATGAGATTGGAGCTATTGGCTCTAAGACAGATGATGAGGAGCTAGTTTGGATAGCCTTGTATGGATTCTCTAAGCCATGGGACATTTTGTCAAGGGTGTTTTGTCTAGGGAGAAGCTCCTTGATTGACAGAGACTATGGTATGACTTTATGTAGGAGGAGACCTGCATGGGTCAAGGATCAGGTTCATCAAGCAGTTCCCCACATATTGTGGATGAGGAGGCTCTAGTCATTACAGGGAAGAGCAAGGGGAAGGAAAATAGGAATAAGGATGGTAAGAAGAACCTTGACATGTCAAAGGTGAGGTGTTTTATATACCACAAGTAGGGACACTTTTCCTCCCAATTCCCAGACAGGAAAAAGAAGAGTAACACTCAGATGGATGGATCTATAGAGGTGGATGCATTTAGTAGGACTTTAGATGAGGAGTTTTGCTTGATAGATTGCATGGAAAGCACCACATGGAGAAACATATGGCATATTGACAGTGGAACATCTAGTCACATGACTGGAAAGAAGAGATTCTCCAGAGACTTACAGGAGGGTGGAGCAGGAATCCATGTTGAGCTAGGTGATGTTGCACGGTATCAGGCGCATGGAGTTGGCACTGTTTCATTTGAGAGGGATTCTGGAAAACCCCTCAGTTTTGTTGATGTGCTATATGTTCCAGGACTGACCAAGAACCTTATATCAGTCTCCACTTTGGAGGACAAGGGATATCAAGTGAATTTCCATGACCACAGAGTGTATATCAGGCCCAAGGGGTCAAATAGGATCTTGGATCAGGTATTTGGTAGAAGGAGCCAGAAAGTGTACAGATTACACTTTAAGTCTACAAAGACACTAGTTAGCAACAACAACAGTAGTCAGGGTGAGTTGTGGCATAGGAGGATGGCACACTTACACCATGGTACACTGAACCATTTGAGACAGGAAGTCATTGGAGTTCCTTAGGTACAGGAGGAAAAGCATAATTACTGCAAGGGTTGTGCTTTGGGGAAGAACATCAGGAAACCTTTCCCACAGAGTAAGCACAAGTCTAAGGATCCTTTGGACTTGGTGCAATCAGATGTATGCGGACCTATGAGTTTCCATTCGTTCAGTGGTTACAACTACCACGTAACCTTCATTGATGACTATTCTCGGAAAACATGGATCTATTTCCCAAAGGCCAAGTTAGAGGTCTCTAAGAGGTTCTGAGAGTTCAAGAATCTTGTGGAGAACCAAATAAGAAACAAGATTTGGGTATTGAGGACAGACAACGGGGGTGAGTACACTTCAAATGAGTTTATGGAGTATTTTTTGGCTGAGGGGATCAAGAAGTAGCACACTCTGTCGCATACCCCACAATAGAATGGAGTTGCAGAGCGAAAGAACATGACTATGGTTGGAGCATTCAATGCAATGCTCTTTGATGAGTGATTACCACTATTCCTCTAGGTCGAGACATACAAGACTGCAGCATATATTCAGAACAAGTGTCCCCACATAGCCTTGGGAAGGAAGACACCAGAGGAGGTCTTCATAGGCACTAGGCCAAATGTGAGTCACATTTGCATATTCGGCAGTGTCTGCTATTGTCATGTTCATGCTGACAATAGGAAGAAGATGCATCCTTCTAGAGAGAAGGGGCTACTTGTTGGGTCCAATGAGATTTCAAAGGCATATAGATTTTACATTCCATCTTGCAGGAGGATTAATGTGAGCATGGATTTCCAGTTCGATGAGGACAGGGCCTTGCATAGATATCTGGACTTACCAATAGAGTAGCAACCAACACAAGAGTTGGGAGTCAAGTTGGTGGAGCCATATGTACATGTACATGTATAGACATTGAGCACAAGTTCTGGTGGTCAGAGGGAGTTGGGTGGATAGGGTCCTTCAGCTATTGACTTGAAGGATGAGTTGCAGGAGGAGACAGATATCCAACAGCCGCAACACATTGACACTAGGACAAGGCCTAAGTGGTTTAGGTCCACAATGCATGATTCTAGGAAAGTAGATCCTCCACATACATGTTTTAGATGGAGTTTACCTCCACATAGGCTTAGTTATATGGCACTAATGACAGATTTGATTAACTCTAAACCTTCCAGCTTTGGGGAGGATGCACAACATGATGTGTGGAAGGAGTCTATGGTTGAGGAGTATGACTTGATTATGAAAATATAGGCATGGGAGGTTGTGCCGATGCCATAAGGGAAAAGGGTGGTGGGATCCAGATGGATATATAAGGTGAAGCATGCAGGATATGGAAGCGTGGAGAAGTACGTCGCACACTTCATGGAAAAGGGATTTTCACAGAAGGAGGGTATTGATTATGAGGAGACCTTCGTCGTTGTGTCCAAGTATTCTTCCATTCGGACCATTATCTCACTAGAAGCTGAGATGGGTTGGTGTGTCCATCAGATGGACGTCAAGACTGCCTTCCTCAATGGAGTGATAGAGGAAGAGGTGTATATTAAGCAGCCATAGGGGTTTGATGTGGAGAACAAGGAGACCCATGTATGCATACTACATCAAGATCGTTACGGGATCAATAAAGCACCTCAAGCATGGTACTCAAGGATTGACAGCTATCTACGGGAGATGTGATTTCAGCGGAGTGAGGTTCACCACAACCTGTACTTCTTGACAGGTGAGGTTCCTCTCATAATCGTCCTATATGTGGATGATCTCTTTTTGACAGGATATGAGAGGTTGATTGGAGATTGCAAGTCCAACCTTGCAGTGGATTTTGAGATGAAGGAACTTGTGTTGATGCATTACTTTTTGGCCTTGGGGGTTTGGAAGAGAGATTGATGTTTCTTCATCAGATAGGGGAAGTACGCAGTAGAGATCCTGAAGAGATTCAGGATGGTGGACTGCAAGCCTATGGCCATACCTCTAGTTTCCCACTGGAGGAAGATTGATGCATTAGGGTAAGGCGTATTTGATCCTACCTTGTATCATCAACTTATTAGATCGCATATGTATCTGGACAACACTCGAACAAACATCACCTTTGCATCCAACTCCTTGAGTTAGTTCATGTTGGACCCTTGGAGAGCGCATTACATGGCTGCGAAGCACATACTTCGCTACATTAGAGGTATAGTGGAGTATGGATTGTTTTATGAGCGCAGGGGGAGTGTACAGTTAGCAGGTTTCATCGATGCTAATTGGGAAGGATGTGTAGAGGACCAAAAGAGTACTTCAGGTTGATTTTTCAAAATTGGATGAGGGGTTGTCTCTCGGTTTAGTAGGAAGCATAATTCAGTTGCATTGAGCTTGGTAGAGGGTGAGTACATGGCAGCCATCATTGATTCTTATTAGGGTATATGGATGAGGAAGTTAGTTTCAGGGTTGTTCAAGTGTGACCTAGAGGATATAGTAGTTCATTGACAATCAGACTGTCATCAGGATATCTGAGAATTCATTGTTCCATGACTGGAGCAAACACATAGACATTAGATACCATTTCTTGATAGATTGTGTTTAGAGGGGAACCATTCAGTTGGAGTACATACAGACAAATGAGCAAGTGGCAGACATTTTCACCAAGGCACTTTGCAAACAAAGTTTGTGAAGTTCAAGGATAAGTTGGGGTTGCTATCAAATCCCTTCCTCATTGAGAGGTAGTGTTAAACTAGAAGCGACAAGGAGGGTCTTCCTGCATGCATGTGTTCTTGCATGCATAAGACTTATATTAGGAAGACAATTGCATTTAATTATTTTTCCTAAGTTTACTTTGGAAAATAACTAAAGTGATCTAATTGTTTATTAACTTTAGTGAAACACTAGTTAAAGTCAAAGTGAAATTAGGGTTTTCTCTTTACCACTAGTCAAAGTGAAAGTGAAAATAGGGTTTTTGCTTTACCTAAATTTATAAAAGAGAGATCATTTGGTTGAGAGGACGCACACACTTGTATTCCAATAGAGACAGGATACAAACATGGAGAGAAAGTCAAACAGAGGATTTAACTAAGAAGACGAAGGAAAGAGCAGTAGGATAATCGAGCTTCATATAGGAGGGTGTTGAGGTTTAGCTGGTATTTTCCCAGTTATTTTTCTAGTAGCTGCATTCGCTAGGTTTGGGTGAATTTGCAGTGATTGTAAAAGTTCCATATTTTCAAGTAATAAATTATATATCTAACTGTTGCATCGGTTTTCCCATCTTGGGTTTTTCTTGGGATTTCCATACCCAAAATAATAGTGTCAATATTCTGATGTGATGTTGTGATTCATTTCTCAGTTTTATAGTCTGCTTCATACTATAAAAGATATTCATGTGTGGTTAGTAGTTGATATTTTGCATGCATTTTTTAGCCCTAGTTGAATATTAAAGGAAAATTTACATGGTATCAGAGCTCTAGTGAGCTAAATCTAAGATATTTGCAACAACAGTGATATATAAGGGGAATATCTATAGGAAGGCACAAATGTAGACTTCCAAATCTAGGGTTTGATAGGTACACTTCACTATGTTCATGAATTTGAGAGTTAAGGATAGACTCCAGGGTGCTCAAAAATTTCCTACATGGAAAGAAAGGATCAGAAGGATCCTGGACGTCAATGATGTAGAGGAGAAAATTGACTCCACGAAGGTTGCACCCACAGATCCAACAAATCTAGCAGCTTGGAAGAAGATTGATTCCAGATCCATGTTGATTATCATGCATGGAGTGAAGGACCATATAGTCCCTCACCTTTATGGTAAGAATACCGCATTAGAAACATGGAAGGATTTGGAGAGTATGTACCTAACCAAGAACGAGAACCATAGGATAGTGTTGCAAGAGAGGATGTGCAACAACAAGATGACCAAGGGAGAAGGAGTGGTTCCTTATCTCATGAGGCTCACACAGATTAGGGATGAGCTTGGATCTGTTGGCTCTAAGACCAATGATGAGGAGCTAGTTCGGATATCCCTCAATGGATTCTCTAAGCCATCAAACACCTTTTTCAAAGGTGTTGTGGCTTGAGAAAAGGTCCCTTATTGGCAGAGACTATGGGATGACTTTGTGCAGGAGGAGAGCCGCATGGGTCAAGGACCAGGCTCATCGAACAGTGCCCCACATATTGTGGATGAGGAGGCTCTAGCCCTTACAGGGAAGAGCAAGGGGAAGGCAAAGAGGAAGAAGGAAGGTAAGAAGAACCTTGACATGTTAACGGTCAAGTGTTTTATCTGCCACAAGCAGGGAAAATTTTCCTCCCAGTTCCCTAATAGGAAGAAGAAGAGTAACACTCAGATGGATGGATATGCAGAGGTGGATGAGTTCAGCAGGAACTTCAATGAGGAGTTTTACTTGATAGATTGCATGAAAATCACCACAGGGAGAAGCATGTGGTACATTGATAGTGGAGCATCTAGTCACATGACTGGATAGAAGAGATTCTTCAGAGACTCACAGGAGGGTGGAATAGGGGACCACGTTGAGCTGGGTGATGATGCACCGTATTAGGCGCAAGGACTTGGAACTATTTAATTTGAGAGGGAATCTGGAAAACCCCTTACTTTTTCTGATATGTTATATTTTCTGGGATTGACCAAGAACCTTATATCAGTCTCCACTCTAGAGGACAAGGGATATCAGATGAAGTTCCATGACCATAGACTGTATATCAATCCCAAGGGGTCATATAGGAGCTTGGATCATGTTTTTGGCAAAAGGAGTAGGAAAGTGTATAGATTACAATTTGATCATGCAAAGGATCTACTTAGTAGCAACAACAGCAGTCAGGGTGAGTTGTGGCATAGGAGGATGACACACTTACACTGTGGTACACTAAAGCATTTGAGATAGAAAGTCATTAGAGTTCCTCAGGTACAAGAGGAAAAGCATAACCACTGCAAGGGTTGTGCTTTGGTGAAGAACATCAGGATGCATTTCCCATAGAGTGAGCACAATTCTAAGGGGCCCTTAGACTTGGTGCATTCGGATGTATGCAGACCTATGAGTTTCCATTCATTCAGTGGTTACAATTACTGCATAACCTTCATTGATGACTATTTTAGGAAAACCTGGATATATTTCCTGAAGGCCAAGTTAGAGGTCTTTGAGAGGTTTCAAGAGTTTGAGACTCTTGTGGAGAACCAAAAAATAAAGAAGATTCAGGTATTGTGGATAGACAATGGGGGAGAGGATACTTCCAATGAGTTCATGGAGTATTGTTTAGCTTAGGGGATCAAGAAGTAGCACATTGTGTCGCATACCCCACAATAGAATGGAGTTGCAGACCGAAAGAATAGGACTATGGTTGGAGTAGCCAAGGCCATGCTATTTGATAAGGGATTACCACTATTCCTCTAGGCTGAGGCATACAGGACTGAAGTATACATTCAGAATAGGTGTCCCCACACAACCTTAGGGAGGAAGACACCAGAGGAGGTCTTCATAGGCACTAGGCCCGATGTGAGTCACATTTGCATATTCGGCAGTGTTTGCTATTGTCATGTTCATGCTGAAAATAGGAAGAAAATGGAACCTTCTGGAGGGAAGGGGCTACTTGTTGGGTACAATGAGATTTCAAAGGCATATAGAGTTTACATTCCATCTTGCAGGAGGATTATTGTGAGCAATAATGTTCAGTTCGATTAGGGTAGGGCCTTGCGAAGATCTCTAGACTTACCAGCAGAGCAACAACTAACACAGGATTCAGGAGTCATATTGGTGGAGCCAGATGTACAAGTACATGTACAGACACAGAGCATAGGTTCTGGTGGTCAGAGGGAGCCAGGTGGATAGGGTCCTTCAGTCATTCACTTCAAGGATGAGTTGCAGCAGGAGATAGATATCCAGCAGTCGCAACACGTTGACACTAGGCCGAGGCCTAAGTGGTTAAGGTCCACAATGTAGGATTCTAGGCAAGTAGATTCTCCACATACATGTTTTAGAAGGGGTTTACCTCCATAGAGGCTTAGTTATATGGCACTGATGACAGAGTTGATTAACTCTGAACCTTCCAGCTTTTGGGAGGCTGTACAACATGATGTGTGGAATGAGGCTATGGTTGAGGAGTATGTCTTGATTATGAAAAACTAGGTCTGGGAGGTTTTGCCGAGGCCACAAGGGAGAAAGGGGGAGTATACAGTTAGAAGGTTACACTGATGCTAACTGGTAAGGATGTGTAGAATACCAGAAGAGTACTTCAAGTTGTTGTTTCAACATTGGATCAGGGGTTGTCTCTTGTTTCAACAAGAAGTAGAAGTTAGTTGCATTGAGCTCAGTAGAGGCTGAGTACATGGAAGCCAGCATAGCTGCTTGTGAGGGTATGTGGCTGAGGAAGTTAGTTTTAGGGTTGTTCGAGTGTGACCTAGAGGCTACAGTAGTTCACTGTGACAATCAAACTGGAATCACTATATCTAAAAATTCATTGTTCCATGATCGGAGCAAACACATAGACACGGATACCACTTCTTGAGAGATTGTGTTTAGAGGGGAACCATTCAGTTGGATTACATACAGTCAAATGAGCAGGTGGCAGACATTTTCACCAAGGAACTTTGTAGACAGAGTTTTGTGAAGTTCAAGGATAAGTTGGGGTTGCTACTGAAACCCTTCCTTGTTGAGAGGGAGTGTTAAACTAGTAGCAACAATGAGTGTCTTCCTACTTGCATGTGTTCTTGCATGTAGAATACTTAAATTAGGAAGCGAATTACATTTAATTATTTTTCCTTAGTTTACTTTGGAAAATAACTAAAGTGATGTAATTGTTTATTAACTTTAGTGAAACACTAGTTAAAGTAAAAGTGAAATTAGGGTTTCCGCTTTACCACTAGTCAAACTGAAAGTGAAAATAGGGTTTTCGCTTACCTAAAGTTATAAAAGAGTGATCAATTGGTGGAGAGGGCACACACACTTGTATTTTGACAGAGATAGGATACAGACAGGGAGAGAAAGTCAGACAGAGGATTTAGATAAGAAGATGAAGGAAAGAGTAGTAGGATAATCGAGCTTCATAGGGTTGGGTCATACACTCACATAGGAGGGTGTTGAGGTTTAGCTGGGATTTTCTCGGTCATTTTTCTGGGTGCTGCATTCACCAGGTTTGGGTGAACTTGCAGTGATTGTAATAGTTCCCTGTTTTCTCATAATAAATTCTATATCTGGCTGCTGCATCAGTTTTCCCATCTTGTGTTTCTCCAGGGATTCCATACCCAAAATAATAGTGTCAATATTGTGATGTGATGTTGTGATTTTTTTCTCAGTTTCATTTTTCACAGCATACTGTAAAAGATATTCGTGTGTGGTTAGCAGTTGATATTTTGCATGCACTGTTTAGCCGTAGTTGAATATTAAAGGAAAAAAAACCTCAATAAAGCATAACAAAAAATTCTCATGGGTTCCAACCCTATCTCCCTCTATCAAGGGTATATTTATAGCATCCTAGACCCCTGTGACCAACCTCAAAATAGGGCCAAAAATAGTTACAACAATGATGTTGAATATTAACAAAATCATGATCAGGTAGATCTGCCATGATCATAAACTAGACAAACAAGCATGCGAGCACATACATGATGGATAAGTTGAAGATATTTGACAACAAGGACACTAAAATCGACTGGTTCGAGGGTTTCTTCCAAGGCCTGCAATGCTTTTCCTCCTTCTCTGTAATTTTCCTATGAAAATCATTTTGGAACATAGATCTCATCTTGAGATTCATTCCACACCGTTGATCTATGGTCTGCGGAATGTAGAAGAGGGGTTGACGGTTTTTCTAAGGTTCACTTCTGTATTTTCTTCTTTTGCATCATCCTTTTAACCCTTATGTTTATGCATCAACGATCTGTATCGGATCTAATTTCAACAATTGATCTGAGGTCTGCGGAAAACCCAAAATCCCCTCAAAATCCTATCTTTTTCGGCTTCCATCCTTCAAGTTTACATTTACCTTCGAGATCAATTTGGACCGTTGATCTAGGTGCAAACGGTTTCTGCACCATAGATCTTATTGATATCAAAAATCGTAGCTTCATCTTTTCACGCCCAAATCATTAGACTTTTCGCTTTTCGGTATCCACCCTTCTTCTTTATTTCTGCGTTGTTGATTTAGCCCGGCTTCATCTTTGATTGTCTGATCCTGGGTAGCAGAAATAAAAAAATGAGACTCTGGCTCCTCAAGACCGAAACTTGTCTCTTTCTAAATTCTGAATTTTACTTCCTACGTCATTGATCTCAATCGCAGGAACATTCTAGGTCGTAGATATTGAACCCCGAAAAGCGAAAATGGGGTTTTCCTAGTTTATAACCTGAAACTTCATCCTTTCTGCTTCAGCCTTTACTTGATTTCTAGCCATCGATATAGGGTGGAAACTCTCCCTAATCATCGGATCTGTACAGTGGAGGGAGAAAGGTAGATTTAACATGTTTTGTAACTAACTTCACCCTGTTCCGGACTTCCACTCCCGATCCTATTTTCGAGGAAATGATTTCTGACCTTGGATTTCCTACGCTGAGTATCTCGAATGTCCATTTCCTATTAACAATTTAACCTAAGGATGGATTTCTTGATTCATGGAAATTTCAAGGTCCAAAGTCATAATTCCTTCAAGTTTTTTTCATTCTTACTCTAGAAATCCCCCTTCCAACACCCGCAGAACTTCATCAATCATTGTTTTAAGGTTCTATGATGTGAAAATTTATAACTATGTTTCTCCTTCTAATGGCCAAACCCTTCACTAAATAGTTATCGCTGAAATGGTGCTAACAACGAGTAACCCTCCCTTGTCTCCCATAAATTGAAGGATCAAAAAAGCAATTGAATGGTCTACAACACCAGGTGGCACTTGGGAAGAAATGGTAAAACATAGAAAAGTTGCATCGCAGGGATTCTGCCCAAAAAAATTGTCGTCACAAGGATCTCAAGAATCGAATTACGTATCTCTCCAACCAAACACCGTAGGAATAAAGTCGCAAAGATACCATAGAGAGAAGGAAGTAGAAAGAGAGCTAGAAATAGGAAGACAGAGAAGTCTCAAGGAACCAAAACTTTTCCAGTATCCCGAAAATCCAGGAGGGACAAAAATAGATGGTTTATCCCAAGCATGATCTCAATCAGGAGGATTTAACTTCACTATACATCTATAATGTATATGGGCCAAAGCATTGCGGCTAAAAGATACTTTTATGGGAATATATCACTAAACTAAAGGATGATCTGCGAGGAAAAGATCACCTTATTATTGTTGGGGATTTTAATACCACTAAGTCGTAATCTAAGAAACGTGGAGGAACAAAGGTTAGGGAACCATTTCATGAGAATATGGATGACTTGATGGTGGATATGGACTTGCTGGAAATTTCTATGAAGAACAGAAAGTACACATGGAGCAATAAAAGAATTGGAATTGGACATGTAGCGGCTAGGATGGACAGATACCTGGTAAGTTCCACATTCCTATAGAAATATCTCCTCCCAGTATCTCTTTCTCTCCCTTCAGCAGTCTTCGATCACAATCCAATCTCTCTGATTTTATCCCCTCCAATAAATCTTCGGGCCATTTCTTTTCGATTCAATTTGATATGGTTGTAAGATGAAAAATTTCTTGGTTTAATTCAAAAAGAGTGGAAACTACAATAATTTGGATCACCTAGCTATATTTGGGAATCAAAACTCATATCCATGTGATATTCACTTAAGAGATGGATCAAAGAAGGTTTTAAGAACCTAAATCAACACAAAATTGAACTTCAAATTGATCTAGCCACTCTACAATATCGTATGGAAGTTAATGAGGTGACTCCAACATTTTTGTGTCAAGCGAAAGAGATGGACATGAAAATATTAAGTGTTAAAGTGGAATATGCCATCACAGAAATGAAAAAGGATAAATCTCATGGTCCAGATGGATTCACGGTCAATTTCTTTCACTTGTGCTGGAGATTTCTAAAAATGGAGATCTATGACCTTGTGCAAGAGTCACGCCAAAATAATTAGGTCTTACCAACCCTCAATGCCACCTTCCCCACCTTAATACCCAAATAAGAAAATGCCACCATGATTGGTATGTTCTGCCCCATTTCTCTATGCAATGTCATTTACAAACTCATTTCCAACATTATTGTTAATGACCTCAAACCCTTCCTCCCAATTCTCATTTCCCCTAAGAAAACCAGATATGTAGAAGGAAGACAAATCCTTGATGGGATTATTCCAGCTCATGAAGTAATACATTCTCTAAAAACTCTAAAAACTCCTAGTATGCTTCTCAAAATTGACCTCTCTAACTATTTCGACAAATTAAACTAGCAGTACAATGAAAAAAACTGCTTACTTTTGGTTTCTGCAACTCTTGAACCAGATGGGTTATTTCTTTGATATCCACCTCCCTCTTCTCAATTCATATCAATGGTTTCCCCTTTTCTCTTTTTACCCACTCCAGAGTTATTAGACAAGGGGATCCTCTCTCCCCCTTCATTTTTATTCTCATGGTTGAAGGTCTTGGTAGAATGTTGAATCAAAACATTTCCATGAGAGTTTTAAAATGCCTTTCCATTCATGATATCCCTCCAATATCTCATCAACAATTTGTTGATGTAAAACTCCTCATGGGGGGTCCCTTTGTTCAATAAGATCGATCTATACATGAAACTATTGAAGCCTTCTCCAAAGCCTCTCGTACCACCATCAACAAGGATAAATCCCAAATCTACTTCTTCAACATGCCTGTTATCACTCAAAGAAATATTTCAAGAATTTTGGGGTTCACCATCTCAACCTTACCCTCTAAGTATATATGGGATCCGCTAATATCTTCTACACTCAAGCACTCCTCTTGGAGATATCTCCTGAACAAATTGGTTAGAAAATATTCTTCTTGGAACTATCGTTCTTCAAACCTAGCTGGGAGGATCATCTTGGTCAAAGTATTTCTTTAATCCATGTTGCTCTATCTCTTCTTTGTTTTAGCTGCTCCACAATGGTTCTTATTAGTTATTTGATCCCTTCAACGCACTTTCCTCTAGGGGGGAAAAGAACCATCCTATATGGGCCCTGGTAAAATGGGATAAGGTTTTCCTACCTAAGTTTTTCGGAGGCCTTAGACTCAGCGATCCAGGGATGATTAACAAAATACTGAGTACTAATATTGGATGGAATTGGGTCTCTTGCAACTCCAAACCGTGGGATAAACTTTGGAATCTCAAGTATGTTGAAGGACTGGACACAGATGAACTCACAAGGTTCTCTCTTAACCCTAAGGGATCTCTTATTTGGAATTGTTCCAACTAGGAGAAATACATCATCCAAAAACATAGCTTCTCGAAGTTAAGGGACGTATCCACTGCGCACTTATGGAATGACTCCTATAAACAACTTCTTAGTATTTCTAGCATCTTTCAGAACTAGGACATGTGGCAGGCTTTTCAAAAAATAATCATACTTTTCTATCTGATTTCTACCTCTCCAACCCCTCCTTCATCTTCTACACTTGGAAATATCTTCCTAGATGGCCGATGCAAATATCCATGGACAACCTTCACTCGATCCTGGTGGAGCTCCAGAATTGTAAAATAAAGCAAGCTACTAGAAAAGATATCCTCAGATGGGGAATGAACCCAAAGGAATATTCATCATGAAGGAAACCTAAGACCTCATAGTTCGCTACATTAGAGGTACATTAGAGTATGGATTGGTTTATGAGCACAGGCGGAGTGTACAGTTAGAAATTTTCATCGATGCTAATTGGGAAGGATGTGTAGAGGACCAGAAGAGTACTTCAGGTTGATGTTTCAACATTGGATGAGGTTTTGTCTCTTGGTTCAGTAGGAAGCATAAATCAGTTGCATTGAGCTTGGTAAAGGCTTAGTACATGGTAGCCATCATTGATGCTTGTTAGGGTATATGGCTGAGGAAGTTAGTTTCAGGGTTGTTTGAGTGTGACCTAGAGGCTATAGTAGTTCATTGACAATCAGACTGTCATCAGGAAATCTAAGAATTCATTGCTCCATGACCAGAGCAAACAAATAGACATTAGATACCATTTCTTGATAGATTGTGTTTAGAGGGGAACCATTCAGTTGGAGTACATACAGACAAATGAGCAGGTGGTAGACATTTTCACCAAGGAACCTTGCAAACAAAGTTTGTGAAGTTCAGGGATAAGTTGGGGTTGCTATCAAATCCCTTCCTCGTTGAGAGGGAGTGTTAAACTAGAAGAAACAAGGAGGGTCTTCCTGCATGCATAAGACTTATATTAGGAAGCCAATTGAATTTAATTATTTTTCCTAAATTTACTTTGGAAAATAACTAAAGTGATCTAATTGTTTATTAACTTTAGTGAAACACTAGTTAAAGTCAAAGTGAAATTAGGGTTTTCTCTTTACCACTAGTCAAAGTAAAAAGTGAAAATAGGGTTTTCGCTTTACCTAAATTTATAAAAGAGAGATCATTTGGTTGAGACGACGCACACACTTGTATTCCAACAGAGACAGGATATAGACATGGAGAGAAATTCAGATAGAGGATTTAGCTAAGAAGATGAAGGAAAGAGCAGTAGGATAACCGAGCTTCATATAGCTAGGTCGGGCAGTAGGATAATCGAGCTTCATATAGGAGGGTGTTGAGGTTTAGTTGGTATTTTCCCAGTGATTTTTCTGGGTGCTGCATTTGCTAGGTTTGGGTGAATTTGCAGTGATTGTAAAAGTTCCATATTTTCTCGTAATAAATTATATATCTGACTACTGCATCGGTTTTCCCATCTTGGGTTTTTCTGGGGATTTCCATACCCAAAATAATAGTGTCAATATTCTGATGTGATGTTGTGATTCATTTCTCAGTTTTATATTCCGCTTCATACTATAAAAGATATTCATGTGTGGTTAGCAGTTGATATTTTGCATGCATTGTTTAGCCCTAATTGAATATTAAAGGAAAATTTACATGGTATCAGAGCTCTGGTGAGCTAAATCCAAGATATTTGCAACAGCAGTGATAGATAAAGGGAATATCTATAGGAAGGCACAAATGTAGACTTACAGATCTAGGGTTTGACAGGTACACTTCACTATGTTCATGCATTTGAGAGTTAAGGATAGACTCCATGGTGCTCAAAAATTTCCTACATGGCAAGAAATGATCACAAGGATCCTGGACGTCAGTGATGTAGAGGAGAACATTGACTCCACGAAGGTTGCACCCACAGATCCAACAAATCTAGCATCTTGGAAGAAGATTGATTCCAGAGCCATGTTGATTATCATGGATGGAGTGAAGGACCATATAGTCCCTCACCTTTATGGTAAGAAGACCACATTAGAAACATGGAAGGATTTGGAGAGTATGTACCTAACCAAGAACGAGAACCATAGGATGGTGTTGCAAGAGAGGATGTGAAACAAAAAGATGACCAAGGGAGAAGGAGGGGTTCCTTATCTCACGAGGATCACACAGATTAGGGATGAGCTTGGAGCTGTTGGCTCTAAGACAAATGATGAGGAGCTAGTTCGGATATCCCTCAATGGCTTCTCTAAGCCATCAGACACCTTTTTCAAAGGTGTTGTGGCTAGAGAGAAGCTCCCTTATTGGCAGAGACTATGGGATGACTTTATGCAGGAGGAGAGCCACATGGGTCAAGGACCAGGCTCATCGAGCAGTGACCCACATATTGTGGATGAGGAGGCTCTAGCCCTTACAAGGAAGAGCAAGGGGAAGGAAAAGAGGAAGAAGGAAGGTAAGAAGAACCTTGACATGTTAACGGTCAAGTGTTTTATCTGCCACAAGCAGGGAAAATTTTCCTCCCAGTTCCCCGATAGGAAGAAGAAGAGTAACACTCAGATGGATGGATATGCAGAGGTGGATGAGCTCAGCAGGAACTTCGATGAGGAGTTTTACTTGATAGATTGCATGGAAATCACCACAAGGAGAAGCATGTGGTACATTGATAGTGGAGCATCTAGTCACATGACTGGATAGAATAAATTCTTCAGAGACTTGCAAGAGGGTGAAACAAGGATCCACGTTGAGCTGGGTAATGATGCACGGTATTAGGCGCAAGGAGTTGGCACTATTTCATTTGAGAGGGAGTCCGGAAAACCCCTTAGTTTTTCTGATGTGTTATATGTTATGGGATTGACCAAGAACCTTATATCAGTGTCCACTCTAGAGGACAAGGGATATCAGATGAAGTTCCGTGACCATAGACTGTATATCAGTCCCAAGGGGTCAGATAGGAGCTTGGATCATGTGTTTGGTAGAATGAGCAGGAAAGTGTACAGATTACACTTTGATCCTATAAAGGATCTACTTAGCAGCAACAACAGTAGTTAAGGTGAGTTGTGGCATAGGAGGATGGCACACTTACACCATGGTACACTGAAGCATTTGAGATAGGAAGTCATTGGAGTTCCTTAGTTACAGGAGGAAAAGCATAACCACTGCAAGGGTTGTGCTTTGCTGAAGAACATCAGGATGCATTTCGCATAGAGTTAGCACAAGTCTAAGGGGCCATTAAACTTGGTGCATTGGGATGTATGCAGACCTATGAGTTTCCATTCATTCATTGGTTACAATTACTGCATAACCTTCATTGATGACTATTTTAGGAAAACCTGGATATATTTCCTGAAGGCCAAGTTAGAGGTCTTTCAGAGGTTTCGAGAGTTTGAGACTCTTGTGGAGAACCAAAAAATAAGAAGATTCGGGTATTGTGGACAAACAATGGGGGAGAGGACACTTCCAATGAGTTCATGGAGTATTGTTTGGCTTAGGGGATCAAGAAGTAGCACATTGTGCCCCATACCCCACAACAGAATGGAGTTGCAGAGCGGAAGAATAGGACTATGGTTGGAGTAACCAAGGCCATGCTATTTGATCAGGGATTACCACTATTCCTCTAGGCTGAGGCATACAGGACTGAAGTATACATTCAGAATAGGTGTCCCCACACAACCTTAGGGAGGAAGACACCAGAGGAGGTCTTCATAGGCACTAGGATCGATGTGAGTAACATTTGCATATTCAGCAATGTCTGTTATTGTCATGTTCATGCTGAAAATAGGAAGAAAATGGATCCTTCTCGAGAGAAGGGGCTACTTGTTGGGTACAATGAGATTTCAAAGGAATACAGAGTTTACATTCCATCTTGCAGGAGGATTATTGTGAGAAATAATGTTCATTTCGATAAGGATAGGGCCTTGCGAATATCTCTAGACTTACCAGCAGAGCAACAAGTAACACAAGATTCGGGAGTCATATTGGTGGAGCCAGATGTACAGGTAAATGTACAGACACAGAGCACAGGTTCTGGTGGTCAGAGGGAGTCAGGTGGACAGTTTCCTTCAGTCATTCACTTCAAGGATGAGTTGCAGCAGGAGACAGATATGCAGCAGTCGCAACAAGTTGACACTAGGCCAAGCCCTAAGTGGTTAAGGTCCATAATGTAGGATTCTAGGAAAGTAGATTCTCCACAGACATGTTTTAGAAGGAGTTTACCTCCACAGAGGCTTAGTTATATGGCACTGATAACAGAGTTCATTAACTATGAACCTTCCAGCTTTTGGGACGCTGTACAACATGATGTGTGGAATAAGGCTATGGTTGAGGAGTATGTATCGATGATGAAAAACCAGGTCTAGGAGGTTTTTCCAAGGCCACAAGGGAAAAAGGGGGAGTATACAGTTAGCAGGTTTCACTGATGCTAACTGGGAAGGATGTGTAGAATACCGGAAGAGTACTTCGAGTTGTTGTTTCAACATTGGATCAGGGGTTGTCTCTTGGTTCAACAAGAAGCATAAATTAGTTGCATTGAGCTCGGCAGAGGCTGAGTACATGGAAGCCAGCATGGCTTCTTGTGAGGGTATGTGGTTGAGGAAGTTAGTTTCAGGGTTGTTCAAGTGTGACCTAGAGGCTACAGTAGTTCACTGTGACAATCAAACTAGAATCACGATGTCTGAGAATTCATTGTTCCATGATCGAAGTAAACACATAATAGATACCACTTCTTGAGAGATTTTGTTTAGAGGGGAACCACTCAGTTGGATTACATACAGTCAAATGAGCAGGTGGCAGACATTTTCACCAAGGAAATTTGTACATAGAGTTTTGTGAAGTTCAAGGATAAGTTGGGGTTGCTACCAAATCCCTTCCTTGTTTAGAGGGAGTGTTAAACTAGTAGCAACAAGGAGTGTCTTCCTACCTGCATGTGTTCTTGCATGTAGAATACTTAAATTAGGAAGCAAATTACATTTAATTATTTTTCCTAAGTTTACATTGGAAAATAACTAAAGTGATCTAATTGTTTATTAACTTTAGTGAAACACTAGTTAAAGTGAAAGTGAAATTAGGGTTTTTGCTTTACCACTAGTCAAACTGAAAGTGAAAATAGGGTTTTCGCTTACCTAAAGTTATAAAAGAGTGATCAATTGGTGGAGAGGGCACACACACTTGTATTTTGACAGAGACAGGATACATACAGGGAGAGAAAGTCAGACAAAGGATTTAGCTGAGACAAAGGAAAGAGCAGTAGGATAATCGAGCTTCATACGGTTGGGTCATACACTCACATAGGAAGGCATTGAGGTTTAGCTGGGATTTTCCCAGTCATTTTTATGGGTGCTGCATTCACCAGGTTTGGGTGAATTTGTAGTGATTGTAAAAGTTCCCTATTTTCTCGTAATAAAATCTATATCTGGCTGCTGCATCGGTTTTCCCATCTTGGGTTTCTCCATGGATTTCCATACCCAAAATAATAGTGTCAATACTATGATGTGATGTTGTGATTTATTTCTCAGTTTCATTTTTCACAGCATACTGTAAAAGATATTCGTGTGTGGTTAGCATTTGATATTTTGCATGCACTGTTTATCCATAGTTGAATATTAAATGAAAAAAAACCTCAATAAAGCATAACACAAAATTCTCATGAGTTCCAACCCTGTCTCCCTCTATCGAGGGTATATTTATAGCATCCTAGACCCCTGCGACCAACCTCGAAATAGGGCCAAAAATAGTTACAACAATGATGTTGAATGTTATCAAAATCATGATCAGGCAGATCTGCCATGATCATAAACCAAACAAACAAGCATGCGAGCACATGCATGATGGATAAGTTGAAGATATTTGACAACAAGGACACTAAAAACGACTGGTTCGAGGGTTTCTTCCAAGGCCTGCAACACTTTTCCTCCTTCTCTGTAATTTTCCTATGAAAATCATTTTGGAACATAGATCTCATCTTGAGATTCATTCCACACCATTGATCTATGGTCTACGGAATGTAGAGGATGGGTTGACGGTTTTTCTAAGGTTCACTTCTATATTTTCTTCTTTTTCATCATCCTTTTAACCCTTATGTTTATGCACCGACGATCTGTATCGGATCTAATTTCAACCATTGATCCGAGGTCTGCAGAAAACCCAAAATCCCTTCAAAATCCTATCTTTTTTGGCTTCTGTCCTTCTTCGGCTTCCAGCCTTCAAGTTTACATTTACCTTCGGGATCAATTTGGACCGTTGATCTAGGTCCAGACGGTTTCTAGACCGTATATCTTATTGATATAAAAAATCGTAGCTTCATATTTTCACGCCCAAATCGTTATACTTTTCACTTTTCGGTATCCACCCTTCTTCTTTCTTTCTATGTTGTTGATTTAGCCCGGCTTCATCTTTGATTGTCCGATCCCGGGTAGCAGAAATCAGAAATTGAGACTCTGGCTCCTCGAGACCGAAACTTGTCTCTTTCTGAATTTTGAATTTTACTTCCTGTGTCATTGATCTCAATGGCAGGAACATTCTAGGTCATATATTTTGAACCCCGAAAAGCGAAAATGGAGTTTTCCTAGTTTATAACCTGAAACTTCATCCTTTTTGCTTCTGCCTTTACGTCATTTCTAGCCATTGATATAGGGTGGAAACTCTCCCTAACCATCGTATCTGTATAGTGGAGGGAGAAAGGTAGATTTAACATGTTTTGTAACTAACTTCACCCTATTCCAGACTTCCGCTCCCGATCCTCTTTTGGAGGAAATGATTTCTGACCTTGGATTTCCTACGTTGAGGATCTTGAATGTCCATTTCCTATCAACAATTTAAGCTAAGGATGGATTTCCTCATTCATGGAAATTTCAAGGTCCAAAGTCATAATTCCTTCAAGTTTTTTCATTCTTACTCTAGAAATCCCCCTTCCAACACCCGCAGAACTTTATCAATCAGTGTTTTAAGGTTCTATGATGTGAAAATTTATAACTATGTTTCTCCTTCTAATGGCCAAACCCTTCACTAAATAGTTATCCTTGAAATGGTGCTAACAATGAGTATCCCTCCCATGTCTCCCAGAAATTGAAGGATCAAAAAAGCAATTGAATGGTCTGCAACACCAGGTGGCACTTGGGAAAAAATGGTAAAACATAGAAAAGTCACACCGCAGGGATTCTGCCTAGAAAAATCATCATCACAAGGATCTCAAGAATCAAATGACGTAGCTCTCCAACCAAACACCACAGGAATAAAGTTGCAAAGATACCATAGAGAGAAGAAAGCAGAAAGAGAGCTAGAATTAGGAAGACAGAGAAGTCTCAAGGAAACAAAACTTTTCCAGTATCTCGAAAATCCAGGAGGGATAAAAATAGATGGTTTATCCCAAGCATGATCTCAATCAAGAGGATTTAACTTCACTATACATCTGTAATGTATATGGGCCAAAGCATTGTAGCTACAAGATACTTTTATGGGAATATATCACTAAACTAAAGGATGATCTACGAGGAAAAGATCCCCTTATTATTGCTGGGGATTTCAATACCACTAAGTCGCAATCTAAGAAACATGGAGGAACAAAGGTTAGGGAACCCTTTCATGAGAATATGGAGGACTTGATGGTGGATATGGACTTGCTGGACATTTCTATGAAGAACAGAAAGTACACATGGAGCAATAAAATAATTGGAATTGGACATGTAGCGACTAGGATGGACAGATACCTGGTAAGTTCCACATTCCTATATAAATATCTCCTCCCAGTATCTATTTCTCTCCCTTCAGTAGTCTTCGATCACAATCCAATCTCTCTCATTTTATCCCCTCCAATAAATCTTCAAGCCATTCCTTTTCGATTCAATTTGATATGGTTGCAAGATGAAAAATTTCTTGGTTTAATTCAAAAAGAGTGGAAACTACAATAATTTGGATCACCTAGCTATATTTGGGAATCAAAACTCATATCCATGTGATCTTCCCTTAAGAGATGGATCAAAGAAGGCTTTAAGAACGTAAATCAACACAAAATTGAACTTCAAATTGATCTAGCCACTCTACAATCTTGTATGGAAGTTGATGAGGTGACTCCAACATTTTTGAGTCAAGCGAAAGAGATGGACATGAAAATATTAAGTGTTGAAGTGGAATATGCCATCACACAAATGCAAAAGGATAAATCTCATGGTCCAGATGGATTCACGGTCAATTTCTTTCACTTATGCTAGAGATTTCTAAAAATGGAGATCCATGACCTTGTGCAAGAGTCACGCCAAAATAATTAGGTCTTACCAACCCTCAATGCCACCTTCCCCACCTTAATACCCAAATAAGAAAATTCCACCATGCCTAGTATGTTCTTGCCCCATTTCTCTATGCAATGTCATTTACAAACTCATTTCCAACATTATTGCTAATCACCTCAAACCCTTACTCCCAATTCTCATTTCCCCTAAGAAAACCAGATATGTAGAAGGAAGACAAATCCTTGATGGGATTATTCTAGCTCATGAAGTAATACATTCTCTAAAAACTCTAAAAACTCCTAGTATGCTTCTCAACAAATTAAACTAGCAGTACAATGAAAAAAAACTACTTGCTTTTGGTTTCTGCAACTCTTGAACCAGATGGGTTATTTCTTTGATATCCACCCCCCTCTTCTCAATTCATATCAGTGGTTTCCCCTTTTCTTTTTTTACCCACTCCAGAGTTATTAGACAAGGGGATCCTCTCTCCCCCTTCATTTTTATTCTCATGGTTGAAGGTCTTGGTAGAATGTTAAATCAAAACATTTCCACGAGAGCTTTAAAATGCCTTTCCATTCATGATATCCCTTCAATATCTCATCAACAATTCGTTGATGTAAAACTCCTCATGGGGGACCCCTTTGTTCAATAAGATCGATCTATACATGAAACTATTGAAGCATTCTCCAAAGCCTCTCGTACCACCATCAACAAGGATAAATCCCAAATCTACTTCTTCAACATGCCTGTTATCACTCAAAGAAATATTTCAAGAATTTTGGGGTTCACCATCTCAACCTTACCCTCTAAGTATATAGGGGATCCCCTAATCTCTTCTGCACTTAAGCACTCCTCTTGGAGAGATCTCCTGGACAAATTGGTTAGAAAATATTCTTCTTGGAACTATCGTTCTTCGAACCTAGCTGGGAGGATCATCTTGGTCAAAGTCATTTGTTAATCCATGTTTCTCTATCTCTTCTTTGTTATAGCTACTCCTTAATGGTTCCTATAAGTTATTTGATCCCTTCAACGCACTTTCCTCTAGGAAGAAAAGAACCATCCTATATGGGCCCTGGTAAAATGGGATAAGGTTTTCCTACCTAATTTTGTTAGAGGCCTTAGACTCAGGGATCCAGGGATTATTAACAAAATACTGAGTACTAATATTGGATGGAATTGGGTCTCTTGCAACTCCAAACCATGGGATAAACTTTGGAATCTCAAGTATGTTGAAGGATTGGACACACATGAACTCACAAGGTTCTCTCTTAACCCTAAGGGCTCTGTTATTTGGAATTGTTCCAACCAGTAGCAATACATGATCCAAAAACATAGCTTCTCGAAGTTAAGCGGTGTATCCACTGCGCACTTCTAGAATGACTCCTATAAACAACTTCTTAGTATTTCTAGAATCTTTCAGAACTAGGAGATGCGGCAGGTTTTTCAAAACAATAATCATACTTTTCTATCTGATTTCTACCTCTCCAACCCCTCCTTGATATTCTACACTTGGAAATATCTTCCTAGATGGCTGATGCAAATATCCATAGACAACCTTCACTCGATCCTAGTGTAGCTCAAGAATCATAAAATAAATCAAGCTACTAGAAAAGATATCCTCAGATGGGGGCATGAACCCAAAGGAATATTCATCATGAAGGAATCCTAAGACCTCATATTTCTCTCTCATGATAATCCTTAGGACTCCAATTGGAATAAAATATGGAGCCTCAAAACCTGGTTGAGGATCCACACCTTCCTATGGCTCTTAATACATAACAAAACTTTGACGTGGGACAACATAAAGGCTGAGAGGATTCATGGGACCATCCCAATGTGTCATGTGTTAAAAGTGGGCGAAAACTATAGATCATATTTTTTATCTTTTTATTTTGGTCAACTTGCTATGGGAGAAAGTATCAACTTTGTGTTCCAGCTCACAGAGAACTTGTGGAAATATAGCCAACACTCTAGATAGATGGATTGATCACTCCTTTTGAAACCCCCTTCTCAATTTACTCCAGGAGCTCATACCTGTATTTCTTCTCTGGGAAATATGGAGAGAAATAAATCACCGCATTCTAAATTCTCACTCTCACACGCCACACCTGATCTAGAACACCTTCCATTAGCATATTCTAGGAACACTTTCTCTTCATCCTTGTATGAAGGAAGATATTAATTTTAAACCCGTTGAGGCCATCATCCTGAAAGAATGGTATTGCAATCAGACTCTTTTGACTATTAGGTCTCTCCATAGACAAATTACCCCCAATAACCATGATGCTTGGGTCCCAGCCCCGATAGGTTTCTTCCAATGAAATTTTGATGGGGCCTCAAAGGACAAACCAGGACTAACTAGATTTGGTGGCATTTTCAGAGATCCGAAGGGCCAAATAAGGATAATTTTTTATGGATCCATGGGAATCAACAACAACAATGTAGTTGAGCTTATGGATCTTATCTATGGGATAAATATGGACAAACGCTGGAGTATCTTCCCATTAATCCTGGAAGGAGACTCGAACCTTATCATCTCTCTTTCCACCAAAATTCAAAACAGGACTCCTGCATCCAAACTTGCTCCAAGTTGAAGACTAGATCTCCTCCTTCAACTTCTCACCAGGGAACTCAACAATGCATCCTCAATCACCTTCCATCATGTAAGGAATAAAGCCAATAGTATGGCAGACATAATATCAAATGAGGGAGTGCTCTCACAATCATATCTCTATGAAATAAATACCAACTCAGCTACGTCTCCTAATCTCCAGTCAGATTGTCTCAACACTATGGCCAAGGATATGACTACCTCGGATGTGGATTTCTCAAGGATGTTACGTGTGGTAAGAGGCATGACTCGGAATTGATGGCCATCCACCACAGTTGTCACCACCTCCCATATACTTATGAAAACCACCCCTTTGGCAGGGCGTTCCATCATGCACAACACCCATCTTTCACTAGTACAAAATGAGGAATTAGCTACTGCGTGACTAAAAAATCTAGTCACCACAGCTTTTTCAAGTGATTTACTACTAAATATGAGCAATTTTGATTGACCCAACTATAAACGACTAAAATTAACGAATAAGTTAGTCACCAATTAACAAATATGACTAGATAATAAGTGACAGAGTTAAAAATGACTAACATAAACGACTAATTTAGTCACGACATAAAAAATGACTAAGTAGAAGAATATGAATTAGTCATTTTTAATTGTGTCATGGAAAATTGCAATTGTGACAATGAAGTGTTACAATTTAGTAAATTTTGTAAATTGTATACCTTCTATTAGTAATATTGCTGCCATGCACCTCGATCTTCAAATATCCAACAAAGCAATTGAACAAATTTGCTCTTGACCATTATTATTCCTGCTGCACCATTGAAGCAAACCGTTAAGTGTGTGCCAAAGGAAATTAGGTTCCTACAGTTATGAATTAGGTACTAGAACTAGTACCATATCGATTCCTAGAAGCATCATAGTTGTTTGTTGATCCTTTAATGTAAGAGTCCCAAGTCCCATACTGAGGTGTTTTTCTAACATCAATATAACTATCATGATTTGTGACCATCGAACTAGCAAAACCAATTGACGTAGCTTCATTAGGATCAATTCCTTTAAACATTGTAGCAGTTGATCCAATAATAATTGAACCGATGGAAGCACCAAGAACAATATTTTAACCAATCAAAGACTCAATTATAGTTAAACTAGGGTGCTAACCCAGAACCAGTCTCAGATCCATATGAAGTAAAGGAAGAAGCCCGACCCCATCTCGAAGTTTCAGGTAAATATTTCGATTCCTTGATCTCTAACAGTCCTAATCACCTCGTAGAATATGACATGTATAATGCAGTGATGACCTCTCCTTATCACTATCAAGTTAAACCTCCTTTATGCATTATTGGCGAGGTAAATTTTGTATCTGATGTCACCACCCTCCTGATTCACGATGTGCACAACTAGAGACATCCAGTGAGGTCTCTACAACTCCAAATGTTATTGGATGTGTTTGCTGGCATCAAGCCTCTTCTCTAAGTGCAATATTGTTGTCAACCTGTACACTCAAAATTAGTTCAACTAGTTGCCGTCAATGTTGTTGGGCATTGTCTAGTTATGTGCTGGTAAGTTGAATCCTTTTGGGTTAATAGTCACACTAATCTATGTCAATAAGTTTATTAGGACATGTGTTTCCTCCCAGGAGGTCACATGTTCAAATATGGAGTGGGGTAGGGTATGTACACCTATGTAGAATTCAGCAGTTAAATAGTTGCACAGAGGAGGTTCCTTGTCCCACAAATAAGGGGGTCTCATAGAAAAAAATTGGTGTCTCGCTTGACTGTGATCTTAAAAATAGATTATTATTTCTTGAAAATGAGGAAATTACTTCAACACAAATGGAATGGAAGTACACAAAAAATACCTTTAGCAAAATAGGTCTACCTAATCGAAACCATATATTATTATCAAGAGATCAACACCTCAAGTGATTGGGAGATAAGTTTCAGACTCTAAATCATAAGCTACTAGAATGATTAACATAAATTTAAACCTAATTAATTACTAGGAACTTTAAATTCATTATTATTATTTTTATTATCATAGAAAAACAATAATTATATTTACACCCCCCAAAAAAATTAATGTTTTTGTTTACAAATGCATGAATATTATTATTTTTATTATCATAGAACAACAATAATTCTATTTACACCCCCCAAAAAAATTAATGTTTTAGTTTACAAATCCATGGAAAGGACTTGAGTTCTTGATATATACTTTGAAATTCATTGAAAATAAGATTATACAGGCCACTTAAATTCAGAGAAAACACTCGCTTGGTATGTGAAAGTTCCTATTTGGAATTAAGCAGGCATGAGGAGTGGCGAGCAGCGTTCAAAATTGAACCCTTCCAAGCCCTTCCAAAGGGTTCTATCCCTTCCTAGAAGTGTAAAGTTAAAATTTCCCTTCAAAAAAAAATTAAAATCTAAATTTTACCCTTCTAATTAAGAAGGGCATAATTTATGTCAACATTTCAAAAGAAGGGCAACATTTGAAATTATCCATCCATATAAATTTCTCAATATATTGAATTTCCTATGCTATAAATTTCAAATCGTCATTCAAAATATTGGAAATTTGATAAATTATAATAACTTACTCACTCATGTCATGAACTCACTGCTTAGCTGTGAAAAATGACCAGTAATGATTGATGATTATGAGACACTAGCCATCAAGATGTGACTCTGACTCCCAATGGGTCTGCAATCTAAAGTGTGGCAATGTGTCAATGACTATGACTATAACAACAGATAGCAACTACTAGTCTACTACTAGGCCCAAAACAAGCTCAAAACTTTGTTCCTACTACCGATGTGAACCTCGCTACCAATGTCCACTATTTTTTAATCAAAATGAAATTCAAAAGGCTAGTTTGATGATGACTCCTCTACAAGAATTCATTTCTTGCATGAATATCATGGACTCATGACAACTATAAACAACACTCGATGTCATGCAAACACAAATAATGGCATGTAGCTAAGATCACAAAATGTACATAGTTCGATTTATGCAAAGCTATAGAGAGGTGTCATTGGGCACACGATGTGGAGAAACAATGAGTTAGAAAAAACATTTGGAACAAAGCACTTGCACAATGGTTATTAATAAAATTAAAAAATCAATTGTTGACTCAAGAATAGTCTTTCAATTTGATGAGTGGCATGATCATGATGTAATCTCCCTCCGTCCTTTTATACATTTGTGGTTTCTCACAACAATTGTCCTCAACGGTCACCACCAAAATACATATTAAAATTACCTATGTTTACATTTTCTTCTCTATAATCCTCATCTCATAGTCATAACTAACGATTATTATGCATGCACATCCTCGCATTGTAATATCAATTAGGTCAAGGCGCAAAGACAACCATAAAATATCAAATGTGTCAAGATGCAAAGAGTAAGAGATAACCATAAGTAAGTATTATATTAAATTTACTAATATATAACAATTTAATTGACACTATCAACTGAGATTTGACACGTTGGATTATTGTGATATTCTTATCACTCCTTACGAATGTGACTGCAATGAATTCTTTGAAGGTGGAGTCTATAATTTTAGGTCTTCTTCCTAATTATCATGCCTTTTGGTAAGACAAAAAGGAGGGTAGAGTCCTGCAACAACATGGAAAACAGTTTCGACATAGAGGTATACACATTAATTATTTTCATTAAATAATTTAAATTTCCTACCTGTGACTATCAATTCATTGAATTGTGGACTGGTTCAAAACATAGCAAATTTGAGAGCCGTGAGCCCTTAAATACTCACACCTAGAACTTTCTCAAATCTAGCCATTAGTAAACTCCTTTTGGTATTTTGGTTCAATTTAAAAGGCAGATTGTTGAGGCTCAGACATGCAATGTTTTGCAAGGCTTCAGTTGACTTAGGATTGATTCCATTGCCCCTCCATCCCATACATGTATGCTTTCACGACAAGTGTTGAACAACATAATTTGATGCCCCAACCCCAGTTATGCTAGTGTTGCTAACTTGCTTGGTATCTAGGATTTGTTTTTTTAATGTTTTATGAGTTGTGTATTATTTTTTCTTAGATGCCCAATCCCCATGATTCTTACATCTCTCAAGTTTGGATTGTTTCCCTCTCTCTGGTTTAAATTAATTTTTTGGTTGTATATATATTATAGCCTTGTTTTGCTTAGTGACTTCATTTTGTATATTGTTAATAGTAAATAATTCTCTCATGGTTCTAGTTATTCTTTAAGGCTATATTTATTTATGACATCTTGCAATATGCATAAGGTCCAGTGGATGCCCCAATATGGTTATCACATAGTCTAAGTAGTTTTTTTTTACAATAAAGTGTGCTCCAACTCGAAAAAATACAATAAAATAGTTGTTATGTTAGTGAACTATAAAATTAATGATATATATATGACAAATTAATGTGTTCAAAATACGTTTGATTGAAAATATATCATTTTTTCATGTGCTCCTAGAATAAATAACCTTCCAATTGAAATTAAGACGCCCCCTTCAAATTTGATCATTGGTGGTGAGCGACAATGAATTCAAAGGTCAAGTCAAAGCAGCAAGATTCTTCATGACATGTTTACAAGTCTGGAGCTGTAGGCTATGGAGGGAAAGCATCTGTAGTTAATCCCAAGAACTCTGGCTAGGTGTGGATTTATTAAACGTATATCACAAGAATTTACTCAATTACTCAATTACATTCTCCAATTTGTCACACAAAGATCCCCGGATCGAAAAGCATTTGTTTTTTTCACTTGCGACTGGATACTGTCAAATCCAATGCTATTGGGGGACCGTAACCATTTTTGGAGGAATTGGGTATCCAGCGTCCTAGGGAGCAAAGTTTTCCATCGTTTAGTTTAGCATTTAGCACTGATTCTCACCATTAACATCAATTTGGACTGTCTAGTTTATTTTTATTATTATCTTGATTGGAAACATTTCGAGGATTTGCACTGCACGGCACTGACTTTGTGCCAAGTCAAACAAGTAACTATTCTGGAAAAATTTTACATAACTTTATCTCGGCTCTAATACTTATTCCTTTGAAATTAATACTATTTGGTTGGAACATTTCATAGTAAGAATGACACCCTACTAGATTGCTTAATATTTTACCAACCTCATCCATGAACCAAGGTCCCATGGGCCGATTGGTCAAATTGTTTGGACCCTAATGCACATCGCAAAGGCCTAAACTAAATGACAACATAAAATTGAAATCACTTCTAGAAGCACACCCTGACTGGCTGCACCACATAAAGTGGGTGCCAGGGTTGAGGAGTAGCTATTCAACAAAAATTGCCTGAGACATACAGCTAGCTTCATCCCTTCAATACTCCTCTCTAAGGGTGGGGCATACCACTGCAAGAATGGAGACCTGGTGGACACTTGACACTCTTTCATCCACACCAATGAACCAATGTGCCCTATTGGAAAATACCTATATTTTAAGTTTGCCCTATTTATTTGGACGCTGATGGAATGGATCTCGCAGTGAAAGATGGAGATTTATTCCATAGGAAGTACTGTTGTTGATGTATGGCACAATTAATATTTTCATAAGAAAGAAGGTTGATCACCCTCAGTACAGGTGACATAGCTGCAATTTGATGCTTTTCCAAATCACCACCTTGCTTTTGATTTGATAGCCATAACTGTTTGGAAGAAAATCACATGCATGGGTGTACACACACAAAATCTGATACGTGCATTATTTCTTGGCATTGTTGATTTTGATATCTACATGGATAAGTAGAAACAATACATGGGAATAACCCTTGAAAAACAACTTATTTAAGTAACAAAAACCAAGAGCATAGGCTGTAGAAAACTACATTACCTTTTACAATCAAAACAAAGAGCAGGCTAATAGTTATGCCGAGTCTCTAACCTTCCTTGAACAAGATGAAAGGGCTTCAAAGCTTCTTGTGGAGGCAGGGTGCTTTCCATGACACACCCCTTACTTACTTGGAAGGAGTACTGCAATTTGATTTTCTGGGCCAGACTTCATTGTGATAATATTAACATTTATATGCTGGAAGTATGACATACAGAAGTCCCAAAGTACCTAGTTCTCATTTTGTAGCCATTTTGCTTCAACTTCTTTGAGCCTATCAGCCATTTCCTTATCTTTTTCTTCTCCTCTTCACAGGTTTGGAACTTGCCAAGTCACTACCCTGGATTAAAGCCTCCAATTTATGGTGCATATTCATTTGTCCATATACATGCCTACAAGTGGATACCCAGGCCTTCAAAGGAAACCCAAACTTCTCTTTTAAGCACCAAGGTCAAGACATACAATCTTCCTGGATAACAACATACCTAGGTT
>LPNX011157630.1:160415-185458 GCA_001517045.1 Pseudotsuga menziesii
TAGAGTCTTCCTTCATCTCAAAACTTGTTCTTTGCATTCAAGTAGATTTACATTGGATGGCTTGTAATGGGTTTGTAGACTATTCAAAAGGGAAGTGAGTATTGTCATTGGTAATCTTTTCTATTCAATGTTCTCTCTTCTTTCACTGATTAAATCTTAGAGAATCTCTAATCCACACATCGAGTTTTAAACACTGATTTGTATATGTACCAACAATCATGTTGGGTTTCTGAGAAAATAGCCTCATATTTTGCTTGTACAAATATCAAAATAACAAATGAGCCGAATTATGGTGCAAAATGGAAGGATGTCAGTATGTGAGAAGATTGTCATGTCACAAGTTGTCTTCATTGGATGTGAAAAAGAGAATCTATTGACATGTTACCATACTGGAGCCGAACATAGGGTGTCTACATTCACTCAAAACATGTGCTTGCAAATACAATTATTAAAGTCCTTCCGTGTACATTAGGAATCAATCTAAAACCCCTTTGAACCCCATTTATGTAGAAATTTTATCTATAAATCTTTTTTTACCCCTTATTTCTTCTAGTAACCCCCCCGAGAGCTGAATGGCTTAGAAAATATGTAGTTCTATCCAAAATATGAGATCAAGACATCCACTATAGGTTCTCTCATTCCCTTTCATGGAAGAGTAAATACCATTATAGATGCATTTATTGTCTAGTTATTTGTGTGAATTGAGCTAATGATGTTAAGAATCTAAGATTATGTTTTAATCTAATAAGTGTTTTTCTTCAGCCACTCTTCATAGCCTTTGGGCTTACCATATAATGGGGCACAACCTCCTATTCCAGAAACAGTGAGGTTGAGCATTTGCATGCTAGTGAAGTGATGTTTATTTTGATTTCTTATGTTTGAAACTATTGCCAATCATTGTTATATCTAAATTGGCAATGGAAATATCCAGAATTGGGTCATAGGCAATCTCCAGAATTGGTTCGTATGACCATTGACATGTGATGAATCCCAATTTTCTTTCATTATAGAGGTTTAGTTTCGCTTTTAACATTTACATTCACCTCCTATGTCCCGTGCGTCAACTTGACTGTAAAGTTATGTACCATGACTAATAGTATACAAATTCATTCACAAACTATTGTGGAAAGGAAATGGAAAGCAAATAACAGCTATAGGCACAGTGTAGTGTATTGTTTATCTAATTTTTTAATGCTATTTGCTGTAAGGGAATACTGGCATAGTTTCCATTGAACACTTGCCCTTGTTTTCTGTAGATTGTGAATGAAGTTGCAAAGTATCGATATCAAAGTGGAAATCAATTTAACTGTGGAGGTATATTGTTTCCTTCCTGAGTATGTTAGATGCTTCATCCCTTATGTTACCTGCATATGATTGGTTGTTTATGGCTGAGTTTTCTAGGTGCATTCTATACACAAATTTCAATTATCCTCTTTATTTTGAACGTGTTCATCAGTCCAGGTGTTGCTACTATCCAGGACTAAGGAGATCCTATACTTCCAAGCTCAGAAGTTATCAGCTCCCTCAAGCTTTTCATCAAGCTTGGTATGATGAGACATCTTAACTAAGAACCTCAAATGGAAATACCAAATATTTAGATCTTACTAGGTCAAGATGTCGGATCTAGATTTGGAGCTTGAAATTATGTAGTGTTGGTTCAAGAGTAGATTAGGGTTTTGATTTTCTAGAATTCTGTCCAACCAAATGCTTTGATCTTGATCTGTAAACTTTGATTTTGAGGAGGAGATCAATCTAGGCCTGGGATCACAAAAAAAAATCCACTTCTTTGGAAAGCCCTAATTTTTGGCAGCAGTATCGGATCCAAAAATGAAAAACCTCAGAATTGGATTCTGCTTCGACAGAAAGATGTGCCCTAGGGAGGAGAGTTATTCCAACCTTTTTTTTCTGAAAATATGTGGAGAGAGATCCACAAAGTAGGAATCCCTAGCTCCTGCAGCTGCAGAGTGTCTTCTTCTTAGGTTAGCTTCGATACCATGTTAGATTTTAAACATTAAGCTAGCATTACATTAGGATCTTTAACTGAGAGAATAACAAGCACAACAATCAAACACAAGAGACAATGAACACAATGTTTTTCCTCAGGGAAACCATAAATGGTGAAAACCCTGCAACTTACTCAGAGATAGAATCAGCACCAAAAGTAAGACCCAAAAATAGTAAGATGATCTTCCGATAGCAGTAACTTCTTCCTTCCTAGCCCTAGTGTCTTCTTCTTCCTCAGTTATGCACTACAACTGAGTGTGAGTGAGTGTGTGATAAATAGAGAGGCTAGCTCACATATTCGTCTAGTCTCTGCTTGCCTCCTCTTTGTCACAAATACCAAAGACATTAGTCATAACTTATATTCTTAAAATAAATTAAAGCTTTCAGAATATTCAATACAGAACAAAACAAAAACCTCTAGATACAAAGGAAAAATCCATATCGAAGCCAGATGGCATTTATTGAAAGAAATTAATTTTAAAGAACATACTTTAGTAATGTAATATTTTATTTGCTTCAAACTTTAGGAAGAAGCTTTGCAATAACCTGAACATTTTTCACCTAGAATTGAAATAGCAGCACTAACAAACGCAAAAATCAACCCTGAATTGGAATGATACTTGTTTAGTGTATATACGAGATGAATTTACACCATTGTATTTTAATAAAATAAATACCCTATAAAATAAACTACTAGATTTAGTAGATAGTATTTTTCAATACAATCTACTAAACCATTTTGTTTTTGTGGGTTGCTCCAGTCTATAGACTTTCCTTGTGCCTATTTTTCCATTGCAATAAACAGCTACAATATATCATACCTACACTTTTGTATTATGATTAGAATAATTTTACAATAAATGACCAGATATCAGTTAGAAGTTGTTGGAAACTGCTCAATAGCATTCTCAAAAGAAGTTGAACATAAATGCCTGCCTAATAATCAAGAGAAGAATGCCATAAATGTCCAAGGCTTACTTGAAATCTCTTGTGACTGCTAGTCATTATCTGTAATCTGCTAATGTGGCATGAGCTAACAAAATAAAAATAGGTCATCTCTAAATAACCCCCTTTGCTTTTTGGAGAAATGCATTGGCATGTATAAAATGAGGGAAAGATCATAAAAAAGATAGTATCTATTGATGGCTTAGTCATTATTTCCTTATGAAATGTGATGTTAGGATTATACCTTTTAAATATAATAAATAGTTGAACCTGGTTACTACCACTTTAGAGGGAGAATCTACAGAAAGAGGCAAATTATTACAACAAAATCAATTCTCTTAAGCTTTAGAAAATTTCCATGATACTGATGTTGAGCTAGCGTTTTCCTCCTCTGTTGTACCTAGATCTTACTACTCCCTCATTTATTGTTAGTTGTACTTATATCCTACATTCCCTTTGAATATAGACAATTGGTTGCACTCTCAAGACCCATTGACATTTTTGTTGGTCGTTTGTTGTATTAAGAAAGATATGACATCTATAACATCCGTCCCCATTTAGTTCCTAAGGAATCACCCACGGGCCTATTAAAAATAGTGGGGTTGTACAAATAAAATGACATACAGAAACAGAGTGACTACAAAGAGAGGGAGATAAAGCACAAGAGTTAAATATAAATTTGTAAACCTTTAAGAGGCATAGGAGGATGCATACCTAGAGGATGTTTTTTCTTGAAGTTATTCTTTGCCATTTCTAAATGTCCTTGTTTATAGATTGACTTCCTCTATCCAAAGCAACCAATTTCACCTTCCTAGAAAACAAGCATAGGAATGAAAATAAGTAAAATGCACAAAACATGCAAAATTGCAAATCATTAAACAGTTTCCTTAGCTTGTGAGCATGACAAATACATCCGATGATTGAGACTTCCAGCTGATTGTGAAATATATTTGATATAGTCCACAAATTATCAATATCAAAAGGCTTGCATCATGGAAGAAATCAAAAGGATTGATGATTTGGTAAGGGAATTTAAAATCATGTTTTCTTGGGATTCTAATATAGAGAGAATTAAAAGGTGCTTGACGAAAATTCTAGGAATTTTTTTTTTCAAGAAAGTGGATTTATATGATGAATATCTAGGTTCTTCTTCAGATAGTGTCAGTGGGTCAGCCATGTTGTATTCAAAGAATATCAAATAGACGATTGTCCCAACTAATGGAACATCACTAAGGATACCAAGTTGAAACTACCACCATAATGCGATGTCTTTTCAACACTAATAAGGCATGTCACTAATAAGGCATGTTTGTGTAAGTTAGGTTAGGATTACAAAGTTTAAAGTTCAATCTTTTGGTTGTGACTTGGTTGAACATTATATGTGTCTATTTTGAGACAGTTTGTAGTGCATCTTTTAGGGATCTCTGGGTGTGTTTCAATTAGTTCATAGTGAGGTGTCCTTTTAATTAAAGTTGTTACAGTCAAATATGATCTGATATCATAATGTAATGAAGGATTAGTGTCCAATTTCTTGAGATATGACACTCAATGTCATTATTCAAATCCAAAATAAGTTTTGAGTACAATTTATTTCCATGGTCCAATTCAGGAATTCTTGGCATCCTGAAAGGAGAAGCTGTCCCCTAATAGAGCCATTGTTATAACCTTATCTATACTTTCTGTGGGAATATTCTAGTTGACATCAAAATGTATGGTCAGATTGAAGATTGGGACAAGGAACAATGACCATCCTTGGTGGTTTCTTTGCAGTTCAATGGCTATTTTTCCTTTCCATGGAGCTAAACTCAACACATATCAACAGGAAAGTAGCGTGACCTTGAGAAGAATGCTATTCTCCATTCATCTTACAGTTTAAGATTTCCATAACCTTCTATTTTAGTATTTTTCGTCCTTGAATTAACTTGTGAAATTTACACTTTAGTGATGCTATGTTAGAAGACAGAGTTGCCCTTTGCTGCGTTTATCTCAACAAGTTAACAATACGATAGGGTGTTGATTTGTTACACTATATGGAATTTGCCTTATGCTAAATTAGGCATATAGAAGAGAATCATTCAAGTGGGTGATATGAGTGAGTATAATGCCTTGTTTAGATAAATGTGTTGTGGATTTTCTTGTTATAATTAGAGGTGGAGATCACTTCCAGTTGAAAACTTTGCATAATGAAATTCGATGTCAGTTGTGCAGTAGAAGGGTGTCTTCTTTGTGAGGGTCCATTGATACCCTTTGGGAGAATTGATCCTTTGTTATCTTAGAAAAAAATTTGTTTCGTTTCCTGGTAATTGTTGTTATTTTTAATGAGAGCAAGGTGCCTCTATTATGAGGGTAATATTCCTATATTAAGAAGAGAAAAACAACTACTTGCATGATCTATTTATGGTACAACAAAGAAAAAGGTTTCTTAAAAAATAGTGCAGCATATCAAACCAATCAACACATCCAAATTAGTCTTTCTTTGAGAATCTAGCTAGTGCATAATTTTAGGGAGATGAATAAACTTTTCCATCTTCAGTATGAAGTGATAAAAAAAGGTAGAGAAATCACTTTAGAACAGTTCTCTTGTATGGATGATTTCGGCATGCTTGGAAAGATAAATAAAGCAGACAAAAACACTTAAATTAACATTAAATTAGAAGAGATGTATTTAGCTTTTTGGTGTCAAAAATACGTATTGCTGAAGAAGACAAATAGATTGGAGATTACAGTAAAATTAGCATCTTAACTAAAAATTTAGTTTATCACTAAAAATGCTTCACATCCAGCAAAGGTCACGCTGGTTTTAGTGGCTTATGGGATCTTATTGAAGCAAAATTTAGAATCATTTTTTTATTGAAAAGCAGGACCAATGTAAGCACTCCAAATATATCAAAAGCTTTGAATATTAGAACAATATATTCAAGCAAAAACATAGGGACAGGAGGAGGAGCATGTCATTAGTGTCCATTGTTCATCTTCTTCTATTCTTCTATTATTAATGTCTATAATCTGAAAGATTCTTTAGGGTTTTTTTGTAGATCAAGATCTTGAGTAGTGAATGTTATTATACATCCCCTTGAGTTCCTTGGAGCGAGCTAGGTGTTGATTTGTATCATAATTATGTAATTGCATCTTTGATTAATGAAAGTGAGTTTGTCTGGTCTATGAATTTGTCTCACCATGAGAATTCATTCAAAGCAGATTGCTCTTTTTGCTAATAATGATTTAGATTTTAGAATATTTTATTAACAAGAGTTAGTTTTGATTTAACTTGCCAATACTTATCTCTCCATTTCCCATTGGTCTTTGCACCACTCAACATATGAATTTCAACAGAATTTTACAATTTCAAGTGCATATTAGACAAATCTGTTCATAGATTTCAATAATCTTATTGCTGATATACAATATTTAGTTGCAGATCCACGTGTCTTCTTCATTTATTGAAAGAGTTACTTGGAGGTTTTCAATATTTGTTCATTGAAGAATCAACTAGGGATACCCCACTGAAACGAGCACACACAAATTTCAAGGATGAGATTCGTTGTTAGTGGCAAGGACAATGAGTCTAGATGATCTTAGACCCCCTTGGGACTGATTCTCCTAAAGGACAATTCTGAGTAATAACAACAATAATTAGCAGAGCACATCTCACACTTCTGTAGAAAATTTTACTCTTCCAGATATGTGAATTCAATGAAAGTTTAATTTATAGTGATCAGAACTTAGTTTTACTTTAGACTTTATTCATCTTAAACATTAATTACATATTTTTGGGGAGCTTCTTGACATGCACATGTTAATGTACTAATTACTTTTAAAATATTTTTGTAGATATTTGTATTTTTGCATATATATCTCCTCTCTTCTATTCTCTGCTTCATTTCACTTTCTTTTCTGCGTATTGCTTTCTATAGTTGACATTTTGGTACTCCTTCGTAACAAGTATCTGGGAGGTTGACTAAGTTTCACTTGGCTTAACCTCTCACCCTGAATGTGATTTCCACTATATATATGAATAGACAGAAACACTCTTACTAAAAATACACAGGTAAAAGAAATATGTAAAATAAGTATATTTAGTAATAAGGGAAATAAAAATGGTAATGAAAACAAAATTATATTAAAAAAACAAGGACACCCTTGACAGTTCCAGGGGATGAATTAGTAACATTTACAATGAAATGAAAATCATAATGATTTGGCACACAAACAATGGAATTGATTGGTTTAATGTCGTATGTGAAACCCGAGAAGAATCATTTTTTAAAAACTTGGGCTCACCATAAGGACTAATTAATCTTGTATCTTAATCAGCACTAATAAGCAAGTGGAAACTTCAAAAGTTAATAATATGTAAGCCTATCTATCTCACCTAGCTTCCTAGCTTTCAACCTATTAGAACATTATGTAAGTACTTATGGGGATTCGAGTGCAATAATCACATTCCAAGAAGATGAACTAGTAAGTGTATACTATTATCCATAACTATTAGTGATACTATTGTAGTATAAGCACACTATATTCAGCTGAGCAATGGCATGGTAAAGTCAGTTGGTATATACAGTAAGTTGATTCTAATTAGATTATGTATATTACTAGGCTTGTTAGTAATCATTGATATCAATCACACATGTTTAACAATAGCCATCATGAATACGGTGATAAGCAGATCATCAATATTATGGGATAGAAAGAGCTAAGGATATGCATATCATATGGAACTTATATTGATTACCACTACTAAGTTCATCATTGATGTCAAAAATAGGAGGAGATGATGGGATTACCTCGAGTACCTATGTAATTGGAGGTGGTTTTGGCAAGATCACCTTATCACCCTACTGCACTGTTGGATTCTATTTTAGATCATGAAGTATGGGCTTCTTTAAATGGTTAGCAGCCTTCTTATCAATTTGATTGGAACTACTACCTTCTAAGGCTCAGGATCCTGTGGAGTTTCATAGATTTAAATTAAGAAGGCTGAGAATAGTAGCCAGTTTGGGTATGTCTGAAATTGAAAGGCATAAACAGTCTTCTAAGAGGTGGCATGGTCTAACCAATTTCCCTATGAAACTAAGCAGAAAGCTACTATGACAAGCACTAGAAAATATAAACATAAAGCTTGAGATAGGGACCAAGAAAACATAAGATTAAGCCTCCTCCTACTCAAGAGAAATGGGGTGCTTTAGATTGCTTCTAGCATGGAGCTTGGTGTCCTGTGCAGTTGGTTAAGTCCTAATGAGCATGTCTTTGTTCTGAACTCCCTTTTTCCATAGTTGAGGCCAAAATTACACCTAGAAGGGAGTTGTATTTGCCATCTCATAGTTGAAGAGTGTCCAAGATGTGGTCCAGGATAGGATTATTCTGTTCTGGTTGGTTGTCCATGAGACATGTGGTCATCTCTTGGATAAAGGGAAATTGTGAATGAATAATGGTGACCTTTCTTTGATAGATTCCCTTATTTGACATGATCTTCTCCAGTTCCTTATCAATTGTTTGGTTCCAGCTGCCCCTTCACTTTTGAGGAAGTTCATCTTCTTCTGGATGTTGGAGGCATTGTTTTTGGCAGCGAAATCCTTAACTTATGCCTATGAGTACAATATTGGGAAACCCCTTTTGATTTTGGCTTTGGGGTTTTCCCCTGCATCCTAATGTTCTTGCTTGAGGCCATTTCTCTCAGCAATGAGAAGAGTTTTAGCATAATCCATTCCTGTAGTTGTTGAACCAACAATTCTTTGGGGTCCCCTACCAGAGTTTGGTTCCTCATCTCTCTTTTTCATGAACTGCTGATTTTCGGTGTTGTGACAGTGCAGGCAGAGAGCTACAGAGCTGCTCACTACCTTCACAGCTATAAGTAAACTGTAAAACTCATCTCTTTACCATGGCAACAAGCCATTTTTATTCTAGGATAGCTCCCATGATTCTGCATGTACCATGTGCATTGTCTTCCAGCGTGGTTGTACAGTTTTCCTCCTGAATTGGCTCCATATAAATGAGTTTGGAATCATTCTGTCCTGTCGCATTTTATCTAACATGCTAGTGATCTCACGGTGAATGCGGTCTGGGGTAGATCTGAAATAGAAGTCTCAAGGTGTGAACCCTTGGTTCAAAAATAGGGCTCTTTCCCTTGTGAGGATCTCTGCTTTGGTCTTCTCTAGGCATGTTGAGGATTAGGGAGTTGAATAAGATGAAGGGGAGGTTGGTTGAGAGTGCTGAAGGTTGAGCATGGAGATTGGTAACAAGTGGAGGACTATATTGAAAACAAAATGAACCCCCATATTAGAACCAAGGTCGATGTCGGATAGCTCAAGGAACAGAGAGAGAGAGATCTAGAGGGGAGTCTAAACTAAAAACCAAGCAAACCGCAAACCCATAATGCTGAAAAGCATGAATTGAAGCCACTGGAACCAGAACAAAAGAAGAAATAAAGACTAGGGATTCAAAACCAACCTGTTTATATCTTGAATGAATCAACTAGCTTGGAGCTGAATCACTTGCCTGAAGTTTCCAGAAGCCCTTGTTGTGAGGTGATGTGCCTATTAGCACAATGGTTTCTTTTGCAAACTGCCTTAATGCTACAAATTGTGACCATGATTTCTTCTACAAATTGCCGAAGGGATAATCTAAACCCATGAGCCAAGCTCATATCTCTATATTGTGAAGGACCATTGTTTGAGGTGGTCTGATCATATCTCATGAATGTGGTTAATGAGTTTCCTGAGGATAGATGACTGGCTTGCCAAAAGTCCCTGCAGTGTGGTCATGGGGCCCAACATAAACATGTACTATATCTAGTGTTGATGTATATAAAATTTATTCTGGCTTGCCAAAAGTCCCTGCAGTGTGGTCATGGGGCCCAACGTAAACATGTACTATATCTAGTGCTGATGTATATAAACTTTATTCTGGCTTCAAATTTTGGTTAAGGTTGTTCCAATATGTTAAAATTGATAGGCCTAATATGCAAATGATATTTGCAAAAGGTCTTCAAGATGCTCAAACTTCATTTCTTGTCTCTAGGAAAACTATGTAATGCATTTCTGTTTTAAGAAATCAATGAAAGCTATGTATAATTTAGTTCTTGAGATTGTACAAGACAATCTTTTAGTCTAGATTTATAGGTGGGCCCCTTTCTCACTTTATGAATCATGTGAATCATGTTTTCAAGTACTGTAAAATGTTGTTTTTTTAATTATTTTAATTTTGGAATTGTGTTTCAATTTCATAAACATTTATAAAAAAATGGTGTTTGAATGGTCAACTATTTGTATGAAATTCGTTCAATCCTGATGATTGGGTATTTATTTGGGCTTTGATGGTATAAATTGCATAGTCATGTCACTCTTTTTTTCTTTGAATGCAATTTGTCACACCCTTGAGCTTGTAGTGAGAATGAGATTGCACTGGTAATTTGCGATCCCCATCAGCAATTGAATCATGAATAGTCCTAGTCAACAATCAACTCACAAAGAGTGAACATGCCACAAGTGGGATTTGAACCTAGGTGGAGAGGATAACATTCTTCCTCCCAACCACTTGAGCTAGATCCCATTGACTATAGCCCTGTCATTGTATCTTGTTCAAAGGGTCATGCTTTGAGTGCCTTGGATTGTAATATAGGTCCTTAGGTGTACTGATACCTTCTTACCTATGTACCCATGGATGACAAGTACCCTGATAGAATTCATGTAAACTCATGAACTAATGCCAGATTAAGAAATCATTTTATTTGTCAGGATATTGAATATTTTCTCAGTCAAATAATATAGTAGATATAAATGTGGATAGGTCTTTTTTACTACCTTGCTTGAGATTTTTTGCTAGAAAATGAGTTTCTTACCGGCTTACCCCTAAAATCTTGCAGGCTATTGTTGAGAAGGTAGAGAAGAGTGACATACCAGACATTGACAAGAAAAAGTAAGTACTTCTGTATAAAAGTATCAAAGACATATTTGGATCTTTTCTGGAGTCATACTAGCAATATAATTTTTGTTTCTGGGGTATGTTTTATTAAATGATAAATATTTGATTACCAGTATGCTTTTCTATTTCCATTGATTCACATGGATAGACATTTCAAGTAAGGTTCATTTGCATCTCTCCAATGCTTGCCTCACCGTCCTTTTTACCTTCATGTAATAAATAGAAGACTACAAGGAGAATGAAAAAACTCTTACTTTTGAATCCTAAAGAGCCCGAAAGATAAAAATGAGTGAGGGTTCAAGGGAATTCAAGGAAGAATCCCAATACCAACAACACATTCTTGTGTCAACTATTCTAATATCCAAGGCTATGCTTAAGGGTGTTTTGACGTTCTTTTTATCCATTGGTTGTGTGACTCGAAGCCTACACTGCCTGATAGAACTAGTATTGGAGGTTTATTTATAATGCCTCTTGTGATTGGAGATATCTAAAGGTTGTAAGTAAGAAATGAAGAGCTTTGAGTTAGCAATGCAGGGAGTTCTATCTATGAAAATTTTCTACTAGAAGTGAAGTATCTCCTGAAGAAGCAAGGCGATACATATCTTGTCCTCTTACTATATGAAAATATTTAAGGAGCTATTACAGTCTCTGAACAAGCAGTGATATCTTGAACTGATTTCATAGAAGACAAGATGTCTAAAGATGAAATTTTTTAGTTTAGGTTCCTCTAACATAGGCTCATTTTCACAATTTTGAAAATAACCATCAGTCTCTGAACAAGGATAGAACCTGCACCTAACATAGACTCATTTTCAAAATTTTGGATAGAGCTTGTACTAGAACTTGCACTAGTCTTTTCAGTAGTTGAACCTATACTAGTATTTCCAGCTTCTGAAACTGATCTTTCCTCTAACATAGGCTCATTTTCACAATTTTGGATAGAACCTGCACTAGTATTTTCTGCAATTGAAACTAATCTTTTCTTTGCTTTATGATCAGTAACTCCAAAGCTGTCACCATCGTGACCATTAAGGGTGCAAGTATTTACATACTTTTGATGAATAGAACCAATATCCAACAACAAAAGAACAAAAAACTCACCCTTGGCCTCTCAAGGAACCAAAAAATGTGCTTCCCTCTGAAGTACTCTAAAATCCTTGCACCTTTGGGCCAGAATCATTATTATATAGTCCATTAATATTCATTTAAAAATCTTGACTGCTTGCTATTATGAGACTTCCGTGAACCTGATATTTCCTTTGACAGTCCATTGCATTTATCAGTCTCAACAAGGAGCAAATTTGCTAAATTGTGAGGTTTATTTATAATGCCTCTTGTGATTGGAGCTATCTAGAGGTTGTTTGGAGTTAGGTGCAGAAGCAAACATTCGCTACCTTATAACCCAAACAACATTTTGATTTGATGCATGGAAACTCATAAACCAAAGTTTTGATAAACCATCATGCAATAACAACCCTAGAATCCATCATAAACCATCATTAGCTTGAAGCCATTTTTTTGACAATTCTTCAAGCTGGAGTCGTTGAAAGTTGCTGAGACAATATGTGCCTCAAACTTCCTCCTGTTGCATCGCTTTGTACATGTGAAAGTTGCATTATTGTCTATGGTGAGTGAGATTTAGTCTTTTTGGAGACAGTCAAATTCAGAGAGGAGTGATGTGTATACTGGTGATTGATGGGAAGTGGTGGATCAACATTGACTTCTGCTAAAATTCACAACACCAACATTTGAGCTTCTTTGAAATGCAAACACTGCAAGCCTTTTTGGGGAGAGATTTGTGATGGCAGGGACACCATGGATGAGAAATCTATGAAAACCATTTGATAGGAAGGTTCATGTGCTTTTATTTTTTGATGTATATTTTGTAGAGGTTATGTTGAGAATCATTGATATAGATTTTGTGTTGTTATGACGATCATTGTTGACATGTGGAACCAATTCAACACCCCCTTGCACAGTTTATCCCATGCTTTGAATCCTAGATTTATGTGACAATGACCTCATTGCTTGAAGCAATGGGAAGAGGAAGGCCACACATGGATGGGGTTGGCTATTGTAGTGAAGAAATCCTTCAAGAGATCATCTAGGGGAAAATCTTGTAAAATTTGTTGGAGGAAATTGGAATGGACAAATTTTCAGACATCAGCCTTGGCTACTTTGTATATCAGTACACTAGTTTTGGGATGTAATATTTACTGTATTGTTTCCCCAGTTATCTCTTTCAGTTCATTTTGAAACATTCGACATAATATTCTTATTAATATATTTATATTAATTTAGAAATTTTTCTTTATTGGGATAAATTGTTTTAAAAAATATTTCACATTTAGCTTTTATGATTTTTTATTTTCTATGTCCTATTTTTGTAGCAGCAAAACTCAGAAGTTCTATGATGTTACAAATCCTTCATAGCAACACTGCGGACTTTGCTTACCTCCACCAGTGGTAGAGGTTTCCTTTCTTGGATCAGCTTCTTCAAGTAAATTGAGCAAATCACTGGCTCCTGTAAGTGACTTTAGCGTTTTAGTATATTGTACTTCCGTCCAATTATCTTTAGCATTTGTTATTGATATCTGTGCAGATAGGTTTTTCTATGCTTCCATATTAGATTATTTAATAGCTTCTGATTCAGTGCTAAATAACCATTAATATAGAAGCTAATGTGTATTTTATTTAGATAGCTTATGTTTTACTTCAGTGATTGTGTTCTAGATTCTTTATACATGGCTTCATTTTCATTTCCTAATAATATATACATGTTCATATTTCCATGTGAAACTAGAACACATGAGGTAATGCTGAGACTTCCCTTGCTAGTGGAGCTGCTGAAAGATCAGTTGTATTGCCAGCTAGTGCATCTTGGTATGAAATCTATTTCTTGTCATGGAATATTTGTTTAGTTTTCCAGCACCCCCCTGGATTGGTGCAGAGTAACATTACACATTAATTTTAGTGAACATAAGCTTCCATATGATTTAGGAGTTTGTGGTGGAATATTACACATCTTACTGTATATTGAGACATTAATGGTTGCTGCAGGGACTCCCATGTTGCATAGGAAAAATCATTTAGTATGAGGATCCCAGCTGTTCAGGGCTCCTCTAATCCTAAAACAAGTTCATCTCATTCACTTTCAGTGTCTCCAACATTAAATCTCCCTACCTTGGTGGTGGAAGCTGCAGCATTAGGGTTGAGTATTGATCATGGCAAGCTGTTGGTCAATAAGGGTGGGAAGTCATCAACGTTTATATCTAAAAAACATATTGATTCCAAACCTAATGCAATGAGTGGAACATATATAAAATTAAATTCATGTGTAAATACCACTGGGGAAGCTTTCCATGGAAAGAGTGCCAGTTTAGTTGATCCTACTATGAAATGTAGGAGTCATGAAGGTTTAAAAGTCTATTGAATAATTCGTCCTCTGACACACACAAGGGTTCATCTAAACTGGGTAGTGGGCACATTGAAATAGAAAGAAGTGAAAGAACAGATGCAGCTTTAGTGTCATCTGGTATTGTCTATGTTGTACTTTCTAAAGATAGTTTTCCAATATCTGTCCCTCAAAGCAACTATGTTGTTCAAAGCACTAGTGAAGTGAATGTTGTTGCTCTAAATAAAAGCAGTAGAATGCTTTTAGGAAACCATGTTGAGAATTGTATACAAAGGTTTCCATTTGATGATAGGTATCAAAACAATTATGAAGAACACTTTGTAAAACCATATGGTGAAGGTTTCTCTAAAGCTATTTCTTCATAAGCGGAGGTGCCTCCCTTTATGGAAAAAGTCCAATTTTCAGTGGATGATTATAGTTCTAAAGATTGTTCTCTTCATCAAAATTATGTAAATACTTGCACCCTTAATGGTGACGGTGACAGCTTTGGAGTTACTGGTCATAAAGCAGAGGAAATATTAGTTTCAACTGTTGAAAAGACTAGTGCAGGTTCTATCCAAAATTGTGAAAATGAGCCTATTTTAGAGGAAATATCAGTTTCAGAAGCTGGAAATACTAGTACAAGCTCTATCCAAAATTTTGAAAATGATTCTATGTTAGATGCAACCAATAGAAGTACAAGTACTAGTTTTCAAATTCCTGAGAAAGTAGAATTTGCTAGAGATTCTAACGCTAGTTCTGGAAATCTAGAATGCTTGGAGAATCTGGTGTGTAATATCCTTCCAAAAGTTTATATGAATGGCTTAGATGTTGGAGAAAATAGTATAATTTCAAACATATTGTCTCTGAATTTTGATTCAAATGATAGTGTATTAAATAGTCCTCACAATTTAGCAAATTTGCTCCTTGTTGAGACTGATAAATGCAATGGGTTGTCAAAGGAAATATCAAGTTCATGGAATTCTCCAAATAGCAAGCAGTCAAGATTTTTATTTTCAAGGTCAGAAGGTTCTATAGAAAGATCAAGCCATTATTCCACTCCCAATTTGGCATCGTCTACGAAATTGCAGAGGGAGTGGGAAAATGGACATGAACTATTGAATATTAATGGACTATCTAATAATGCTTCTAGTCCAAAGGTGCAAGGATTTCAGAGTACTTCAGAGGGAAGCACATTTTTGGTTCCTTCAGAGGCCAAGGGTGAGTTTTGTCTTCTTTTGTTGTTGGATATTAGTAATTTTCTTTTAATAATTGTGTTTTTCCTCTTGCTAATATGGCATTTACAGCTTTTGTTTCCTTTTATCTAGCCATTTTAAGCGTTTGTATTGTTCCAAGTTTGTTATCTATGGATATAGACTTATTTTTATGGATCTAAATACAAGAGATAACCATTTTCAGATGAGCCTATCTTTTAAGATATAACACTGCACAAGGGATGTCCCTAAGTTGCACCGGGACATTACCAATGTCGTGTAGGATTGTCAGATATCCCTAGGCCATCTTAGGGACTTCTTAGCATCACTTTCCAAAATCAATGCCTAAGAGAAAGGAAATATAGGGCCTTAGTGCTACACTCACTCACCAACACATTACCCCTTACTAAGAGACTATTCAATCTCTAATTCAGCCAAGATTTATATTTTTTTTCTTTAAATTAGCTAGGTCAGACCCTCTCTTACTCTTACCGTCTGCTCTGCCCTGCCTCTATTCTCCTGCAAAAACATAACCTATGTTATAATGTTGTACTAATGGTAGGTTTTGAACAATTCTTCATGAACCTTGAACTTTGTACTTGTAAATATAACCCCACACCAAAAATTTTGCAGTTTGATCATAATAAAATAGGCTTCACAATAAGAGAAGAAACCTTTCGCAATTTGATCACAACCATAGACCTGCTTATTATGGAACCTTCTCAAAGAAAAGGCGAATATACTTTGCATAATTTTAAGTTTATTAATTATCAAAGCAACAGGTTGTGTTTTAATTTTGATAGCCCATGATGAGGAACATCTAAAACACCTTGAAGCTCATGGATTCTTAATATTGCAGTAGATGAGGGAAATTTTTGTTTCTGACTCTTTTTTTTTATGCAGTGATGGCATTATGCTTCGAAATCCTTTCAGGAAGGACTCTTATTTGGACTATGAGAATGATAGTGATGAAGAATGGGAAGAGTTACTCATCACTAAATCTCTTTGGTAAGAGTATTTGTAGTATTTTTATTAGCTTTAGTTACAGGGAAAATTGTACATAGCTCTCAGGAATTAGTTTATCATAAATACTAGTGACTGGTAAGCTGTAATAGTAATAATTATGTAGTTTCTAGATTGATATCTATCATAAATTTGTTTGAATATCATCATTGTCAAGCAATAACAACTTCTTAAAGGGTGCTAGCTCAATGGTAGAGCGCCTGCCTAATTATAGGCAGGAGGTTGGTGGTTCGATTCCTCTGTGCCCTACCATAAATTTTTGACTACAAAAACGACTAAATTCACATATATACGACTATTAGTAGCCAATTTCCCGTATCTTAGTCGTATTTAGCTTAGTCATTAATATGTTAACATCTAGTAGTTTATTTAGTCATATATTTGTTCATTAATGGTTGCAATCAGTGACTAATTCAGTGACTAAATTAGCGACTAAATCAATGACTAACTCAATGACTAAATCAATGACAAAATCCATGACTAAATCAATGACTAAATCATTAACTATCAATGACTAAAACAATGACTAAATCAATGACTAAATCATTGAATATCAATGAATAAAGCATTGTCTATCAATGACTAAATCATTGTCTATCAATGACTAAATCAATGACTACTAAGTCAAGCTATTAATGACTAGTGAAATACGACTAGCTATAAGATAGTGGAAATTTCCTACTATTAGTCGCTGACTCAAAAATAGTTGTTTATAGGCTGATTTTAGTCATTAATTTCTCATTTTCTACTAGTGTTTGTACTACTTGTCACCTCACACATACCTCGGCTTTGATGGCTCTCTCCACACATCAAAGGAATTTAATGGTCATTGGTGTTAGCATCGACTTCCTGATCACCTTTTCGATGGATTCACATGGATTTTGGTAGAGAAACAGACTATATCACACGGATTTTCCATTTGCTTCATTTGTTTTTGGACTTCAAACTCTAGGGAAAATCAGGTATAAAGGAACACCATCCAGAGAATTCACCCATTGACAAGGCCACTTAGACTCAATTCCACTCCTCATAAAGGAAGCAACTCTAGGGGAGCAAGAAGTCAACCAACATTGTGTTGTTTCATATCCATGAGACATGGATGAAATATTCCCCTAGATGTTTGCAGAGTTGTGGATGACTATGAAGCTAAAGGTGTTTACCATCACTGCTCTATGCAACCTTTGCGATAGAGGTTCTCCCATTACTGGCGAATGAAGAATGTCCTTGCTCAGCTTCTCTGGGAACGTGACTATGCTTCCTCTCCTCTAACCTATAGTGAATATTATGGCTCCACTGCTCAAAAAAATTCCTCAACCTCTCCATATATGAAACAACAGGACCATGCCAAAGCAATTCATGAGATCCAGGACATTAAGCACACTAGAGGCGCAGCAGAAACTTCACATGACATGGAGGATGGGGGACAGAATGATGAAGGGTGCATCAGATTGACAGCCAGCCACAACAAATGTTGGCACCCCCCTGCTACGGAGCTACACCAGGAACCTGAACATGCTCCCTATAGTGAAGATGATGACTACGTCAAGTCATGCCGAATTGTTGAAGAACCATGGTGAAAGTCGTAAGGTCTCAGTATTTTCCAAAACATTCTATGTTTTTTTATGTTAGCTTTGTTAGGTTACCAAAAAACTCTGTTAAGTTTAGACAATGGAAACTTGGTTTCCCTCACCAAGGGAAAGTTCTGGACATGTGTAATAATCTTTAGTCTCTTCCCTGGAAAGTTCTGGACATGTGTCATGAAAACTTTGCATGTATTATTTTTGGTATTTTAATATAATTTTCTGCGACTTACAAAAATAAAGTATAACAAGATAAGAGTACCATGAAATGAATCCCTATTGTACACTTGTTACACTTGGGTTAATATTGTTAATCGAGTCAAGGAATTTCAAATTATGAGATAATATTTAAATGCCTATCAACATAATTATACCACAATATCGTTGGTGCACATACAAATGAGGTAATTGCTTATGTTATTGTGCATAACTTTTAACAAAGAAGTAAGATGAGCTACAATGAGATTAATTTCTGTTTCATTCCTTTCAATTTGTGGAATGAAAAGTTTCAAATTTCAAAGGAAACTATATATTATAATTTCTCCACAAACCAAAAATTAAAGCAATAGTCAATACACACACCACAAAATGCAGAAATAATTAATATAGTTATTTGGGTGGTGTAGTTGGTTATCACCAAAGGAGGTCCCTAGTTCAAACCTGGGCTATAGACATTATGCATTACATTTTTTTGACACACCATAGCCCCTAGTTCAAAACTGGGCTTAGCCATTTTGTATGAATTTTGTCTCACACACCAAAACCCCTAGTTCGAACCTAAGATCATACATTTTGTATTACCTTTCGTTCACAAACCAAAGGTCCCCACTTCGAACCTAGGCTCAAACGTTATGTAATATGTTTTTCTCACGATAATATTAGGATTATAGAATCTTTACTTACTATGTTCTATCCATCTGTTTCCTAGCTACTATGTCATGGAAATCAAGCACCATGAAAGTCTACAGACCCTGTACATCCTAAGTTCATTGAAAGGGAGTAACATAGAGGAAAACGTCGAATCCGTAGAGATAAGAACAAAGAAAGCAACCAGTTGTAGTTGATCTTGCAATGACAATGGTAGGGGTTATAGCATGTTTTCCCACATCATTGCAAATGGCTTGTATTTATGTCTTTAGCTAATTTAAACCTTTGCACACTCCCTTGTCCCTTTATTGTTCAATCACCTTACATCTTCTGAGTTGAAACTTTCAAAATATCCCTATTTCCCACATGCACATTATTCTTATATGGATAAACCATGTATGCATGACCTTACAGTGTTAGACCTGCTTACATATTGTTGTGAAGGTAAAAAATAAGTGTAAGTTTTGGGATAAGTGAAAACAAGCATCCTTATAATGGTTCTCTTGTGTATATTTAAACTATAAATTCTATTCCCTAGTTTGCAATAAAACCCTATATCTGGAAATATGCAATTCCATTTTTTCTCCATCATTTTCTTGCCAATGAACTATCATACTATATTCTTTCGGAATGATTTTGGATTGCTAACGACATGTGTATGTATGTGGTCAAGGATGGAGGAACCCAACATCTAGTATCAGATCCAATTTCATCAATGCGACAGTTGAGAGAAGGTGAAACCTATCTTGTCTCTTGTTGTTATTTTAATAAAACATTGTAATCTTTTGTGTCCATAAATTTGTTAATTTCTTGTTCTCTGTTATCTTGTTAATTTAATACATCTATTTGTAGTTAAATTGTTATATTTACAATGGTCTACTTGTATCTTTGCCTTTGTTTGTGACTGCAGGTTGGTAGAAATACATTTAGAGCAAGATTCAGAAAATAGATCTTCTATAAACTTTTCACACAAAGTAAGAAATCTATTCATATTTGTATATTTGCATTTGAACTGTAAATTTTTTTAATCTGCATTTTGTTAGAAAGGAATTTTAGATTGTTTAAAAGAACCCATCTGTTATGACTTATCCCAAAATGTCACTAAGGTTATTAATATACCCAAAACAATAAGTGCACAAAAAAGGGCATGGCCCATTTCCTTTTTTGGATTCTTTTCTAGCATATCAGCTCACAAAAGCAAAAATAACTTACAAGTTGCAACATGTATTTCCTAACATTTTTCTACATGTCCTTTACCTCTTCCCTTCTCTGTTGTGTTATACACCTATATAATTACAAGCGAATGCAAACATAATATTAATAATTCTCTAATTTAATAAAATATGAGCTTACCTTCGTTTGAGGCCAAATTAAATTTCAAATAACTTGATTAACGAAAACACAAGTCTTAAAAAAATCTTTGATTATAATGTTGTTGGAAACGTGTAAACTAATACTAGTGGGCAAACACGATTTCTATAGTCCCTACCAATAAAAATGCTACCAAATCAATGAATGGTTTCAAAATGTGACGAGGACATTTATCGTCAAGACCTTTTATGTTAAGTGTGGTATCGTCAAGACCTTTTATGTTAAGTGTGGTTATATACAAGCATGTAAATTTTCTCAACCCATGCATGTGCCTCTCCTGAGATCACATAAATATATGTTAAAGGTTTTATTTTTAAATATTGAATAGTTAATCTTGTCATAGTTTTAGGAGAAGTTTTGAAGGGGCACTCCGAAGTATGCGCTTCACATCAAATTGGATAGCATCCTTATATTATTAATAATTTATTTGGTTGATGTCTTGGTGATATATCGTTATCTTAAATTGATGTTATAAGATACGCTCGATAGCATCCTTATATTCTTATTAATTTATTTGGTTGATGTATTGGTGATTTATCATTATATTAAATTGATGTTATAACATGTATTTATATTGAACTTTGTTATATGTTTTTAATTTATTATTTTTGAAATGACAAAATTCCATAAATCAAAAGGAAGCATATTATTATTATTATTATTATTATTATTATTTTGGACTAGGGGAATCGACAACTGGGGACGGGCTTGTACTCGTGTGACACGGGGTCCAGGGTTCCAATCCCGCTACCACTATAACCCTTGATGCAACCACAAGGCCCGAACCATGGTGTACGAGTAAATTTAGGGGGACTTGAACACTACACCTTCCATTTACAAACAATTCCACTTTACTATTTGCTCTGTCCCCACAAACTATTATTTTTTATTATATTAAACTTTGTTATATGTTTTTAATTAATAAATTAAAGACGAGCACATTATTATTTTTTAAATATATGTTTAGAATGTTTTTATATATTTTGAATATTTATTTTAGTTTTGGTGAAGAGACCGAGTAACATTTTTAAGTAATTTTGCTTGTTTAATGAGATTTGAATCAATCAAAAACATATATTATTATTTTTAAAATATAAGTTTTGAATTTTATGTTTTTTTATATTATTATTTTTAAAATATAAGTTTGAAATATTTTAATATATTTTAAATATTTATTTTGATTTTGGTAAGGAAATCAACATCGACTTTGAGTAACATTACTAAGTATTTTTACTTGTTTAATGTAATTTTGAATTGAATACATTTTATATTTTAAGTTCAAAATTATTCAAAACCATATGAATTTATTTTTAAGAATGATTTGATTATCTTTTATATTTTTATATTTTCAAAAATATAAAAGTAAGTCATGTAATTCAAATTGAAAGAACTATAAGTAATTTAGTTAGTCAAATTACATATATCAACAATTTTATTTGGCTATTTTTTAAATTTACTTACTTGGTATATAATCTATATTAAAATTTAATAGCAAGTTTTGTTTTATAGTTTTACTTTCTATTTGTATGTATATTGAAAAAGTGTTTTTATTCTTTTATTCTTTTACTTTTAACAATTGAAAATAATCATCATTATTTTATTTTTTTAAATTCTTAATCTATAATTTTCTATAAAAGCAAAACTTATGAGCCAAATATTAATGTAAACATAAATTGATGGGTAGTAAAAATATTGTATTCTCATCATTTTTTTTATTCATTAATGGGTGGACATAAAATTTCAATATTTCTCTTAACATGTTACCATTGAAATGCCAAAATGTGACATAATATTGAAGTTTCCATATTTCCACCCTCAAACATAAGATTTTATATTACTGCTCTTGAAATTTCACAATGCAATGTAATATTGAATTCAACCTTGTTATTACTTTTAAATGTTGCAATATGACATAATATTGATTTCATACTCTTAAATTATTCCTCTTAAAATGTCCAAATTCCATATATCATTAAAGTCAACCATATAATTAACCTTTCAATGTAATGTAAATTGCAAGTTTGAATAGAAGTGAACATTAGAAAATGTAATAATGTATCATTACATATGTTTACTATGTTTCAATTGTATATCATCTTTGGGGAACATGTAATCCTATATAACTCTTAAGGAATGTGCAATGTGACATAATTCTTGATGAATTTTGCAATGTTACTTGTAATTTCCCTCGAGGCTATGAAGGGGATTGAGGGACATATCATTATCTCTCTAAAGCTAATTAGATAATTTTAGCACAACGGATTTGTTAAACAAATACTAAATTTCATTTTTCAGGATTTCATCACGACAAAGTCCCTTTAATTACCAATAAATTAAAATAAATTCAATAACTATTCCAACATCTGATACAAGGGTTGGGAAGGATTATTAACACATTCAGACATAAATTCCACCTCTAAAGGCCATTTACTCCTAATCATGATTAACTACTATTTAGTGTTTTGATTGCGATACTTAATGGCACTTAACACACAATTGACATTACTTAATATAATTTCATTTCTTTATCACTTAACCATTTTTTATCAAGCCCAATTTCTAATACACACCTGATAACATGTAAATCAGGACTAATTACCATTTTACAATTAGTTAAACATAGTGATTATGAAAATGATTCTACAAGAACTAGTTAACTAGTCATTCAATACTAACAACTAGTCTTGAACAAATTCGACACACAACCATGGCAATGAACCAAAAATTGAACCTAGAGCCATTATACATATCTTTAAGCATGCAAGTAAAGATAAATAAATTAGTTTTTCACGTCTGATCCAAGTACATAAACAAAGAACATTTCCAGTTCAATCAGTACAACTAGTTAATAAACACTGCCAAGAATTCAAACAAACAGATTGTACCGAGTTCTGATGCACACAAAGGTGAAGGTATAGATATGAGAAATAGAATTATACAAAACAATTAAATAGAAAATAAGAAAACATATGGGTTTACATGGCATATTTACAAAAAATAGAGATTACAATCCATAAACTATTTACCAATTTCACTCAAATGTACCTAGTTTCCAATTTAACTTTCCAAATTCCAAATAAAGAGAAATATACGACTATTGTAGATCATGTAAATCATAACAAGGGTCTCTTAAATTCATATTGATGAACCTCCAGCCATAAATAGTCTGTTAAACAACTCAAAAAACAAGTCAATTTTACTCATCCAAATTGATTAGTAATTCTAGGAATCACTAGAATAATTAAATCCACAACTCATATAATCCTTCAAATGTAATTAAAAATATAATTAAAATGTTTATAAGTCATAAAATAGGTATATCTCATTATAACATTTTGTCAAACACTTCATACGCAAAGTCACAAATCTACTCAAAATAATTCGATTGAAGGAGTTGAAAATTAGAAATTGATCTAGGATTTCGGTAGACATTTCCCCAACACTAAAAAAAATATGTATTCTCACATTATAAAAAAATATATATATTATCATATATAATCATAAAAGCAACACTCATGCATTTTTACAGACAATTCATGTGTGAAGTCTCCAAACTAGGCCAACCAGTCTCATCGAAGAACTAGTTTTCGAATAAAATGTAGAAGCATCAAAGAGAAGGATCTTAAACCATTCCGAGGTTACTGTACCATACAAACAAACCATTATATAATGAAAATGGTAAGAGATATCAATTATGTAGGAGAGGTATAAAATAATTATTTCCTCAAACAAATTGTGCACAAAATCCCAAAAACTAGTTTACAATTTCTTCATAAAATTTACTTGCATGCATAAACTTAAGTTTGTGAGAAATTTGTTCCACAAATAAATCATGTGTTTTATAAAAAAATTCATGCTCATCCATCAATAAATTAAATTATATCTTGGAAGTAAATTAAATAGACATGAGATAAATCACTTATCTTATCAATGTGCAACTGGCATCATCTGGACCATGTTCCACCTAGCATTTGGCACTGCCAAGATAGATCTCACTTTGACAGGCCACCCGCGAGATAAGGCCGTAGATTCACAACAAAGGTGCACTCAATAATATATCAATTATCAGTTTGAGAATCCAAAACTCTATTCCTCACCACATACTTCCTATTTTACCCCACTACCATGTGCAATGGTAATCCAATCCCCCTAGGCCATCGAGATATCACCATTAACCATCAATATTTATGTGCAAGTCCAGTACAAATCTAAGTATTGGACACAGAGGAACTAAACCAAAGTTTTATTGGCTTACTGTAAACACAATACAATATCACAGTGCTTTAAGCACAAATTTCATTCGCATAGAAAAGAATTCATGGTTTCCCGAGCTTACAAGGTTAAAAAGATCTCACCGTCAAAGGTATGAACAAACACAATAAAAAACCATCCAAAAATAACCATTAAAAAAAACCACAAACCAAGGTTATCAAACATGTATTTATAGACCAAAGAAGGTAATTCTGACTCAGTGGGGTGAAACCAAACCAAGGTAAGCCAATTTGAGTCAATCCAAAGGGGGTAATTCAACCATAATAGGTTAACTCTAATCCATCCCAAGCAATTCAAATTTCAAGGGTAGTGAATCCAACCCACTCAACCCCACTCAATTTCATGTGTGGACACATCATCCATGAACAAGAATCAAAATTAGCGAGGTGATATGTCACACAAGCCAAAGAATCTTCCCGAAATAGCAAGGGCAGGGGGGTGGGGGGGGGG
>LPNX011157630.1:189424-269179 GCA_001517045.1 Pseudotsuga menziesii
TTACATCAGCCAAAATGCATCAAACATACATGAAACAACCATAACAACTAAGGAAAACCAATAATATCAAACAACATACATCAACTATAGAAATTATATCAAATAAAAACCAATAATATCAAACAATGTACATCAACTATAGAAATCATAAGGAATAGTTACTATTTATCATAATATTACATAGAATTATTAGCACATGAGGATATATATAATAATACATTACATTGCTAATTATTTACACGCAATGCACTACTTATTAATAAAAGCCACCTCAAAAATAATCAAACGTCCTACCACCAAAATATTCTAATATTCTACAATAAAATTATTACTAGCTATACAACACACTATAATACACTCATACAATATACCATACTTACTGTTACTATATATTATTTATTTACATACGCTTGTTTTGCTTACATACATATTGTAATTCTTCAATCATATATCATATTATTATTAATCATATACACAACATATTAGTCATATAATCTATCCATTATATATTTAGTATATTAATATAATTATTATGTCATACCATAATATCCATACAATTATAGCTATAATTGCATAACCCAATACTATCATATAAGATACGTATTATAAAATATATACCAACACAACATTTTTTATTACACTGTTCTTCCTAATATTTTCAAACTCCCAAATACTTCCAAGCACTTTCAAATATTCTCAAATACTTCCAAATACCTCCAAACACTTTCAAATACCCCGAGCCACCTCCAAACACTTCCAAACACCTCCGAACACTCAAATAATTCCAAACACATCCAACCACCTCCAAATTTTACCTTACATCATTACATACGTTCACCTCTATACATAATATACTCACAATATTGCATAAAAGTGATACTAATAATTATTAGATATAATGAAATACATATTATAGTATATACAAACATACAAGCATTCATATATATATATATATAATAAGGCATCTATTCTCATATATACTTTTAACAACTATACATATCACACATATCATATTAAATACATTTATGTTGGTGTCATATATATAATATTATTTTACACTACTATACTACCAACTTACACACAAAAAATAAAATAAATAAAATTAAGAGAATATGAGTCATTAAAGACAAGTGGCTCATTTCCTCCAAAAATAGACTAGGAGTTACATCTCCATCACTAAACTAAATAAAATAAAATATGAATCATTAGGGATAAGTGGCTCATTTTATCCTCTCAATAAATAAATTAGTAAGATAGCTAGGATAATAATAATGCCACAACTAACCCCAAAATAAATTAATTAAATAATAGAATACAAAAATAGTCCATAGCTATGCTTACCTCCAAGTGGAAATTCCAACACTAACTAATTAGATGAGTTTGGATAGTAATAATTAGTAAATAGTATAAAAACATACTATATGCATAAAATAAAAAGGGAAATGGGAAACTCCATTTAGAAAAGTGTCTCATTCCTAAAACAGCCAAGGATTTACTCATCCATGTAACCACCACCATCCAAGTGGCATAAATAAGTCTATAAAATCATACCATCCATAGAAAATACAAAATCCATTTCGGATATAAATGATACTTAATAAATCATCTTAATATTTAATAATAATAGAACAATATCATCTCAATAACTTAGCATTAAATTAATATTGATAACGATGCATAATACACAATATTGTAATGACAATTATTTACTTATCAATTAATAATCATAATGTACCAATAAATAAGTTATCCTACAATAAGCATTTTAATATTAACAATTGAATGAGAAGTAAAAGAGGCAATGCACAAGCATCAACCAATCCAACCATTCAATTATTAGATATGCACCACATAGTACTTACCAATCAGTCTATTGAACAACAAATATGTAATATTAATTAATTCTAAGTCATACAATGAACTAATATCTAAAGTGAGGCTTCTTATTCTTATATTAGCATAAGAGAGATTAAATTCATCTTACTAAGCACATTTGTAAACTCCAAATGCACATATACAGAATATTAGAACTTTCTAGAAGGCCCAACAACCGTAGTGTTGGAACCTAAGCTCTCATACCACTTGTAATGTCCCACATGGCTATCAAGGGGTATGAGGGACATATCATTAGATATATAGGGATAATTAGATAATTTTAGCACAGTGGATTAGTTAAACAAATATTAAATTTCATTTTTCAAGATTTAATCACGACAAAGTCCCTTTAATTACCAATAAATTAAAATAAATTCAAGAAGTATTCCAACATCTGATAAAATCGATCAGAATGATTAATGACACCTTCTAGCAACATCACATATCCATTCCAAGACAATTCATACATAATTTTCACCTCTAAAGGCCATTTACTCTTAATCATGATTAACAACTAATTAGTGTTCTGATTATGATACTTAACAACACTTAGCACAAAATTGACGGTACTTAATATAATTTCATTTATTTATAACTTAACCATTGTTTATAAAATACAATCGCTAATCAACACCATATAACATGTAAACCATGCCTAATTACCATTTTCCAATTAATTAAGCATATTAATTATGAAAATGATTCCACAAAAACTAGTTGACTAGTCGTTCAATACTAACAATTACGCTTGCACAAATTCGACGAAACCATACCAATGAAACAAAAAGTGAACCTACAACCATTATACACATATTTAAGCATGCACATATTGAAAATTAAAGTAATTTTTCATGTATGATCCAAGTACATAAATGAAGAATATTTCAAGTTCAATCAGTACAACTAGTTAATAAACAGTGCCAGTAATTCAATCAAACCAATCATACTGAGTTCAGAGGCACGTAGAGGTAAAGTTACAAATGTGAAATTATAATTATACATAACAATTAAAGAACCAATAAAAATAATATGGTTGTGCATTCATCTTTTACCAAAAACTGAGATTTGAATCCAATAACTATTTACCAATTTCACCGCAATCTACCTAGTTTCCAATTTAACTTTCCAAATGAAAAATAAAGAGAAATATATGACTATTGTATCTCATGGAAATCATATCAAGGTTCTCTTAAATTCATATGGGTATAGCTTTCCACCCATATACAGTCCATTAAACAACTCACAAAACAAGTTAATTCTATTCATTTGAATTGACTAGTAATTCTAGGAATCACTAGAATAATTAAATCCACAAATCATAGAATCATTAAAATGAAATTAAAACTCTGAATAACATTTTTTATCATTAATAATAGAGTTATATATCACTAACAGTTTTTCAAACACTTTATATGAAAAGTCACAAATCTACTCAAAACAATTACATTGAAGGAGCTAGAAATTGGAAATTAATATACAATTTTGGTATAAATTTCCCCAACACTACCAAGAATATTTATTGTCACATTATCACAAAAATTTAAATATTATTTATCATACATAATCATTAAAGGAAAACTCGGGCATTTTTACAAACACTTCATGTACTAAGTCTACAAATTATGTCAAACAGTCTAATCAAAGAACTATTTTTCAAATAAAAGGTAGAAGCATCAAAGAGAAGTGCCTTAAACCATTACCGTAAAAGTACACATTATATAATGAACATAGGAAGAAATATCATTTTAGTAGCATAGGTACCAAATAATTATTTCCTTAGACAAATTGTGCACAAAATCCCAAAAACTTCTTTACAATTCCTTCATAAAATTTAGTTGCATAAATATACTTCATTTTGTGAGAAATTTGTTCCAAAATTAAATCATACATTTCATAAAAAATTTCATGTGAATCCATCAATAAATCATATTATATCCATGTAAATTAAATAAACATGAGATAAATCACTTATGTTATCAATGTGCAATCGGTATCATCTGGACCACGTTCCACCCAGCCTTTGGCACTGCCAAGCGAAATCTCACTTTGGAAGGCCACCCACGAGCTGAGGCCACAGATACACAACATAGGTTCAATCAAGAATAGCTCAAGTATCAGTTTGAGAATCCAAAACTTTATTCGTCACCACATAATTCTTGTCCACCCTACTACGAGGTGCAAAGGTAATCCCAACCATCTAGGCCATCAAGATATCACCATTCACCATCAATATTTATCTACAGGTCTAGGACAGAGACAAGTAGTGAACATGGAGGAACTACATTATAGTTTTATGGGATTGTTGCAAGCACCATACAACATCAAAGTTCTTCAAGCACAAATTTCATTCACAAAGAAAAGCATTCATGGTTTCCCAAGCTTATAAGCTTACAAATCTCTCACCATCAAAGGTATGGACAACCATAACCAACAACCATAAAAAAAGAAACATGAAAAACAACCCCAAACCAAGGATATCAAATATGGATTTATGTACCCAAGAAGGTAATTCTATCTCAGTGGGGTGAAACCAAACCAAGGTAAGCCAACTTGAGTCAATCTAGGGGGCATAGTTCAACCATAAGAATTTAACTCTAATCCAACCCAAGCAATTCGGATTTCAAGGAGAGTGAATCCAATCAACTCCACCCCACTCAAATTCATGTGTGGACACATCCTCCATGAAGAGGAATCAAAATTAATGAGGTGAATTGTCACACAAGTCAACGCATCTTCCCAAAATAACAAAGGGGGCATTACACAAGGATTTACACAAGGAATTACATAATTATTTACATAACTTTTGAGGTGTTAACAAGTGTTGGGAAAATTGTCATAATTGTTTTTTTGGCACATCCAAATTCAACAAGACCTAATGAATTGGAAAGAGGAACTATATGGATACCACAAGCCCAGATTTTAGAGTAATTGGGAATGAAATTTCAAGGTTACCTCAGTTGAAAATTTGGCTATCAAATAAGCCTTCAAATCAGGGTTGGAAAAAGGTACGTCATTATAAACTTGAAGAAATTTTAGTAGAAGTATATACTTAGGTGAAACCAAGGTGTGATAGTGGTGTGATATCTATCTATATTTTTCAAAGTTCTAGTAGAATGTAGTGGAAAAAATCACACTTCAAGTAAGACTCTAGAGAATTCATCCCTAACCTACGATGAAAGTGAAGACATATCTTTTAAGGTGTCCAAGTTGGAAGATGTGATAAAGGGGACTGTGAAAATGGCTTATTTAGTTAACCTAGAAAAATAAGATGGACAGTAAAGATGATCTCAAGGGGGTGGCTAGAAAAGAGGATCTAGCAAACATGAGAAATGATATGGCTTGTTAGAAAGGAAATTTTCAATATTTGAAGGTACAGTTGAATGAGATAAGACTTAGGTTTCATGAACATTCAACTATGCAAGAAGAAGATAAGGAGGAAAAGGAGGACTTAGTCTAGTCACATATTTAGAAAAATTGAAAAACGGTTAGAGAATAAGAGGTTTGAGTCCCCAAACTATTGCATTTGTTCCACCTTTTCTTCGACTCGACAGTCGAATGACTCGCCTGAGTGGTCGATATTTGATTCAACTTTATGCACCTCTTGGAGAGAATCGCCATATATATTGAATTCATGCATGGTTAAATTCATTTGTATTCATGGAAGTAGATCAACTACAAACCACTCAATAAGGAAGGATTCTTTCCTATGGGCTCACATCTAATTGAGAAGATATTTAAATATTTTATCGTATTCATGAACAATTTCTCAAACTCTTTTTGTTGTGTATTTAACTTTATGTGTAACCAAGTGTTTATTGTCTTGCATTCAAAAAAATTCCAAGAATTTATTTTTTATTTCTTGTTTTGTTTTTGCTCCATTTTCAGTCAATTTCATATGCCAACTTAATTATCTATCCCATAGACCTCCTATAAATGTTTCTATTTTTCTATTTTCATATAGAACAATATTAGCTTCCCAAACTGCTTCACATACAAACCAGTGTTTTCAAGGATCTCCATTTGTTGTAAAAGCCATATTAAGAATATTAATATTGTTACCTGGACTATTATTTGGAATGTTTCTTGATGATGTCAACGGTGATAACATTGTTGATGACCTACTCGTTGAATACCAAGTGACTATCTAGAGTGACTACGACTCCCAATACAAGTTGATTTATTCTATGGACTCTTCTACAATAGGTGAGGCTTTTGAATGGTTAGGCACTTAATTGATAGTATTGGTGGAAGAAGGTGTACCTCCACAGATTTTGAGTAGAGGAGATTGAAACAATTATGGCTATATTATAGGGTGAAAGTGATCCATTACCACATTTAGGTCTTGATATCATCATTTGATCCAAAATTTGTCCATGCTTGTTAAGACGGTTGTATATGATATTGGCACCTGGTCCAAGTACCAAGTAATGTTTGTTGATTTGTTTAACACTTGGTCTGTTTGATATAAGCAATATTTGTATAGCAGAAAAGGGAGTCACAATGTTAAGGATTTCAATATTCATCTATGAGGTCAACTCTATCAACAGAGGACCCCCTACCAGACTCAAGTCCTTACCTTCTTCATCCATTGGTCAACTTTCCCTTGACTAAGGCATGACTTTTAGAATCTTGACTTTTCTTTCTAGTTTCTTCATACATATTTTCCCTCTGAGTGGACTCTTAATATCTCTAATCTCTTTTCATTTATTGTATATTTTTGTTAAGAACCCATGTCAACCCCCGTCTTTATTTTGTTAGTATATTTTGTCGGACACATATGCTTTGTAAGTCATCCCTTTAGTACGTTGTATTATCCCACATTCATGGGGAGTAAGTAATAGTTGTAAAGTCATCCAATTAATATGTTGCATTATCCCACATTCATGGGGAGTAATAGTTGTTTAGATTAGACTTAGTATATAAGTATGTGTTGAGGCTAATGAAAGCATCGAAGAGTTATTTTGGATTGACCTTGCTCAAAGGAGGTTGCCCCCTTGAGGTTGTTTGCGATTAATAGAATCTCTTTTGTGATCCATAATTTTCATTATATTGTGCATTCTTATTGTTTATTGTAGGAGGTTCTCCACATATGGTATCATAGCACTTTCTTGGGCTCGTTGGGTGGAATTTCTAGAAAAAAAAAATTTCTGTTGTGCTTCCTAGCGTTGTGAGCCTTACAGTTGTTCTTCTTCTTGCAGCGGTATTATTCATTCAGATCAGAGCTTAAACCCTATCCATTTAACTGTGGGAAGTACTTGGGAATAGCCCTAAAACTCATTGTGGGAAGTACCATGGGAACCCTGAAGTAGTTGGCCATTGAGAAGACCTGCCAATAGAAATGGGAAACGATCCCCACCAAATTGACCAGATTCCCATCTGTGAGGAAAACCAAAGAGCTGTCATTTTTGGCCAAGTGGTTAGCATTTTTACCTATGTCGTGAAGTGAGGGGTAATACCCCAATACTCAAGCCTGAGACAACCTTAGTGGCTGAGTGACTACCTTTTAACCATTAGGAAGCATATAATACCTGGGGTCCATATCTAATTACAGTTGATAACGTGCAACATTCCAGAATTGTCACACATCATTTGCTCCATTTCCTATTGATAAAGCACAACTTTCTAGCACCGCCACAGATCATTTCTATTTTTTAGCCATATCTTCCTTGATTTAGCTCTGTTTCCCTTGAAACTTCATTGTAACCCTCGTAAAAGCATTCTACATATTCCCTTCATTAAGAACCCTATTGCCAATTTCACTTCTTGAAGGCTGAAATTCCACATTTGTCAATTTTTAGGGTTTGTCATAACTTCTCTGATTCTCACCTAATAGCCTTCAAATTTTTCGACAGTGTTCATTTTCCATTTCTTCTTCATTGTCCTTTCTGACAAATTTTCCAATTCCTTCATCCCACCTCTGAAATTCACATTTTCTGCTTCTTGTCTCTAAGAAAGTGTCTAAAACCCCATAAAACCCCAATTACCTCCCCAAATTTCTCCCAAATGAAAAATATCCTTTTCTCAAACCCTCTCCATTTTTGTTTTTCTATACATTACCTGAACCAACCAAAAAAAAAACCCTTCTTATGGTTGTCACCTGCACTGGAGCAAATAAACAAATGGAAGAAGAACTTGTCATCATTAAGTCCAAAATCGAGGATCTAGATCAAAAATTTCTCGGCCTCCATATTCAACATTCACCCATGAACAATCGTCGCCATCCTAAGTCTTCTGGAGACACTGAGTTCTCGTCGTCTAACAACTTCTGCACACCGAAGCTAGATTTTCCTCGCTTCAATCGTGATGATCTGACCAGATGGATTTATAGGGCGGAACAATATTTCAGTATGCATAACACTTTTGATGTCAATAAATCCCACTTGCATCCTTTCATTTGGAACATGAAGCACTTCAATGGTTCCGTTGGTACATTAAGGCTCATGCAGAGCCAAATTCGATAGATTTTTCCCAACTCCTTTTGCAGCGATTTGGCCCTAAAACTTTTGATGACTTCATAGGAGCACTCACCAAACTTTGTCAAACTTGCACTGTGCGGGAGTATCGGATAGAATTTGAGAAACTAGCCAATCACACCGAGGGATTTCTTGATGCATTCTACCTAAGTTGTTTTATCAGTGGTCTTAAGGATGCCATATGATTTGAGGTTAAAATTTTCTGCCCAACACAATGGTGGAATCCCTAGGGTTGACTAAGCTAGCAGAGGACAAGATCAATGCTCAATAATGCTCCAAATCCACTCTTGTTCCATTCAAATATATGGTTCCCTAAAGAACCCAAAATATGCCATCTCCTAGAACCACTCCTATCAAGCATTTTTCTGAAGCAGAGATGCGGGAACGTTGGGAAAAAGGGCTTTGTTATAATTATGATAGAAATTCACCCGGGGACATATATGTGTTGATAAAAAGCTCTATCTCTTGGATGTGGATTCTCCACCCGCACCTAATTTTTTTTATGATGCTTAGGATCCAATAGATGATGATGATGACATTCAACAACTTCCTGCTCCAGAAGACCAACCAGAGATATCTCTCCATGCCTTAACCAGATTCACCATCCCACAAACCATGTGGGTCAAAGGGTTCTTCAAAGAACTCCCTCTTACAATACTCATTGACTCTGGTAGCACTCACAACTTTATTGATCCAAGGATCGCCAAACAGGTGGATTGTTTCATCCATCCGTGCTCTAGCTTTGAAGTCATGATTGACAATGGGGGAACCTTACCTTGCAAAGGGAAGTGTTTTAATGTGTGCATATCTATGAGGGATTATAACTTGCACTCTGACATGTTTTCCTTACCCTTAGGTGGATGTGATGTGGTTTTGGGCACTCAATGGTTACACACACTTGGACCCATTTTATGGGATTTTGTTGAACTTTGGATGCAGTTTTCAATCAACGGTACCAAACACACATTACGGGGATTACAACCAGGGTCTCTCAGCCTCATCAGTTTACATCGAATGGAAAATATTCTTAAGAAAATTTCACATCGTGTCATTGTTCAGCTCCATTTCATTCAGATGCAACCTTCAGCAGTCTTAACTACTCCATTGGATATCCAACAAATTTTGGATCTATATGCATGTGTGTTTGCTGACCCAGTGGGATTTCCACCTTCCCAACCCGAGGACCATCGTATTCCACTCCTTCCTAGAAGCATCCCTCCCAACATCAAGGCCTATCGCTACCCATTTCACCACAAGATAGAAATTGAGATGCTTGTTCATGATTTACTGAAGCAAGGTGTTATTCGCCCTAGCACTAGTTCCTTTTCTTCATCGGTCCTTCTAGTCCAGAAAAAATATGGGTCATGGCACCTTTGCATCAAATTTTGAGAACTTAATCACATCACAATAAAGGATAAGTTTCCAATTCCCATTGTTGATGAGCTTCTAGATGAGCTCCATGGTGCTCATTTTTTCTCCAAGTTGGATCTTCGTTCTAGGTATCACCAAATTCGAGTCCATGCGGACGATATTCGGGTCCATGCAGACGATATTCCTAAAACATCTTTCCACACACATGATGGCCATTATGAATTTTTGGTCATGCCATTTGTCCTCAAAAATGCCCCTTCCATGTTCCAGGCATTGATGAAAAAAATATTTTGGCCTTACTTGCGAAACTTCATTCTGGTCTTCTTTGATGATATTCTCATCTATAGTAAAACCTGGGCTGAGCATGTTCAACATCTGGATCTTGTACTACAAATTTTCTGTGATCATCATCTCTGTGCCAAATAATCTAAATGTGGTTTTGGATAGAAGGAAGTAGAGTATCTTGGGCATATTGTTTCATCACAAGGGGTTCGTGTCGATCCTACCAAAATCGATGCCATGAAAAATTGGGCACATCCTCAGACCTTGAAGAGACTTCGTGGGTATTTGGGACTTACTGGATACTACCGCAAGTTTTTCAAGGATTATGGGAAGATTGTAGCTCCATTAACAACTCTACTAAAAAAGGATTCTTTTGCATGGACACTGGCTACTAAGTGTGCATTTGAGAAACTGAAACAAGCTATGTATACCACACCTATTCTAGCTATGCCTGATTTTTCCAAGCCCTTCACTATTGAGAGTGATGCTTGCAATAATGGATTTAGTGCTATCCTCCTCCAACACGAACATCCCATTATGTTCACCAGCAAATCCCTATCTGGTAAGAATTTATCCACCTCTACATATGAGAAGAAAATGATGGCTACTTTGCATGATGTATAGAAGTGGCGTCCATACCTCTTAGAGAATCATTTCTACATCAAGACTCATCACCAGAGTCTAAAATATTTTCTGGAACAATGGGTCTCATCCCCAACACAACAAAAATGGGTAAGAAAACTCATGGGTTATGACTATGAGATCACTTACAAGAAGGGTAAGGACAATCTTGTGGCAGATGCTCTTTCCCACACATTTGATGACCATGCTTCTCTTTCAGCTATTTCTATGCCTATTCCAAATTGGTTACAATATGTTTAGTAAGGCTATGTAAAAGACTCTTCCTTATCTCAAATCATTCAACAGTTGGCCAGTAATCCTTCTCTTGTACTGCATTACTCTTAGGATGGTTCTTCTCTAAGATACAAGGGTTGCTTGGTGCTTCCCCAGAGCACAGATCTTCACCAGCCTGTCTTCTATGAACTCCATGCTTCTCCAATGACAAGGAACTCTAGGTTCCTCAAAATGTATGAGAGGGCATGCTATAACTTATTTTGGAAGGGAATGGAACAGGAAATTTAACACATGTTTGTTGAATGTGATACTTGCTAGTGCCACAATGGTGAAACTACACTCCTCCCCAACTTGCTCAAACCCTTTCCCATCCCTACAAGGATTTGGACATATATTTTGATGGATTTCATATATGAGCTACCTAATCTATAGGGAATAATGTAATCTTGGTTGTGGTTGATTGGATCTCCAAATATAGTCACTTTTGTGCTCTCAGCCATCCATATACTGCCTCCTTAGTTGCAGAAATTTTCATGGACCAGATATTCCGTCTTCATGGCATCCCTTCTTCCATTGTCTCAGACCGCGACGCAACTTTCACAAGTCATTTTTGCACTGAACTCTTTCTCCTCAATGGCACCAAACTGAAAATGAGTTTAGGATATCACCCACAAACAGATGGTCAAACTAAATTCACCAACAAATGTTTGGAAAATTATCTTCGTTGCTTCACCTCTCAACAACAACATCAATGGGCAAAGTGGCTCCCTCTTTCTTAATGGTGGTACAATAATTCCTACCCTACTACATATAAAATGACTCCATATGAAGTTGTTTATGGGAAGCCACCCCCTGTGCTCCTTCCATACAGCCCCCATAGTTCACCAGTTCAGCCAATTGACATGGTTCTTCAAAACCATGATCAGATTCTCCACATTCTGCAAGAGAATCTTCACATGGAAAGAAATCGCATGAAGCAACAAGCCGATCAACACCAGTCTGAGTGCACCTTTCAAGTCGGTGACATGGTTTTTCTTCATTTGCAGCCTTACAAGCAATCCTCCCTAAAACTCAAATGGCATCAGACGCTAGCTCCAAAGTTCTATGGGCCATATAAAGTTCTTCAGAAGATTGGATTTGTTGCTTATAAATTGAAACTTCCTCCTTCTTATCACATTCACCCAGTCTTTCATGTCTCTCATCTCAAGAAAGTGATTGGCACCAACATCAGAGCACAAACTATTTTACTAGAGCTGGATATAGAACGATCCATCATTTTGGAACCGAAGGCCATCCTCAATAAGCACACTCATCAACTCACTCTCAGGCCATAACAAAGGTCTTAATTCAGTGGCATGACATGCAACAAGAGGATGCTACATGGGAACCGTTCTTTGAGATTCAGCAGTAGTTTCCACATCTAAAGCTTTGAGGACAAAGATTTTTCTAAGAGGGAGGGGATGTTAACAACCCGTGTCAACCCCCCTCTTTATTTTATTAGTATATTTTTTGGACACATATGCTTTGTAAGTCATCCCATTAGTATGTTGTATTATCCCACATTCATGGGGAGTAATTAATAGTTGTTAAGTCGTCCAGTTAATACGTTGCATTATCCCACATTCATGGGGAATAATAGTTGTTTAGATTAGACTTAGTATATAAGTATGTGTTGATGCTAAGGAAAGCATCAAAGAGTTATTTTGTATTGAGATTTCTCAAAGGAGGTTTCCCCCTCGAAGTGGCCTGCAATTAATAAAATATCTTCTGTGCTCCATAATTTATGTTATATTGTGCATTCTTATTGTTTATTGCAAGAGGTTCTCCACACTCTTCTCCCTTTCAATATTTTGAATATATGGGGAAGGCTTATAGCTAACTATATTTCTATTTCATCGAGCTAGATACGTATTTTTATCAATCTTAATATTTTCATAACTTGTCCTCGATTGTAATAATTTATCTATCTACTCATCTTCATATGGTCAAGGACCCCCCCATTTTCAACCCGACTCCTACAGGGAGACTGAGGTAGTTTCAACTGCTTGACTCATTTACTAAGAAAATACTCCCATTGCCATTATTTAATAAAACATTTTGAATCACTTTGTTTCTTCTACCAATCTAAGGTTATTCCAGTATCTAATAGTGGTCATGCTTCAACTATATGGACAACTCCATGCTCAATCAAGAATTTGAATAACATCTTTAGTATGGTGAAGAAAAATGAGTCATGGAGATCATCGCAAAATATTTTATTCACATCGGTGATGGATTCTTATTCTTCAATGGCTTGTTCTTCACAAAATTTGTTGCATATATTTACTAGCCACTCATACATATTTTTACACCCGCCGTTATTAAGTTTGTGCATTAACATACTTTCATTGGGTGGGTCTATTTTGTTCATTAATGTGATTGATCATCTTTTCAATTCATGTGGAACAACTTCGATAAAATTTTATTGTGTTTCAATAAAGAATATTTCTCTGGCTTGTGCTAATGAGAGTTTATTTCTTTTGGCATAGTTATGGATATAATTTGTTACTTTTTTATTCCACCATTCTTTGACATCTTCTTCAGTTTCATTTATGTGAAGGCACTCGTCTTCTAAATCCAAATAGTACAACCAACAATAGAACCAAGGTTGTAATCCATGGGATTGCATGAATATAAAAAACATAAAGAATAGAAGATGAAGCATTCACATTAGATATACAAGAAGACAAAAAAGGATAGGAAACAACAACAACACTATATTATATTAGAGCTAGAATTTGTACAAAGTAATCATGAACTATATGAATCATGGCTTACCATCCTATATATTTTGGTTGATAAATAGTTATTCAGTTGCAACAGTTACATTGGCTTAATGGAATGACTAGACTGACTCGAAAATAGTCGAACGATGACCTAGTTGGTTGGTTGATTAGGATCCTCCAACATATTCTTCATAAATAAGATCCATATCGTAAGATCCTAGTTGTAAGATGTCTTGATCACCTTTATTTCAAAATCACCTTGGAGGTCACTAGTGAACATAGACATGCATAATATGAGGTTGATGGCTATATGTGTCAATTTTAGGATTCCTTGGGACATCAACAAGGCATGACATGGAAATCCTAGATGCCCTTGCATGAAGAAAAGGTCAATTGTATACATTGGCAGCTCCCATTAGTTGGATAGACCAAGAAAATATGGGAGGGAACTTAGAAAGGTAGATAATTTTGACGTAGATAACCTCATATGTATGCATGATTGATGCATGACGAGCAATGTGGAACCAAAATTATCTTATATATGAATCGAGCAGACATGCTTGGACAAACACTAAAATATTCCATGATCTTGGTTGAGTAGGAATTAGTTCCATTTATTATTTGTAGTACAAATTGAAGTTAAAGGAATACCTTAGGTGAAGACGTGTAGCCTAGTTGTAGTAGGAAAAAATAGTCCAATCCCATGGGACCAAGGCAAGGAAGTGCCACACAACCTAAATTGTCAAAACAAATATGGTGAATTCCTATATTTGAAGTCAAGAGTTTGAGCATAACGTATGTTTGGGATATGTGGTATTATGATAGAACTTGGGGTTTCTATGATTATGTTCACCACTGTCACTCTCATGACATGTGGTATTAGAGATGAACATTGGTTATCTACAATATTCATCACCATTGTCACTCATGTGATAGTTGGTATCAAATCTAGGTTGGGTGATTTTATCTATAGTCCCTTCCATGACAATGGGTTCCAAATCACTTCGGTCACTCTTATTCATGCATAGGCGAACATAGTAGTAGAGTGCATACCTTGAGGGAAGTTGCAAAGGGATACCTAAAAATTGTGATGATCTTATTGTGCGTGTGTGCAACAAGAACCTAGGGTAGTTCATCCACGCAAAACTTGGGTAGTAACAAACTCTTCATTTTGACTTAGAATGAAGTAGAAAAATTTATTTATATGCTATGTAGGTGGAAAAGGGAAGGCTTGAGGTAGAAAGTGAACCAAGTCTTGAAGATTCAAAAAAAAAATCAAAGGTGTCAAATAGGGTTGAACCATTTATAGATTGTGACATGGATGACATAGAGGACGAGTGATGGAGGACCAAGAGAAAAGTCATGACCATGGAATGGAAACACCAATATAATGATATATCATGAAATGTACGAAGAATAAGTGACAAAGCTTGAGTAGATTAGTGCATTTTTTAAAGGTTGGATACGAGAAGCGAGAAATAGAATACCAAAAGCGATGGAGTTGGAATTTTTTTATGCGTATTTATTTCTGGCACATCAAAGTGCACAACTAGTGTATATCCATATTGGATATTTTTTATTTCATAAGGTGACTTGAGAGTGGAATACCTTCTTATTGTTGAGCGAGTTGTGCACTTTGATTTACCAGAAGTGAGAAATTGGGTGCAATACATAATTTCACTAGTTGTAGTTGTGATGATAAGAAATAAAGGCACACACCAAGATGTGATCCATCACATACACGATCTTGCACAAAATCAAGTAAGCTATATGGATACCCCATTCTTGAAGAAAAAGAATTGAAGCATTGGTTATGTAACACTACAAATTTTAGTAAAAATTTAAAATTTTTCCTTGCAACAATTAATGTTTATAAAATCGCCTAAAGAGGTTCATTTAATCAGTAATAGTTAACACTCTAGAATATCTGAAACTAGATACTACAAAAAATCATTCACTAATATATAACACATTCATTACTAACAGCATCCAAAAGAAAAGTATTGAAAGGTCGGTCTATAAATCCTAAAGAGTATGAGATGGAATGTATAGAATTTAACTGTTTATATTTCTAGTGAGTGTAAGGTTCTAAATTGTTTTTCTTGTTTACTGAAGGGGATTTTGGTTTTAGCCTGAGGATTACTTAGCTTTCCCAAGATAATGCAAACAAAATGATGCTTTTCTAAGTATTTACAGGTAAGCTCTTCACTTCTAGTTACGAGGTATAAAAACCTAAATTCTATGAAGACTATAATCAAGGAGTAAGTTAGGTAAGAACGTCCTAAAGTTGCTTGCAGTCTGAAATACTGTAAAGTAACAACTTTTAGTTTTAGCACCAAGATTAATTATCTCGATAGCAAAATAATTTACTAGAGAACTCTGCTATATAAAAATGTATATAGCTAAGTCATAGGTGTGATAAAATGTAAAATTATCATGCTAAAGTTGATTGAAGATATTGTAAAATTACTTCCTTTCCAAATAATTCATGTCCATGATCATTATCCTTGCTAGGTCTAGCACTTCTTCTTTTTTGAATTTGCCATTGTTATAAATTTTTAATAGTCATATCTTAATAAAACTTTAAAAAATCCTAGTCTAAGTTTAAACTTACAATTATTGCATAACACTTATGGGTTAGCATGATCATTTGAAATTTCTTAGACGAAGCATAAAAACTAACCTAAGCATAAATATATAACTCAAAGAGCTTAATAGATGCATAACCTATCTAAACCCTAAGAGTATACATGAAAATAATACACACATTATCTAACTCTTGAACCATAAAATGGTATTGATGTATATTTAAACTACAGGTTTATTCACACCATTGAACTATATATATCAAGACCCAAATATTTTTGTATATGGTGGAATCCACGTGGCAATGAAACGTTGGAGGAAAATTTAAAATACAAACCCTAAGCATATAATGGAAAAGTTACCCTAATCTCTCACTTAAGCCATTGTAATTTTCACTGCTTAGATGGAGAGATAGGCCGACAAGCCTTCAGCCTTCTTGGGCATTTTCAACTGGTACCTTCATAAAAGAAATACTTGTGGATCTAGCAGACTGGGCATTCTATATGCTACCTTAAGCTTGTTGTGGCACCAAAAGGTTTTGGCTCTAATTTTCTCACCAAATAATTTTCTTCTTATCAGTCAAGGTTCTTCGTAGGTCGCTATAAAGGTGTTCAACTTCGTTGTTAAGGATTTGGGTCAAATGGTAAGTTGTTTTGTTGATCCCTTTCCAAAATAAACAATCAATAAACTTAGTTTCCGATTTAACACACAATATACTCACAGACTTGAAACTGCGATGTGGCAGGTGTAAAGATTTGATGAAGCTCTGGTGCAAAAAGTAAAATGTTGGTTTTGCAGTTGAAAATATTAACATTACCAGCTTGGTAAGCCTCTATCTCTTTTCATGGCATCCCTTCATCATTTTTTTGCACTGGAGAAACTCAATGGTGTTTTTCATTCATTTACACACTGATCATTTTTAAAAGTTTTACTGTAGAAGTTGTTTACACTTACTTTGTTTATAAAGTAAGAAGCAGTCGTAATTTCCTTACAGTCTGTAACCCTTTTGAAGTTTTTCAAAGAGCTATGGCTCAATACTTAAGATGTTAGGACATTTTGGTAAATACTTTGTTTAAAAGGTTTGAGAACCTGGTCTTATCAGTTCGGGCATTAAGGCTTTCTCTGTAATAAGATTATTGTTAATGCATTTTTTTTTTCAAAGGTAAAGCAAATCGTAGGGTAAATGGAGTTCTGTTTACAATGTTTAAAATGGAAAACAAACAAAGGCCATGGCTCTTATAATCATCTATGTTTGGTAATTTTGCTTATCCTGTTTATAATTTGTAAACGTAGGGTAAAACTTCAATGTTTTTGCTATTTTTTTTTACCATGGTTTTGTTTTTAATAACAAATGGTTTGTAAATATTATTAAACCCTAGAGCTCACATCTCCTAACAAAATGATTTGGAAATTTAAAAAAAATGAACTCGTGAACTACTTTTAGGGTTTTAAAATAAATTTTATATGTATAGGTCAAAGTATTTAAAGAAAACTTCTCCTGCTAAAACTCGATTCCTTTAGTTTTTACTTGTAGCTATGGTAAAATAATAAATAGGGCACCTTGGATTTTAATAATCGATACCGATACTTGCAACTAATGTTGGTTAAACTCTTAAAAGAGAAAAGAAAACTATGTTTTTAGAAATTCATTTACTCTTAAAGTTACGATCTTTTAAATTCTTACCGTTTAATATTTATTTACCTAGTAAAGGATACTAGGTTCACTAAAATCTTTGAATTTTTCATAGATCTTACATTACTTGCTTGTAATTTTAAGTTTAAGAGTGAATTAACCAATTATTATGATTCTTTATGTGCATAAATTCTGAAAAAATGGGAAAATAATGATAATTAGTGCTTCTTTTTAAAAGAATGAAGAAACTAAAAAGTCTAACCTTTATATTTCTTAATCTATTGGTAAAGAAGTCTAAACTTGGCCAAATGTAAGTCTAATGGACCTCTAAGGCCTGTTTGCAATCTCTAAGGCCAAATGCAAGTAGCATTGGTTCAATATCCTTTACACCTTGACAATCACTAAGCCAAAACCAAGCTCTATTGACATGTCGTGCAAACATATTATATAATCATGGCATGTGACTTCCTTGTATATCCTTGCCTACAATGATTTATCCAAGTAAATAGTAATCATTGAGGCAAGCAAACATATATAGGTTTTGGCAGGAATGGTGACATGATGTAACAACTCTTTTCTTCATTTTTCATAATAACTCATAAATTCTATTTAAACTTTCATTTCAAGATATTTTCATTAATTTAAATTACAAATTCTATAATTTTTTTTCTTTTAATTTAGGATAAGTTAATTTTTTTTCAATGATTTTAATCATAAATTTTATTTATTATGAAATCCAAGATTATTTTTGAAATTACAAAGTTACGTCACCTTGTTTTAATATTAATAAAAATTTGCAAATAAGATGTAATTAGAAATAATATTCCAATAAAATCAACATACTTTGTATTTATGTTAAATTTTTGTGGGGATATATGAAAATAAGTGTAAAACCTAAAAATATATTAAAAATATATCATTTAGAAATAATTATCTTTTAAAGATTTTTATTTTTTAAATATAACAAAATTATAAGATTTCATAATATGCAAATATTGAACCCTAAAAATAAACTTAGAAATACTTAGGTTTCAACAATTTTTATCTTTAATAGGTTTCAATATATAGGTGGCTTTTAAGGAATATTGACCTCAATATAAGGTTGAATTCAATCAATAGTAGACTTCTATCCATAGTTATCTTTCGAGCAAGGTTGAACAATCCATATTTGACTTTAATCCATATTTAAGTTTTAAGCAAGCTTGACTTCAATATAAGGTTAACTTTAATCCAAGGTTAACTTCGATCCATAGTTGAATTTTAGCTAAGGTTGAATTCGATCCATGGTCTAAACTTTAATCCATATTTGAATTCAATCCATGGTTTACTTTTAAGCATGTTGGACTTCATTCTGTAGTTGGCTTTAGTCCATGGGTGACTTCAATCCATGGTTGACTTTGATATGTTGACTTTAATAAAGAAAGGTTGACTTCAATCCATGGTTCGATAGACTTCATTCCATGGATGAATTCAATCCAAAGGTGACTTGAATCCATAGTTTTCTTTTAAGCACAATAGACTTCAATCCATAGTTGATTATTAAGCATGGTTGACTTTAATTCAAGGTTGTCTTTAATCCATAGTTTACTACAATATAGAATTACATTTAATAAAGGTTGACTTCAATCTAATGTCAACTTCAATGCATGGTTGAATTCAATCCATGGTTTATTTCAATCCATAATTGACTAGTATCCAAGGTTCACTTAAATCCATCTTTGACTTTTAAATAAGTTTTGACTTCAATCTATAGTTGATCCTAGATTGACATCAATCCACTACAAAATTTGAACCCAAAATCCGACGACATTCAATGAAAAATACTGTGTAGTCAGATTTCACCTTCAAATTACAAAATTTGATTGAAATTTTTGAAATTGATAGAACTACATGTCATATTTTTGACATGCCTCATGTTGAATTTCCGACGTAATTATTGTCATTTTTTTTACCTCTCTTTTCAGAGTTCCGACATATATCTCATGTTTTTATAATGATAACTAGGCTTTCTTGTCATCGGACATGTGACAAAATCTAAATTGGAAAATATTTAAATTACAGAAACATTCCGATGTGTTTTCTATAGAAGCGACGGTTTGTGGAAATTATTTATTCTTCGTTGGACGGTTTACGAAAATAGTGATGTGTGGAGTTTATTTTTTAAGATTGATAGTATTCATTTAATATTTTTGTGAGAAAATGTCAAATAGCAATATTCTTGATCCAGACAAACAAAATCAACAAATGCTTGCTAGATTGTGGGATGGACTGAAAAGAAAGGGTGATGGGAAATGTTATTGTCGATGTAGTCAATGCAGGGGATTTAAGAGAAGAAGAATAAAGATCAAAATAGAAAAAAAACATTGTAGGGGAAATGGACACACTAAGGGGGGGTATGAATATCATCCATTTGTAAGTTTTGCATTATAAATGTTTTTTATATTGATTGCTTTGGTAAATGTATGTATTATTTTAATATTTCTTATGTTAATTTATATCTATTGATGTTTTCATGTAATTATAATCGAAAGACATCCTATCTCATATCATCTAGAGGAAGTTCTTTCAGAACAAGTACCAGAGGGTCATGGAGCTATGAATAATGGAGAACAAGTTAATGGTCATATTGAAGAAGATGATCATACTAATCACATAGTTGAATATGATGGTACAAATACATTAACCCATTCAATTCATTTACTTTTAGAATGGATGATGATGATGGTGATCGTGAAAATATTGATGACTTTGATGATGTTCATGATTTACCTCTTCTTGAGAAGGCATATGGACCCCTTTATGAAGGCTCCAACACAAATCTTCTCTATGCTATATTGTTGATAATGAACTTGAAGGTTATGAATGGTATTTAAAACATATCAGTCACATGGATGTTAAGGCATGTAAAAAAATCCATCACATATATATATGATTGTAATAAAGATTATCTTTGTTCCTCTAATAATTTTATTGTTTATTCATAAGTCAAATTAATACGGATAAAATGTGTTTCATTAATATTATTTATATATTATATTAACTAGATTTTTATTTTAATTTGTTGTAGCTTGATAAGTTAATTTTTGTTACAACCATCAAATATTGTACCTTGCACATATTGAGATTTAATTTCCATCATGAAAGAAATTGGAATGCAGTATGAAGCAATTAATGTATGCCCTCATGACCACGTTATATATTATAATCAACATCAATTTGCAACAGAATGTTTGAAATGTCATATCAGTAGATTTCGAACAGATCAAGTAACAAAAAATGTGCCTCACAAGGTTCTTTGTTATATTCCCATTATTCCATGTTTGCAACGAATGTTCAGGTGCAAAACCATAGCCCAATTTATGGATTACCATGCAAGTAACAACATTCAAGATGAAATTATTCGAATTCCTACATATGGTTCTACATTTAGAGATATGGAGGAAAAATGGCCTCGCTTTAAAGAAGAACCTCATAATCTTAGGATTTCTTTGGTTGTAGATGGTGTCAATCCATTTGCAGTGATGAGATTCATTTACACGGTGTGCCCTATTTTTGTTATCAACAATAACATTCCTCCATGAATGTCAATAAATAGGGAGCACATAATGTTGTCAATAATTATTCCATGTATATTGTGTCTACAAATTTTTTTTAATGTATTGGCATCTCATTTGTCATATTTTTTTCCTGGTGTCATATATATATTTTAATTTTTCCCTTGTGTATGGTTTATATATCGAAATGGTACACATAATTATATATTTTATATGTTCAATGAGTATAGGAACTTCCTCTCTAATAAACAGATGGAGGTGTTTGATGAGTATAGGCACTTCCTCTCTAAGAATCATAGGTATCGAACTATCGAAAAAAATCTATTCAATGGAAAGAAAGAGACTGCATTAAAACTACAAAGAATGACACCTCACCTATGGAAATTGTAATATAATAGAAATCGTCAAGCTGATACATATGAATCATCGTATATGAAATGATTTTTTTCATTGCGTGTTGTTTACTATAATTGACTTTGATTTCTATAATTTCTTTATAAACTATGATTCATGATGTCCTTGATGATCATGAAGGAATTAATGGGATTCCACTATGAATGAAACATTATCCTAAACAATTCAGTAGGTTTCCCTACTATGAGCAACTACAAATTTCTCATATGTTTGATACAATGCATATTGGAAAGAATGTGACTGAAACATTATGGAAAATATTCAATGGAAGGAGTGACAAAGAAAGAATTGTCAAAATTTTCAAAGACATTCAAGAAGGAAACCATGCAATGAAAGATGTCATTCAATTTCATAGCAATAGAGACAAAATTAATATAAACTCACATCCATGGATGTTAACAAAGAATAAAAGTAATGTTGTAAAAGAATTCATGCAAAAAAAAAAATTTCCCACTAGATTTTGTGCGAACATAAGGAATATCATAACAAAGAAAGGTGATTTTACAGGGGTGAAAACACATGATTGGCATGTCTTCATGATGGTAATTATTATGGTATCCATATTGCTAAAGTTGATTTTACCACACTAGGTAGATCACACATTTATGGCCTTCGCTGTCCCTTTGCGGACTCCTTGGACCCATGGACTTATATTATGCTTTGATGTTCCAACATCATCCCCAAAATTTGCCTATTTATACCTATACATGACTTTTAAAGAAATACCTGTGTGTATACATAGCTTTTGACCTCAAACCCGCATACATCGGAATGTGTGCAAAATGACAAATATTTTTGGAGTTTTCCTCATTTGAGTCCGAATAAGTTGACTCTAAGCCTTCCAAATTCTTTGAGAATGCTTGAATTCGACCCTCCATTACCTCTTTGGAGCACTATATATTGAGTCCCATGGATACATTGAAGAGGAGAAATTGAAGAGTAAGGAAACTATAGTTCATTGTTTCCTCAGCTTTGCTTATACTTTAGTCTTCATCCCTTTGTCTCTTGGAGCACATAGAGTTATTCCAAAGATTTCCTTTGTTTTATGAGCTTGCTATCGAGAGATATAGGATTGAAATGGTGGAGGCCCAGGTGGAGGACTCGATTTCTCCGGTTTGCAGAAGCGCTAACAGAGTTTGTCACTATTGTATCTCTGATTTATTTATAGAAATATCTTTTGTTGTCCAATTCATGTGCATTTTGAATATGAATATTGAATCCATGGATGTATTTAATTGCTTATATATGATTGATTATGTATTCTAGAGTAGTGATAACACATTTATATATATCATGCTTGCTTTGTTTTTTGTTGTTGAGAGCAAATTATAATTGCAATTACATTGGAAAAGCTCAACAGGGATCTACTTCAACCATCTGGAACAAGGTAGGGTCCTATGTCCCTTAGTGTTATAGTTGTTTACTACTCTCGTGTATTGGGAAAAATTGATTTTGGTGTCATACTATCTGTTGTGGTACCCCCAAGCCATAGGAAGTTTCTCTCCATAACACATATAATTATTGTTTTTTTATTCCAATACAAATTGTTGTTATTTTGTTTGTATACTCTTTGTTTAAAAAATGATGTGGTTTGTATATTGTTATAGTATGTTCTACCTCTCTCTCTTCCGAACAACTTCGACAACAATGTCAACCAAGTTAAATACAATCTTGGGAAATAAATGAGGTAAGTAGCGATTTTTTTCTTGTGTTTAGTGTTTGTTTAATTCATCGTAGAACTTATATTTTATTTTTGCGCACTAATTCATGTTATGTAATATAATGTTTTTTTTGTTAAATACTGTTATTGGTTTGCATCACTTGTAGATGGTTTTCATCTACGGAAATCCATAAATAAGATATAAAGTATTGTAGGAGAGAAATTCCTCATCTCATTTGTGAAATGCATAAGCATATACCTTCGGAATTTTTCAATGCACAAGAACACTACCTCATACACCAAGTTGAGGAGATTGAACTGTGTGGACCTGTGCACTCAAGGTTCATGTGGATGGTATAGAAGCACTTGAAATTTATGAAGTGTTTGGTTAGACAACGAGCATGTATTGAGGGTTCTATGATGGAGGGATATATGGTATACCAAAACATGTTGTATATTAGTGAATATTTTCCTAATTTAGCATCAAAGCTCAATTTACATTACATTTGTGATTCGGACTCCAATAATAGTTTTGAAGGGGAGTACTTGAAGGGGAAAGGTAGATCGAGGAAGGTGAAAGGTAATTATTAGCTAGTAGATATTAATTAATATAATACATTTGACTGTTGATTTTTATGTATATATATCATACATATTCTATTTTTATATTCAATATATTGCATCAATTAAGAGTGTATACTTTGTTAAGATAATATACATTTGTATTGAATTTTATTTTTTATTGTCATCAAGCAATTGGTCGAGAGTGGGATGCAATTCCTTTATACATCGCAAACAATATTGACTTGATGAAGGTATGGATTGAACGATGTGAACAATATGATCATGGAATATCATGGGAAGGTGTGGATTCATTGGTTAAATCAGCACATCGCAATGGAGATACCAATCTTACACAAAGGGAAATCGATTTAACATATGGTTTAAAAGATAAGCAGGAAAGAATATTAATCAACCATAGTATTCGGTTTTTTTTTTTTGCAATCATATTGATGTACACATTGATTTTTTTCTCTGTATGGTATACACATGCACTTAATCATAAATATTGGGTCATTATGTAATCTTTTCATGTATGGCTTATTGCAGGTAAAACACCATAAGTCTATGTGGTGCAATGGTTGTAGATATCACATCAAAAAGTTGTATGAAATGAAGAAAACATTATATTGTGGGATATATGCAACCTTTGAGGTTACCATTGTTTCCTCTATAAGTGATAGACATCCAAAACTCTTAGAAAATCGATACTATGGGAATCTTAAAGATATTCTTCGGTGTGACTTTAACTCCTTCAAGGTAATTTTATTTTTTGTCAAATGGTGCATGTTACGATTGAATGAATGTCATCCTGATAAAACTATTATTGAACATGATAATAGATTTACCATGGTAAATACAAGTTCTTTTGAGCCAGGAATGGATCTTTATGCTCTTCCAAGCCAATGTGAATAGGTATTTTACTCTGAGGGTCTAGGTAGAGTGGGTTGGTCATTTCTTGTGAGACATGATACAAGGGGAAGGGTGATGGAGTATAACCTAGAGGAAGGTAATGAATAGGGTCTCGAAGAAGAAGACGATGTTGAAGATGATCAAGTACATGAGTTAGATGATCATGTTCCAAAAGAAAGTGTTGAAGAATTAGTTTAATCAAATGATGTAGCAGACAATGTCCAGGAAGATGATATCAATGATGACATGATGATTGTAATTGACATAGATGATGATGACGATATGGCCAATCCTTATAATGTTGAATCTAGATTGGATGATATAGATAATGACTTGGATCAAGAATATAATGAATTCCATTGAAGTGTGGGAGGGTTTCCAAAATCAAACATCATCATCATCATCATCATCATAATCATTGTCATCATCATCATGTTTTTTTGTTGTCTCTAATCACATATAGGAAAAAGACATCAATCCACTTTATTATCCCTAACTATACCATAGATCCTTAACTAGACCATGAATATCATCTCAAGAAGCATGTAATGTGTAAATCCTTGTACTGCAAACCATATGACCATGGTTACCACTATAATACCCATCCTAGGTGATCATCATCATCATCATCATCATCATCATCATCACCATCATCATCATCATTGTTGTCATCACCCTCTTCCTCATCAACATCTTCATCGTCATCATCATCATCATCATCGTTGTCATCACCATCTTCATCACCATCATCATCATCTTCATCATCATCATATTTTTCATCATCATCATCATCATCATTATCATCATCATCGTCATCGTCATCACCATCGTCATCTTCATCATCATCGTCATTGTCATCACCATCTTCAACATAATCACCATCTTCTTCATCATCATTATCGTGATCACCATATTCATCATCATCATCATCTTCTTCGTCATTTTCATCATCGTTGTCATCATCATCGTCATCTTCATCATCATCACCACATTCATCATCATCATCACCTTCTTCCTCGTCATCTTCATCATCATCATCATCATCTTCATGACCATATTCATCATCATCGTCATCACCATATCTATCATCATCGTCGTCATCATCTTCATCGTCATCATCATCATCATTGTCATCGTCTTCATCATCGTCATCATCAACATCTTCATCGTGATCTTCATCATCATCATCATCATCTTCTTCTTCTTCTTCTTCTTCTTCATCATCACAATCTTCATCATCATCATCATCATCTTCATCCTCATCATCATCTTCATCCTCATCATCATAAACCTCATCACCCTCTTCCTCATCGACCTCTTCATCGTTGTCATCACCCTCTTCCGCATCATCTTCATCATCATCATCATCATTGTTATCATCATCTTCATCACCATATTCTTCATCATCATCATCACCATCTTCATCATCATCGACATATTCATCATCATCATCATCACCATCATCATCGTCATCATCATCTTCATCATCATTATCATCATGACCCTTTTCCTCATCAACATCATCATCATCATTATCATCGTCATCACAATAATCATCATCGTCGTCATCACCATCATCATCATCATCATCATCGTCATCGTCATCATCTTCATCATCATCGTCTTCATCATCATCATCATCATCATCATCATCATCATCGTGATCATCATCATCATCGTCGTCATCATCGTCGTCGTCGTCATCTTCATCATCATCTTCATTGTCGTCATCATCATCATCATTACCATCTTCATCATCATCATCATCGTCGTCGTCATCACCATATTCATCATTAGCATCATCATCATCGCCATCATCATCGTCATATTCATCATCATCACCATATTCATCATCATCATCATCATCATCATCATCGTCATCTTCGTCGTCATCATAATCATCATCATCATCATCATCATCACCATATTCATCACCATCTTCATCATTATCATTGTCACCATCACCATCTTCATTGTCATTATCATCGTCATCTTCATCATCATCATTGTCATCATCTTCATCATCATCGTCATCACCATCTTCATCATCTTCATCATCATTGTCATCACCATATTCATCATCGTCATCACCATCACCATCTTCTTCATCATCATCGTCATCACCCTCTTTCTCATCATCCTCATCGTCGTCATCGTCGTCGTCATCATGATCGTCATCTTCATCATCATTGAGAGTCGACCTCAAACCATAGTTAACTTTTAAGCAAGGTTGACTTCCATCAATGGTTGACTTCAATCCAATAGTGACTTCAATTCATGGTTGACTTTAATCTATGGTCGACCTCAATCCAGGGATGATTCAGTCCATGGATCACTTCAATAAAAGGTTGACTTCAATACATGGTTCCTTCATGACTAACTTTGGTTGATTATGGTTGCATCATGGTTCACTATGGTTGATTCTCATTAACCATGGTTAACTATGTATAACAATCGATGACAATATCCATTGGTTGACTATGGTGGAATTTTGTTAACTGTGATTGAATTTGGTTAATTATGGTTGGGTTTAGTTATCATGGTTGACTAGGATAAACTATGGTTGACCATTTTTTTGTCATGGTTGAGTTGATTAACCATGGTCAAACTATGGTAGACCATGCGTGATGGCCCTTGTTGAAAACATCTTTTGGTTGTGTTAAATTTGTGAGCCATTGATCTACAGGAAAATTAGAGAAATTGTGAAGTAGAATTATGCAGTCAAATATCAAGAACAATGTACACTGAAGAAGAAAAAAATATGATAAGAATTGATCAGTTAATTACAACATTAATCTTCATTAACCCAACATTAAAACAAAAATGTTACAATGATGAAAATTTGAATCATGTGGATAAGATTTGAATCTACCAACTAAATATGACTGACTAGCTAACTTAGTGTGTCTAAATCACTGCATGGGAGCCACTAGTCTAACTCCTTGATACATAAATCAATCTACAATTAGTTAAACTAATTAAACCAGTTAAATTGATGAGGTAGTTGCAAAACTGGTGCTAGACTAACTGAGACTGATCTAACTGAATGTAACTAGAGGTTGGATCAACATAACTACCTACCTACCACAACCAACTAATGGAGGTTTCTAGTGGAACTTAGAGTGGGATCCTATAGTGTAGGGATTGGTCTAAGAGAAACATTAACTCATGCACTCACATGCAGTAAGTGGCAGTTAACCTCTATATGTGTTCCCCACACTCTAGTACAGTAATAATGTCTCCCTAAGTTAGACAAGATGATCAAATAGACTATATATGGACAAGGGAGGATTATATAATCCTAACACCCCCCCCCCCAATCCTAACTTGGACAACTTTGGGCCCTGGCAACTAGGCGAAAAGTCACCCATACAATTTAATGAAAAAAAATTGCTTAATAAACTAAGGAAAATGGGAGAAACCTCATTGAAAAAAACCCTCAAAAAAACAGTGAATCAGGAAAACAAGCTATACTAAGAGGAAATTTTCCCCTTTGGGTAAAAACTTGTAAATATATGCTACAATTTACAGCCCTATAGAGCAGCCATGCAGAATCATGGTTCTTCTGTGCATCAACCTCCTGGGAGTGTGCATGTGAACCTTGACATCTTCTTTCGATCTGTTGAATTTTTTTTTTGTATCTTCTTTCTGGAGGAGGAATGGAATGATACATTTTGTTCTTCTGTGGGGAAAATTGTGGATCATTCGCTATCATCAAGTAGCATCTTCCTAAAATCTTGTTGCACCACTCTGTAGGTAGAAAATCTATGTGAGAGAGTGCAACATATTCATTCTAATACTGGGAATTCATTTTTCTTCTATCATATGAATCCCCAACATCATTCCCAGCTGCTTCAATGAGATTTTCAGCCCATTTAGGCTTCTGATTCAAAATAAGAGTTAGATATGGATCTAGATCATCTCGAGGTACAATCTCAATATCAAGATCATGTTGATATCGTTCCTCATCTTCTGAAACTGAAATATTAGACAACATATCATTATTTGCAAATGGATATGAAAGAGAGTTTATACCTCCCCTTTTGAATAGTTGTTGAGATTCTAATCGAGCTAAGTATGGAAGAAAGTGTGAGAATTAATATGCCTTGGAGGCATGGTTTGCAACACCCTTCACTATAATATTCGTAGTTGATATATATGAGATCTCCACTGAGTCAGGACCAAATACAACTTGCTTTGGTGAGCCAGTATGTGTCTTCTGATAAACAGGTAGCAAATTTGCAACAAGAGAGGGAACATAGATTACATTATTGAACTCACCATGCTTGATTTTATTAGAACCTCTACCTACTATTGGGATCTATGAATTATACCCCATATGAATGTTAGGTCCTCCTGAGAGATCCATAGTAGTGAAAGATCCTTTGGAGGAAACCATGGGGTTGGATGCTCTAGAATCTATCAAGTAAGCCTTCGGCTAAGTAAAGCCTACTTTCAAAGCATGTCACCTCTCATATTCTTTAGTCTTCTATATAGCTTTAGACATATATGCACCTTGTGGAAGGGAAATATTGGTCTATTCAAGGAGTGTTGTCAATTGGTTGATGGTCTTCTCCATGCACTGGCTCTCCGAATGAAAGCCTCTCATAAAGTATGGATACTTAGTCTTCCCGAATTTCTTCTTTTTCTTGGAACCTGAGGCCCCATCGGAACATCTCTAATTCTCCTCTGGATTTGAATCATTGCTTTTGGTCTCCTTCCCTTTGTGCTTCTCTCTTTCTTGCGCATTGTTTGAGTCTATCACTAAGAGTGTTAGGTTCTTGAAGGTTCAAAGCACTCCCATTTAAACCAATTTATCTTGCTCTTGTATTAAGGACTCAGCAAAAACATCTAGAGAAGACATCTTTCAATTAGGGATGGAAGGTCTTCTGGAATGGAATGTAGAGAGAAAGACTAAGTAATATGAGCCAAGATTTATCAGTACTTACAGCACAAGTTGCAAATCTTCTATCTATAATCCACATTGTTTTCATTGCAGTACTAGTGACTTGTAATTTGTAAAGAATTGTTGTATATATTTGAGAATGCTAGGCTATAGAGTTATGAGCTCATTCTCCAAAATATCCTAATCTTGATTTCCAAATAAATATTCAATCTTATCCCAAGCTTCCTTCATAGTCTTTAGTCCCTCAAGGTGGAAAAAAACATCCCAAGAGATATGAGTGCACATGAAGCCAAAGGCCTCATCAAGTAGATTGGCAAAAAAAAAATTCTTCTCAACATACTATTGGGGCTTAGCTTCTCTGCCCATTGGCATCCTAAATAGACCAAGCTTGCGCAAGGATACCTGCAGTTAACCTATATATGTGTTCTCCACAATCTAGTACAGTGATAATGTCTCCCTAAGTTATACAAGATGAGCAAATAGACTATATATGTACAAGGGGCATTATATGATCCTAACACCCCCCGTTAATCCTAGTTTGGAGAAATTTGGGACCTGGCAACTAGGAAAAAACTCACCCATACAATCTAATTAAAAAAAAATGCTTAATAAACTAAGGAAAATGGGGCAAACCTCATGGGAGAAACCCCCCCTATAAAAATAAGTGAATCACGAAAACACGCTATACTTAAGAGGACATTTTCCTCTTTGGGTAAAAACTTGTAAAATTTTGCTACAATTTGCACCTCTATGGAGAAGCCATGCAGAATCATGGCTCTTCTGTGCATCAAAATCCTGGGACTGTGGATGTGAACCTTTCCACATTCTTTCGATCTGTTGAATTTTTCTTTTGTCTCTTCTTTCTAGAGGATCATTCTCTATCATCAAGTAGAATCTTCATAGAAGTTTGTTGCACCACTCTATAAGTAGATAAGCTATCTGAGATAGTGCAACATATTCATTCTGATACATGGACTTCATTTTTATTCTATCATTTGGATCCCCAACATCATTCCCAGCTGCTTCAATGAGATTTTCATCCCATTTAGGCTTCTGATTCAGAATAGGAGCTAGATCTAGATCTAGATCATCTTGAGGTACAATCTCAATATCAAGATCATGTTGATCTTGTTCCTCATCTTCTGAAACTAAAACCTTAAACAACATATTATTATCTGCAAATGTAGATGAAAGAGAGTTTGTACCTCCCCTTTTGAATGGCTTTTGCGATTGTGATGGAGATGAGTATGGCAGAAAGTGTGAGAATTAATATGCCTTTGAGGCATGGTTCGCAACACCCTTCGCTAAAATTTTCTCGGTTGAGATATCTAATATCTCCATTGAGTCAGGACCAAATACAACTTACTTTGGTGAGCCAGTATGTGTCATCTGATAAATAGATAACAAATTTGCTATAATAAAGAGCGCATAGAGTACTTTCTTGAAGTCACTATGTTGGATTTTAATAGAACCTCTTCCTACGGTTGGGATCTATGAATTATCCACCATATGAATGTTAGGTCCTCCTAAGATATCCAGAGTAGTGAAGGATTCTTTGGAGGAAACCATGTGGTTGGATGCTCTAGAATCTATCAAGTAAGCTTTCGACTAAGTGAAGCCTACTTTCAAAGCATGTCACCTCTCATATTCTTCAGTATTCTCTCTAGATTTAGACATCTCTGCCCATTTTGGAAGGAAAATATTAGTCTATTCAAGGAGTGTTGTCAATTGGTCGATGGCCTTCTTCATGCACTGGCTCTTTGGATAAAATCCTCTCATACAGTATGGAAACTTAATCTTCTTGAGTTTCTTCATTTTATTGGAACCTAAGGCTCCATCGGAATATCTATGATTCTCCTTTGGATTTGAATCAATGTTTTTGGTCTCCTTCCCTTTGTGCTTCCTTCTTGCTTGTGCATTGTTTGAGTCTGTCACTAAGAGTGTTAGGTTCTTGGAGGTTCAAAGCACTCCCATTTGAACCAATTGATCTTGCTCTTGTATTAAAGACTCAACAAAAGCATCGAGAGAAGGCATATTTCAATTATGGATGGAATCTCTTCCAGAATGGAATGTAGAGAGAAAGACCGAGTACTCTGAGCCAAGCTTGCTCAATACTGACAGCACAAGGTGCACATCTTTTCTCTCTAATCCACATTATTTTCATTGCATTACTAGTGACTTGTATTTTGTAAAGAATTGTTGTATAGATTCAAAACTGCTAGGTTGTAGAGCTATTAGCTCAATCTCCAAAATATTCCCTTGAAGCTCATCTTGACTTCCAAATAAAGATTCAATCTCCCAACATTCCTTCGGAGTCTTTAGTCCCTCAAGGTAGAAAAAAAATATCCCGAGAGATATGAGTGCACATGAATTCGAAGGCGTCATCAAGCAAATTCAAAAAAAAAATATTCTCAACATATTGTTGGGGCTCAGTTTCTCTACCCATTGTCATCCTAAATAGACCAAGATTGTGCGAGGATACCTGCATATCTTCCCTCCAATCAATGTAGTTGAAGAGTGTAAGGATTTGGGGTATGAGAGCTGAAGAATCCATCATTCTTTATGTTGAAATAGTCAATTCCTCAAGAATCTATGTAGATACCTACAAATAGCACTACAAAAACCAATTCAATTCATAATCATGTCAGTTTCAAGCCTTTCCACCTTGACATACCTAGATAGACTTCTCTCGACAAAATCCAAAGGGAGCAAGGATATTATTCCATGATTTATGTGAAAACTCGGCTGCTTCTGGTGTACAATGGAGATCAAAAAAGACTTGCTTCTAGCCTAAACAAGGCTCTGATACCATGTTAAATTTTTGAACCGTTGATCTACATGAAAATGAGAGCAATTGTGAAGTAGAATTATGCATTGGAATATCAAGAACAATGTACATTGAACAAGACAAATTTGAGACAAATATGATCAGAATTGATCAGTTAATTACAACAGTAATCTTCATTAACCCAACAGTAATACAATAGTGTTACAATAAGGAGAATTTGAATCATGTGGATAAGATTCGAATCTACCAACTAAACCTGATTGACTAGCTAACTCAGTGTGTCTAAATCACTGCATGGGATCCATTGGTCTAACTCCTTGATGTCGAAATCACTCTACAATTAGTTAAACTAGTTAGACTGATGAGGTAGGTGGAAAAAGGCACCACTTCCCCATACATCCATGCAAAACTCGCGTTAGACTAAATGAGAGTGATATAACTCGAGGTTGACTCAACATAACTTCCTACCTACCACAACCAACTGATAGAGGCTGCTGGTGGCACTCAGAGTGAGATCCTATAATGTAGGGATTGGTATCAGAGGCACATTAACTCATGCATGCACATGTAGTAAGTGGTAGTTAACCTCTGTATAAGTTCCCCACACTCTAGTACAATAATAATGTCTCCCTAAGTTATACAAGATGATCAAATAGACTATATATGGACAAGGGATGATTATATAATCCGAACAAGTTGACTATGGTTGATTCTTCTAGACTATGGCTTGTCGTGGCTTACTTTAGTTAAACTTGGTTAAAATATGGTGGACAATTGTATGCACATTATTGAATTCAATCCATAACTCACTCTAAACCAAGATTGACTTTGAACCATGGTTAACCATTGTTTAGCCATTGCTAACTTTAGGTGGCTATACTCTACTATGGTTGATTGTTGTCAGTAATGGTTATATAATTTACATTTAGTGGCCTATGATTGACTATATTTAAGAATATTTGACAATGTTTATTTTAATGTTTACAATAATAATAACATTAACATTAATGTTAACATAAATATTAAATTTAAGATTAATGTAAATGTTGAAATTAATATTAATGAACTAAAATTAATATTCGTGGTGGAGAATATTCATAGTGTTCAGCAATCGGAGGGAAGCCAATTAATGCCATAACTTCCTTGCAGGTATTAGGAAGCGAACGAGTGTTTCTTTTCACACACTGATTAGAAATCACTGGATAATCAACAATGCGGTTAAATTACCAGTCACTTAAATTTTACGTGATTAAATTTTACCGCTCGACAACTGCACTCTATGGATTAAGTTTTCCATGCATCTCCACTCAGTGATTGTTTCAGTTTTCACCATCATCTCCACTGTATCGGGTGGTTTCAGTCCATGAGGAAGGTGTTTTAGGCATGCACTGTCGTTTCAATGTCGTCTATTAAGTGTTTCAATCATTCAACGATGATGGCATTTCAATTTTAGGTCAATTATGAGCACACTGTTTAATGGTTTGAGGTTCTTTCTCACATCTACATAATTTCTCATGTTGACACTAGACGGATATGACTGAATTTTGGGATATAGTTATGAAATTAATTATGAAAACTGTAGTTGTGTTTATAGAATAATGTAATTTTAAATTAAAATAAGTTTCATCAATTTTTTATTTTTGTTTTAAATGTTTATAAAAGCCTTAAATTCTATAAAGGGGGAGATAAATGTATCAGTATTTATCTGTAATGAATATATATTAAACTAAATAACTCATTGATTTTGGACCAACTAACTCATGATTTTGAATACCTTTATTTTTTATATGCATTCACAATAATTCATATAAACTTGTTTTTATTTTAAATATTTTTATATGTATTCACAACAATTTTATATAAATTTAGTTTGAATAAATAATGTTTTACTACATGGCTTTAGTTGGAAAGTTCAGGCTTAGTATACTAGCTTTTGTTGGAAAGTTTAGGCCACATGACTTTTAAAAAACACCGAGATGGATCCCTAGCAACCTAGAGATTGAATGGGAATGAAAAATATGTTCTCCTTTCTACATAGGAAAAATCAAAAGTAACATATTAAGTTACATAGCCCAAACTAAAAGTAAATAAATTCATAAGGGAGAAGCAGGGAAAGAGAAGGATAAGAATAGAGATAAGAATAAAGAAAAGAATAGAGAAAGAAATAAGAATAATCCTTTATTTATGAAACATGTTTGTTGACTTCTATATTATTATGTCCAGGCAGGGGAATGAAAGGGATATATAATATTGAGAGTAGGTAAATTATTTCAACTGTATAATGCAAATTGGTAGGTAAATTATTGCAACTGTATAATGCAAATTTTTATGTTTCTTTATAGTTAAATTTTGTTAGTTAAATTTTGTAAAACTATCTATTTATTAAATATATATTTTTTTAAATTATCAAATATGATTAGTTGCAGGAAGTGATATTTGTCTTCAGGATTGTTTCCCACCCGAATGGCGTGATGATGTCACCTTAAATTGCAGAAAATTAATTAAATGAAACCAAATCATAAAAGAATCTTTAAACTTTTAAATGAAACCAAATCATAAAAGAATCTTTAAACTTTTAAATGCAGTTTGCAGACATCCACCATTCCACTCCTTCATTCCAGTGAACCTTGAACCTGGAACATCCCACAGGAGGAATATCTAATAAAAGGAAGTACTTAGTAATGGGTATAAAAGGAAGTTCTTGAGTTTCTTATTTGTATTGTTCGTTAGTTTCTTTGTATTGGGTATATCGCAGTTTCGCAAGCATTTATGCACAGGCGTGGGTATATCACAAGCACTTCTACAGCAGCTAAAGCTTGCTCTATATTTTCCGTCAGTTGGCTATGTTGATAAGAGATCTGAATTTTTCCTCCCAATCAAGAGGGACACGTTGTCGAGTTCTGCACTTATAAAGAAAGGGCATGGGGGAAGTAAGAGATCAAGAACACGTAATCGATTATGTTGTCTAAGACCATGTTTGGACAAGTTTCCATGGATGTTTGCACAACCTGAAGTATGTACCTTCGAAGGAAATATGAGAGCACTACTCTTATAGCTCCATGCAAGGGTCTTGGAGTCGTAGATTTTATAAGAAGAATTTTCCCATCAGAGGGGCCGCTGTTTTTTTGGAAAAAGGTACACGACAACGTCTTTAAGCTATTAATTATTCCTCTATTATGTATCGAGTAGACTTTAAACTTTGCAGTGTACTCCATGATTATATATTGTTTCTTTTCATATATGCACTGATGATAGAGAAAATATTAAGGATGCAACCAGACTTGGAAAGCTGTTTTTGATATCAGGGATGACAATTCCACATATACACTAAATATATTGACGAATGAAGTAAGATGGTTATCTCTTCTCTAGTGGAGTATAACTCAGATGAACCAAACCATGATAGATTCCATGTTTAGAGTTGATTTCCCTATCTATTGAGCAGAGCAATTTATTTTGACAATTTCGATAATGCAATTCGATAGTATAGATTATGCGAGGCTCTTATCACTTTCTATTGGGTGTGAATCTTAATTAGGTCATGAACATCGGCCTATTCAAGGATTTTGTGAAGTTCATGATCTGGAATTCCAGAAATTCATGTTGGAAAAACTGATTTAGGTTGTAGTTGGCGATATTACTCAACATAATCTTGGAATAGACACAGATATGGTCGATATCCTCAGGTATGAAGTAGATATCATTATCACCCTTGCAGATGTTGGAAATATTAATTACCGGGCTGATCCTAATAGCACATCAGAGGACTCTATTAGAATCTATAGCAGTTCAGGTTATGTCAAGCAGTCTGACAGCATGAAGAGTTCACGTTTCTCGTCTCTGGTTTCTCGTCTCTGGTATATAAGCCAGTAGACTTTAATTGTTGAAGCTAATTTTCAAGGTAGATAGTTATTACAACCTTTAATATCAAGTGGGTAGCTTCAGAGAGAATTTTTCTATATGAAGAAGAAGATTGTAAATCTGTACTTACTTTCAGGAGACCATAGAGGAGAAGAGATTGTAATTTACAAATTTGTATTTACGGCTATAAGTTTTTGTTATTCCTTCATAAGAAATATAATTCCATAGTTTATGGTTTGATAAAAGTTTTATTTAGTTGCACATCTTCTCCATGTTTACCTGAGTGAATGTTGTCTACATTTACTGTAAGTGACACAAAGAATCCATATTTATTTCACCGTGTAAAATTTCTAGTTTTTATGCACAGAAGGGTTCAACACATATTTTATTTAATATTTGGTTGTATGATATTCTGAGTGAGTTGCACTATGAATGTGTCACACTTAATCCCAAGTTACAGCGGGTGAAAAGTGTTTTTCATACCCTAAGTCACTAAGACTAGGAAATATAAAGTTGGTCGCACAGGAGTTGGTCGTAGCCTAAATCTTGTCATAGTAAAATCGGGTTGAAGCCAAGTAAGTATGACTAAGTAAAAGTCTTGTCGTAGTAAAATCCGGTTGAAGCCAAGTAAGTATGACTAAGTAAAAGTGAGTTGAGTGAAAATTTAGTTACAATAATAGGTATTTGAGTGGTAAGACTATTCGCAAAATTTGAAAGGGAAAAGAAGAAAGGTTGTGTCGGTAACTCAAGTTAATTAACCTAGCCGTTGTTTCCCAATATCTGGTATCAGATCTGGTTTAGGAAAGAAACCTTGTCTTAAAAGGGAAAAAGTAATTTTCTAAGGAAATTTAAAAATTAAAAATGGTTTCTACTTCGTGTTAAAATATGTAGAGTTTGAAAACTCCAATTTTTACATTAAATAATTATGAGTATTGGTCTCTAACAATGAAGCATTTTTTCATTGGTCAATATGTTTGGGAAATAGTTCATAATGGTTATACAGAACGAGCAGATCAAGCAGCATATAATAATCTCATGCAAGCTGAGAAATATGTCTTGAGGGAACAAAGAAAAGAAGATAGAAAATCTGTGTTCTACATACACCAAGCCTTGTAGTGAAAGCATACTCCCAAGAGTAGCAACAACAAATACCGCAAAGCAAGCAAGTGACACAATGGAGACTGCCTATCAAGGTTTGGACAAGGTAAAAAATTCCAAATTGCATATTCTGAGAGGAGATTTTGAATCTCTGTCAATGAAATAAATAGATTCACTAGACTCATTCTACACCATAGTTTTTGGTTTGATAAATCAACTGAAATCTCATGGAGAAACCATAGCAGACCAAAGGGTGGTTGAAAAAATTCTCAGAAGTATTTCGCCAAGATTTCAAATATTGGTTGTGACCTTGGAAGAAAACAAAGACATGAAGGTGTTTACCATTGATGAGTTGCAAGCCTCACTCACCAATCACGAACACAGAATCAGCAAAACAAACAAATCATTGGAAGGTGCATTTGGAGCATAATCATCCATAAGTCGTGATAGAGGCAAGGGGAGAAACCATTCTAGAGGAAGAGGAAGAAACTTCTCAAGAGGAGGATGCAGTAGCAGTGTTGCAGCTGTCACTAATAGAGGACAAAATTAGAACCAAAATCAACCAAGTGATCATAGGTTTGATAAATCAAAAATTCAATTCCATTGTTGTAAGAAATTTGGTCATTATGCATATGAATGCAGAAAGAAACAATATGACCAAGGAAAGAAAATCCAGAACCAGTTGATAAACACCAACACTCGAGTGCAATTTTAATGGCATGCACATCCCCAATCAAATGCAATACCATCCAAGAAATTCCATGTGACATATGGTATTTAGATTCAAGCTACAACAATCATATGATTGGTAATTTATTTGTTTTTCCAGTCTAGATGATTCAATTCAAAATGATGTTACACATGGAAATAATGTCCAATTCATTGTTTTGGGAAAAGGTACTATTTGTATTCTAACCAAACAAGGGGAACATAAGTATATGCCTAATATTTATCATGTTGAAGGTATGAAACATAATTTGTTAAGTATTGGATAGCTGATACAAAAAGGGTACAAAGTTTACATGGAACACGATCACTATGTGATTAAAGACATGCGTCTAAGCAACCATTTGATAGAAAAAGTGCCAATGACAATAAATCGTTTGTTCCAATTGAAGATAGTCCCAGAAAATACAAGATCTGCATTCAAGCCAGAAAGAAAAGAATAAGTCATACAGTGTGACAAGAAAGAAAATGACAGCGCTAAAATTGAAGCTGCATTTCAAATAGAAGTTTAGGATGATTACTCCTATGGAATTTCATATTTGGACATCTGAATTTTGGTGTGCTGAAGCTACTACACACAAAAAACATGGTAAAAATATTTTCATTGATAGACAAACCAGACAAAGTTTGTGACAATCGAAAAGTCATATAGAGAACGCACACCGCTTGAGATTGTGTACTCTGATATTTGTGGCCCAAGCAGACATCATCAATTGGTGGATGCATTTATTTTTTTACATTTATTGATGACTACTCAAGAAAAACATGGGTATATTTTTTGAAACATAATTCTAATGCATTTAATTGTTTTTAGCAGTTTAAAGCACTCGTGGAGAATCAGAGTGGTCACTGCATCAAAATACTAAGGACGTACAGAGGCAATGAATGTGTTTCAAATGAACTTCTCTATTTTTGCAAAACTTATGGCATACATAAGCAATTCACTACGTGGTATACACCTCAATAGAACGGTGTCACAGAGAGAAAGAACAAAACCATTATGGAGATGGCGCATAGCATGATGGTCTCCAAGCATTTGCCAAATGAATATTAGGCTGAAGCAGTCGCAACTACTGTATACATTATGAACCAGTGTCCAATAAAGAGTGTGAAGAACAAATATCCTCAAGAAACATGGACAAGTGTGAATCATAGTGTTTATCATTTAAAAGTGTTTTGGTGTGTCACATATGCTCATGTGCAAGATGAGCTGAGAAAGAAAATAGACAACAAGGGACACAAATGTACTTTTGTTGGCTATTCTGGAGATACAAAAGCATACAAGTTGTATGAACCTGTCGCAAGGAAAGTGATCATCAGTCGTGATGTTCAATTCATACAGAATGAATCATGGGATGGAAATGTCAAGAAGAATGTCAAGATTCGATCAAATGTTGAGCATGATGACATAATGGAGGAAGTGGTTCAAACACCACATATAAGTCAACTGGTCATAGCACCGTCGAATCCCATGACACTACGACATGGTTCAGCATAAGGAACATCAACACAAGTCACAGCTCAAGCTACACCATCAAGCACACCAAAAGGACAACATAATCCATCAAGAAGTTTGACATCAATAGATCCAGTAAAGAAAATAAGTCTGCATGAAATATATGAAGCTGGTACACCAAATTCCTTCTCTCTCTTCGCATTGTTTTCTCAAATAGATGATCCATTAACAATTGAGGAAGTCGTTGAAGAATAATTATGGGCATAAGCCATGGATGAAGAAATATAATGCATTAAAAAAACCAGACATGGGAGCTAGTAGATGTACCAAAAGATAAGGATGTAATCAATGTCAAATGGATTCAAGACCAAGCAAGATGTTGATGGGAATGTGCAAAAGCACAAGGAAAGAATGGTCGCAAGAGGGTTCACACATCATCTCGACATATATTTCAATGAAACCTTCACACTAGTTGCATTCATGGATACAATCAAAACATTTTTGGCCATCGCTGCACAAAACAAATGGCATGTTTATCAAATGGAAGTTAAATCCACATTTTTTACTGGATATCTGGATGAAGAAGTATATGTGCAAAAAACCACAATGATATGAAGTTCTAGGACAAGAACACAAAGTGTGCAGGATGAAAAAGGTACTCTATGGTTGGAAACAATATCCAAGAGCTTGGTACAATCACATTGATTCCTATCTCATCGAGAATGGATTTCACAGAGGAGAAAGTGAGCCAACAATGTACACCAAAGTGAATGAACAAGGTAACATGTTAAGTATCTGCCTGTATGTAGATGATTTAATATTTACTTGTTATTTTGGAATAAAATAATTTAGAATAGTCATGGAAAGTAAATTTGAAATGACTAATTTGGGGTTCATGAAGTGTTTTCTAGGTATTGAAGTCTAGCAGTCTGAAAGTGGTATTTTATATCACAGTCAAAGTATGCAATTATAGTTTAAAAAAAAATCAATATGTCTAATTGGAATTCATCCCCAACACAAGTAATAACACGATTAAAATTGAGTAAAGATGATGATGGATCAACTGTAGATCCTACACTGTTTAAAAGGCTTATTGGAAACCTTATGTATTTAATAGCAATGAGACCAGACATCATGTCTGGAGTAAGTATGACCTCAATATTTATGGAGTCACTAAAAGACTCTCATTGAAAAACAAGTAAAAGAATTATGAGGTATGTACTATGACACAAAATACCTTGGCATAATGTATTCAACCTCATATTATTAAAAATTCATTGGATACACAGACAGTGACAATGGAGGCAACACAGATGACAGGAAAAAAACAGGGCACACATTTCATTTTGGTATAGGTGTTGTGTCATGGGATTCAAAGAAACAACCCATAGTAACTCTATATTCAGCACAAGAAAAAGTTTATTGTAGCTACAGAAACTGCATGTCAAATCGTTTGGATGCAGAGAATGTTAAAAGACCTACCACATAACTAGAAAGTTGTTAGATTTTTATCGATTTGACAATATGATCTTAGGATCTTATTTGAGAGAATAACATGCACAAAAATCAATCACAATAGGCCATTAGAGGAAATTTCAACTCAAAATGGGTCTCCTTAAAAAAATTAATAAAATTATATTTAAAATAATAAAATAATATTTATTAATTTTGGAGGAAGAAAAAAAAAGTACTTTTTTGTTTGTATTTTCGACATATCTCCCCGTGTGTTTACTCAAATTTCAATAGGGAGAGCTCGTTGGATGTGGAATTAAATTCTGCATCAAACGAGTACCCACTCGGCATACTTTTGACGGACCCTGCTACCCCAAAAACAAGAAATACCTGAAAAAATGTGATGATGACATCATCATCATCACATTTTTTCAGGTATTTCTTGTCTTTTGGGTAGTGGGGTCCATCAAAATTATGCCGAGTGGGTACTTGTTGGATGCAGAATTTAATTCCGCATCTAATGAGCTTTCTCGATCAAAATTTGAGTAAAAACACGGGGAGATATGTAAAAAATACAAACAAAAAAAGTAGTTTTTTTATGATACCTATCCCCAAATTTATATTAAAAAGCTGTTTACGACCTATACAGTATTTCAAATTTAAATAAATTTCATTGGCTAACATATGATGACATGGAATTTGAGTTAAAGTTAAAAGGCCCATTTTGAGTTGAAATTTTCTCTAATGCAATAGACACAAAGATTTATCCTCGGGGAAACCATAAAGGAAAAACCCCACAACTTCCTCAGATATAGAATGAGCACCAATGGCAGCAGTAAAACCCAAAGATAGAAATATGATCTCCAATAGCTGTTCTCTCTCTCACTTGAGCGAGCTTCTTCTCTCTCACATATGTGCTATAGCTGGGTGAGTGTGTATCTCAAATAGGGAGGCTCACTCTCTATTTATATTCTTTCGTTCACTTAATATTTGACTCAGTTATGTAGACTCGAGTAATCCTAAATAAGTTATGTGGTCTCAAGTAACCACAACTAGGGTACTAATGACCCGACTTAATATGGAGGGGACAACCTCATGACGTTTAGTAATTCTCTCAATAGAAAAATTAGGGTACAATAAAATACAAGTGATTCTCCTGATAGGAGCATCGGGGATCAATGAAATACAATATATACAAGTGAATACATTCTGAATTTACAAATACATCAACACTCCTTCTTAACTAGGAAGGTATTCTCTTGACACAATTCATCAGCATAAGTCTTCTTCTCTGGATCATCACTAGATAATCATCAAAGATGGATCACCACTGGATCATCATCAAAGCTAGATCATCACTGGATCATCATCAAAGCTGGATCATCATTGCATCAGCATCAAAGCTGGATCATCACTAGATCATCATCAAATCTGGATCATCATTGGATAATCACTATATCATCATCATCATCACTGCTTCCACTATCTTAATCAAATGGTGCTATCTCTTCATTCTTCTCGTCACAGGAAGTTCTATAGAGCCATCCCTTTTTCATGTTGGTTTTAGGCCTAGCCTCCAGGTAGGTATTCCTCTACAAAGCCAGTCCTTTTTAATACTAGATGTAGGCCTCTACAGAGCCAGTCCTTTTTCATACTGGATGTACCTCCACAAAGCCAGTCCTTTTTCATACCAGATGTGGGTCTCTACATAGCCAGTGCTTTTTCATACTAGATGTGGCCACTACAGAGCCAACCCTTTTTCATGCTGGATGTACTTCCACAGAGCCAATCCTTTTTCATATTGGAAGTGGGTCTCTACAGAGCCAATCATTTTTCATATTGGATGTAGACCACTACAGAGCTATCCCTTTTTCATGTTGGATGTACTTCCACAGAGCCAATCTTTTTTCATACTGGATGTGGGTCTCTACAAAGCGAGTCTTTTTTCATACTGGATGTAGGACACTACAGAGACAACCCTTTTTCATGTTATATGTACTTCCACATAGCCAGTCCTTTTTCATACTAGATGTGGGTTTCTACAGATCTAGTCCTTTTTCATAGTGGATGTAGGCCATTGCACTTATATCTGACCATGGGAGGCCCCTCCTACCAGCATGTCAAAATCACACAGCACTTACATCTGACCATGGGAGGAACGAATCCTACCACCATGTCAGAAGGGAACAACACTTACATCTGACCATCGAAGGAACCAATCCTACCTCCATGTCTGAAAGGCTCACAAACTCATCACTTCTTCTTGGAAGGAACCTCTATCTGGAGAACACCAAGCTTCTCTTGGAAGTACTCAAACTTCACTCTGGCTAATGGCTTATTCAACACATCAGCTATTGTTCATCCGTCGCAACATACTGGAGCTTCACTGCTCCCCTCTGCACCATATCCTTGATATAGTGGTATTTGATCTCGATATGCTTCGACTTGTCATGGAACACTAGGTTCTTCGACAACTTCACACAACTTTGGTTGTCACAATATATACAAGTAGCATCTAACTGGAGATCAAACAAATCAGATAGTAGCTTCCTCAACCATACTGCCTCACAACTAGTCGAACAAGATGCAACATATTCTGCTTCGACTGTACTCAGTGCCACACATGATTGATTCCTACTAAACCAAGAGATCACCCCTCATCCCATACTAAAGCAGCACCCAGCAGTGCTCTTCCTATCAATGGCACTTCCTTCCCAATCCAAATCCGCATAATCCTCTAGGTTAATCTTTTGATTTGCCTCATACTTAAGCCCATAATCAACTGTACCCTTTAGGTACCTTAGAATATCCTCTGCAGCAATCAAGTGAACATGTCTCGAATCTATCAGGTATTGGCTCAATGTGTTCATAGCAAAGAAAATATTTGGTCTCGTGTTCGTCAGGTACATCAAGGACCCAATCATCTGACGATACATCGTAGCATCAACCGAATCTGATGAAGCATCACTCAATAGCTTTAGGTTTGATGCCATAGGTGTGGTCATGGCCTTGCAGTCCATCATCCCGAACCTCTTCAGGATCTCTACTGCATACTTCTCTTGTCTCGAGGAGATTCCATCTACATTCTGCCACACCTCCATGCCTAGAAAATAGTGCATCATGCCCAAGTCCTTCATCTCGAACTTGGCAGCAAGCTTCCACTTTTTATCAACAATCAACCCATCCTCACCTGCTACAAACAGATCATCTACATGCAGTAGGAGTATCACTGGGTTCCCTTCTTCAACCTTGTAGTAAAGGTTGGAATATTCTTTACTCTTGGTAAAGCTCAAACTGGTCAGGAAGCTTTCAATTTTGTTGTACCATGTCTTGGGTGCCTGTTTCAAACCGTATAGGGATTTCTTCAATTTACACACATGAGTCTCCCTATCATGTGTCTCAAAACTGAGTGGCTACTCCACAACCACTTCCTCTTCTACTAAACCATTCAAGAAAGCAGTCTTGACATCCATCTCATGTATCTTCCACTTCATCACTATATCCAAAGAAAGTACTGATCTGATGGAAGTGTATCTGGCTACAGGTGCAAACGTCTCTTCATAATCTATTCCTTCTTTTTAGGAGAAGCCACGAGCCATAAATCTTGCTTTATATTTCTCTATGCTTCCATCTGCAGCATGCTTGATCTTATAGATCCACTAGGAATTCACAACAAACTTCTCCTCTAGTCTTGGGACATCTCATACATCATTCTTCATGATCGACTGGTACTCCTTGATCATAGCATCCTTCCATTCTTTCTTCTCTGCCGCTTCTTCATAGTTGGAAGGTTCTTTATCAATGATGTCACATAATAGGGATACATATCCGAAATAGGTCCTAGTTCTCTTCCTCTCTCTGTGCATTTCTTTTGGAACCCCATATCTTTCTGCACCTTGGATAGCCTCTCGTACTCATGTAGGTTTCCTCTTGTGAGGATTCTTCTCCTAGGATGGATAGACAGGTTCCTAGGGTTCTTATATTTCTCGATCTTCTTCTTGAGTTGCATCATTCATAGTTGTATCTTGAGTTTTGGGTACTTTTGTTTCTTGAGGTTCTTCAGCAGGTCTCTTTCTGGATTTGTTGCAATCTGAGTCTTCGTCAAATGTTACATCCCTCCTAATGTCAATCTTCTTGAATCCTGGGAATTATATTCTGTAAGCCTTCGAGCTTTCACTATATCCCACAAATATACCCTTCTTCCTTGAAGGATCTAACATTGTCCTCGTTTCTTTCCGAATGTGTATTTATACTGGACAACCAAATATTCTGAGATGACTGATTTCTGGTTTCTTTCTGGAGAAGACTTATTCAGGTGTCTTGTTCTCGAGTACTCTATATGGAGTATGGTTCTATACATACACAGCTGTTCTAGTATCTTTTACCCACAGATGCATGGGAAGATCTTGATCATGAAGCATTTCCCTTGCAACTTCCATAATCATTCTATTCTTCCTTTTTGCAACCCCATTCTGTTGTGGATTGTAAGAAGTGGTAAACTCCATCTTAATCCATGAATCTTTGCATAATTCTTTGAATTCATTTGATGTGAATTTTTCGCCATTGTCTAGTCGAATGGTCCTGATTTTATTTCCTGTGTGGTTCTCGATCAAGGCTTTGAACTCTTTAAACTTGCTGAATAATTCATCTTTGTTTTTCAAGAAGTATATCCATGTCTTCCTAGAAAAATCATCAATGAAAAAACATAGTATAAATACCCACTCAATGAACTGGATGACATCGAACCACATACATTGGAGTGGATGATTTCCAAGATTCCTTTTACCTTGCTCTTGCTACTTGGAAATGACTTTGTTGTGTTCTTTCCTTTCGCACATCCTTTGCAAACACCATCATGTTTTGTATGTATTTCTGGAAGACCTTCGACAACTTTGCTTGCAAGTGATAGTGCTCTATAGTGCACATGTGCAAGCCTTCTGTGCCAGAGTTCATTTGGCTCTACTAAGTCATGGACCAAGGCTTGTTTTGGTTGGCCATTTAGCTTGTATAATCCTCCCTCTTGCTCTCCAATCACAACTGCATCATCGATATTCTTTCCCTTTGGCCACATGAGAACTTGGCCATCTACAAATGCAACCCTCGTGCCTTTTTCCTCTAATGCAGAGATGGGGAGGAAGTTCTTCTTTAGTCCTGGTACAAACAAGACATCCTTCATATTCATATACTTTCCAGAGTCTAACTTGTAGGAGGATTCACCACTATATTTTATTGGATATTGGTAGTCATCCCCAAGTTTCACCTTGTGGGGTGACTCATGTTCTGATAATTTCACAAATGATTCTTTGAATCCTGTCATATGCTTGAAAGCCCCACTATTGATAAGCCAATCCTTGCTCCCATGTGTAACAGTTCCCGTGAGGGAAGAAATCAAAACATACTCTTCATCACTTGAAGAATCTTCACTTTCTTGTTTGACTCTCTTCTTGGAAGGTTCATCATCCTCTGCAGCATGAACATGATGTCTTCTCTTGTTTCCCTTCTTCTTGTGAGAGCCACCTTTGTTTCTGGGATAGAAAACTCGAGATGTCTCATTTCTCATCGCATGTAAATAATATGATACTAGAAAGATCTCTGTTAGATATTCTAGGGTTATCTTTCTGGTGAGAGTATTCTTCTTTTCTTGGAGTGTACTATAAGAGCTTGATCTTCACTTCCCATCTTTTATTCTCGGGATACTATTCGAGCTTATTCTTGTGAACATTCCTCCCAAAGTTATTAAAGGTGACTAGATTTCGTCTAGAACAGATCCCTTGAATGGAAGAGTCCCATGACCTAGGGAGACCATTCAAGGTGGTCATCACAATTTATGCATTCTCCACTTCTTCATCCACTGCTTCAAGTTGTTCTTTGATTTGGGAGACCCTTGTAAAATATGACTGTATGGTCTCCGCATTTTGGATATTCACACTCTTCAACTAGTTCCTCAAAGTCATCTTCTGGTTTATGTTCTTCCCTTCAAATAGCTTGGTCAGGGCATCAAACATTGCTTTAGGTGTCTTTAGGGAGGACACCTGTGGTATGAGGTGATCCTTGATTGAATCAACAATAATCCTCTTAGCCATGACCAATTTCTTTTTGTGTAAGGCCTTAGCCTCATCTCCCTCTGGAACTGGGGCCTCTTCACTGATGTAAGAGTCCAACTCATTTTTTTCGAGGACCAAAAGATCCTATACTTCCAGGCTCAGAATTTATCAGCTCCCTCAAGCTTTTCATCAAGCTTGGTGTGATGAGACATCTTAAATGAGAACCTCAAATGGAAATACAAAAGATTTATATCTTACCAATTTGAGAAGCTGAAAACTGGATCTAGAGCTGATCTTCTACAGTGTTGGTTTTATGGTTCTAGGGAAAATTAGGGTTTGACTTTCCCAGAGTTATACCCAACCAAAAACCTCGATTTTTGTCTCTAAACTTCGATTTTGAGGAGGAAAAAAATCCTAGCCTGGGATCACTCAAAAAATTCTTGTTTAGTGAAAAGCCCTAATTTCCCGATCTAGTGGTATGTCAAAAACAGAAAGTGCTTAGAATCAGATTCTGCTTCAACAGAAAGATGCGCCCTTCAATGGAGGTTCAACCTAGCCTCCTTTTGCTGATGGATTGTAGAGAGAGACCCAAAAATTAAGAAGCCCTAGCTTATGCAGCTACACAGTGTCTTCTTCTCACGTTAGCTCTGATACCATGTTAGATTTTTATCAATTTGACAATATGATCTTAGGATCTTATTTGGGAGAATAACATGCACAACAATCAATCACAATAGACAATAGACACAAAGATTTATCCTCGGGGAAACCATAAAAAAAAAACCCAACAACTTCCTTAGAGATAGAATGAGCACCAATGGAAGCAGTAAAACCCAAAGACAGAAAGCTGATCTCCAACAGCTGTTCTCTCTCTCACTTGAGCGAGCTTTCTCTCTCTCACCTATGTGCTATAGCTGGGTGATTGTGTGTCTCAAAAAGAGAGGCTCACTCTCTATTTATATTCTTTCGTTCACTTAATATTTGACTCAGTTATGTAGGCTTGAGTAGTCCTAACTCAGTTATGTAGGCTTGAGTAACCACAATTAGGGTACTAATGACCCGACTTACAACAGATGGGACTACCTCATGACTTTTAGTAATTCTCCCAATAGGAACATCGGGGTACAACAATATACAAGTGATTCTCTCGATAGGAGCATCAGGGATCAATGAAATACAATATATACAAGTGAATACATTCCGAAGTTACAAATACATGAACAAAAGAACCAACAACCATTTTCTGAGACAACAATTCAACCATTGAATTATCAAAGAATCATGTGTTTCATAATAAAACCAAGCACATTGACACAAGGTATCATTTTATAAGAGAATTGGTGAACAACAAAGAAGTTAGTTTAGAATTTTGCAGGTTTGAATATCATCTTGCATACATATTTACAAAACCATTTGCAAGGGATACATTCGAAGTTATCTCCGAAGTTATTTAGGAATGAGAAGTTCAGCTATGAAACATTTTTTAATATTTTGTTTTAAATTTCGATTTGCTCATAATTAAGGGGGAGTGTTGGAAATATTAATTACTCGCTGATTCGAATAGCACATCAGCCGACTCTGTCAGAGTCTCTGGCAAGTCAGTTTCTATCAGAGAGCTTGACAAGATGAAGAGTTCACGTCTCTCATATTATGCCACTCAAATTTAATTGTTGAAGCTATGTTTCTAGGTAGATAATTATTACATTCTTTAATATCAAGTCGATAGCTTCATCGAGAAGCAATTTTAGTCAATAGAAGTTTTCTATATGAGGAAGAAGATTGTAAATTTATACTCACTCTCAAGAGACAGTAGAGGAGAAGAGAACAAGAAAAAAAGTGTGTGGAGAAGAAGAAGAAAAACTCTTTGAAAGTTTGAATCTCAAGCTTCTATGTTTTGTGAAAGTGTTGAGAGTCACGTGAAACATCCTTGTAATTTCCAATTTTGTATTTACGCTTGTAAGTTTTTGTTATGTCGTCACAAGGAAATATAATTCCATAGTTTATGGTTTGATACAAGTTGTATTTAGCATCTTCTCCATATTTACCTTAGTGAATGTTATTTACATTTACTGTAAGTGAAAGACACAAAGAATTCATATTTATTTCACAGCGTAAAAGTTCTAGTTTTTATGGTTATATGATATTGTGAGTGAGTTGCAATATAGTTTTGTCACACTTAGTCCCATGTTAGCGTGAGTGAAAAGTGGTTTTCATATGCTAAGTCACTAAGACTGGGAAATATAATTTTGGTTCCATAAGAGTTGGTCGCACCCTAAATCCCATGGCAGTAAAATTCGGTCGAAGCCCAAGTAAGTCTGACTAAGTAAAATTGATTCGGGTGAAAAGTAGGTTGCAGTAACTCGGTCGCATTAATTTCCTCGTAGGTATTTTGAGTCGCAAGACTATCCACAAAAGCAATCCTCGTTTCCGGAGAGCAGCCACTACAACTTTTGATGAAAGGATTCTGTTGAAATTTTGCACAACAAACTAGCGTAGATCGCTGTAAAATTTTTGTATTAATTCTTAAATTAAGTTTTATCAAATTAGCATAGATAACTCTTAACAAGAATTTATTTGGGAGATGGCGCAAATTAGAGTGCATATTTCTCACCCAAAAAAAACAATCATTCCAGGTATGATTTAGCTATGGAAACCAACACAAAATCAGTTTATCGTGTTTTAGAGTTTCACAAAGGCAGCAAGAAGCTGCAACTTATCATGTACATCTCTGCAGGTAACTCCTGGAACTGAATATCGTTTCTCTGTCAATCTCTTAACTTTATTTTCTACTTATTTGTGTTTAATTCACAATAGCTTATGTGAACGGGCAAAGACGAGGTCGAGCAGTGGAGGAGCCTTTTAAGATGGGGTACAATATATACTGGGGGAAATTAGAATCTACTCCAGGTCTGGACATTCAACATGAATCGTCTTTGACAACCAAGATTCTAGAAGATATTGGGAACGGATTTACAAATTCCATAGATTCTCAAACAAAAATTAATCAAAACACGCAAGATTTGGGCATGGAAAGGTGATATTACGATTACTATTTACTTTCACTTTAGATTATTTCACATAATAATTAAATAAACTTCTATGCTTATCTATTTTGATAAAATCTAATAATTAAACAACTTTTTAAAATCACAGTTTTGTGTGTTGATTTTTGCGCCGAGAGGCGCTCTACAGCTCAGTATGGGGGGAGATCTTGTCAAGTGATGTAACGTATCTTGTCACGTGATTGCGCTGAGAGGCGCTCTATAGCCCAGTATGGGGGAGATCTTGTCACGTGATGTAACGTTACTAACATGTAGGCAAAAAATAATAGTGAAAGTGAATATTATGGGGGAGATCTTGTCACTTGATGTAACGTTAATAACATGTCGGCAAAAAATAATAGTGAAAGTGAATATTATGAGGGAGATCTTGTCACGTGAGTGAGGTAACGTTACCAACATGTCGGCAAAAAATAATACTGAAAGTGAATATTATGGGGAAAATCTTGTCACGTGATGTATTTGGAGATCCAAATCCTAGACTCTATTTTATTTGCCATAAGAGTAAGGTTGTGTAACATAGGTAAAAATTCAAGAATTCCGCCAAATGATTGCGAGTTTTTTTTCCAATCCGAGGCATACATCAATTAAGGCATACTCAGGCAATTGGATCTTGTGTCTGAGCTGGCGAGACTGGTACAGAAGTACAAGGGAGAGGAACTGAGCATAACCCTAATGGGGCACAGTATGGGAAGTGCATTAGCTATCTTATGTGCTTACGATATTGCGGAGCTGGAATTGAATCGTGCTGATCATTATTCAGGTACGAGGATACCCGTGGCTGTGTATTCTTTTGCAAGTCGCCGAATGGGAAACACCGCGTTCAGAGATCGGTGCAAGGAGCTGGGCCTCTGGATCCTGCGTGTCGTGAATGTTCACGACGTGGTGGCGAAGATACCTGGCGTAATAATCAACGAGAATTTTCGGGTCACAAGCATTGATCCATGGAGGTATGCTCATGTGGGGGTTGAGCTTGCGCTGGAACATAAGCTGTATTATACGCAGTTCTCCAAACCGAAAGATCATCATCATCCCTCCTGCATTCCTCCTGCATTCACAACCTGGTGACGTATTTGGAGATCTTAAGTTACTGCTACAACAACCATTAACTAACAGTGAACCTCTGAACCGTCGTGACCATAATGAATAGGAACTTCGAACCCTGTCCTTCATAATTTGCTAAGATTTCATATCATTTCTGTGCGGGATTAGTGATATATGGTTACTGATACGTAATTTCATGTTTGAATGGTGACACATGAATAATTTACAAACAAGTAGCATTAATAAAAATGTGATTAATTAGAAATTATCAATAATGGCGGATGTATTATTTTTATATTAATTTTTAAACTAATATTAGAACATTGGATTGTTGTAAAATTAAAAAGTTTAAAAAGAATATTAGAACATTGGATTGTTGTAAAGTTAAAAAGTTTAAAAAGAATACTACAATATTACGGAGGTTAGGGAGATTTGTATTTTAGATTAGGTTATGATATTATTTTAATTAATCTTTAATTTTTTCTAGTATCATATTTTATTTAACATTGAAATATTTCTTTATTTCTATTTTTTTTTACTACATTGAAGAGGTGCATTGTACAGCCTAATAAGGGAGAGTTCTATAACTCCTTCTGTAGTCATCCTAGAGTTGACACATGTCCTTTATAAAAAATAATATACTAAAATCATAACACTGGATTAGACATTTTATCAACTTTTCCACTCTAAAAAAGGGTATTTTATCAACATTTCCACACTAAAAAAGGGTTTACACCTTGACAATTTGATCCCTCTCGGTGCTTGGTAGATCCCCTTTTAGATGGATTTATGCTGGTGTAACGTTACTAACATGTCGGCAAAAAATAATAGTGAAAGTGAATATTATGGGGGAGATCTTGTCACTTGATGTAACGTTACTAACATGTCGGTAAAAAATAATAGTGAAATTGAATATTATGGGGGAGATCTTGTCACGTGATGTAACGTTACTAACATGTGCAAAAAATAATACTGAAAGTGAATATTATGGGGGAGATCTTGTCACGTGATGTATTTGGAGATCCAAATCCTAGACTCTATTTTATTTGCCTTGTACACATAAGAGTAAGGCTGTGTAACATAGGTAAGAATTCAAGAATTCCGCCAAATGATTGCGAGTATTTTTTCCAATCCCAGGCATACATCAATTAAGGCATACACAGGCAAGTGGATCTTGTGTCTGAGCTGGCGAGACTGGTACAGAAGTACAAGGGAGAGGAACTGAGCATAACCCTAATGGGGCACAGTATGGGAAGTGCATTAGCTATCTTATGTGCTTACGATATTGCGGAGCTGGAATTGAATCGTGCTGATCATTATTCAGGTACGAGGATACCGGTGGCTGTGTATTCTTTTGCAAGTCGCTGAATGGGAAACACCGCGTTCAGAGATCGGTGCAAGGAGCTGGGCCTCTGGATCCTGCGTGTCGTGAATGTTCACGACGTGGTGGCGAAGATACCTGGCGTAATAATCAATGAGAATTTTCGGGTCACAAGCATTGATCCATGGAGGTATGCTCATGTGGGGATTGCGCTTGCGCTGGATCATAAGCTGTATTATACGCAGTTCTCCAAACCGAAAGATCATCATCATCCCTCCTGCATTCACAGGTGACCTATTTGGAGATCTTAAGTTACTGCTACAGCAACCATTAATTAACAGTGAACCTCTGAACCGTCGTGACCATAATGAATAGGAACTTCGAACCCTGTCCTTCATAATTTGCTAAGATTTCATATCATTTCTGTGCGGGATTAGTAATATATGGTTACTGATACGTAATTTCATGTTTGAATGGTGACACATGAATAATTTACAAACAAGTAGCATTAATAAAAATGTGATTAATTAGAAATTATCAATAATGGCGGATGTATTATTTTTATATTAATTTTTAAATTAATATTAGAACATTGGATTGTTGTAAAACTAAAAAGTTTAAAAAGAATATTAGAACATTGTATTGTTGTAAAGTTAAAAGTTTAAAAAGAATACTAGGTTAGGGAGATTTGTATTTTATATTAGGTTATGATATTTTTTTAATTAATCTTTAATTTTTTCTAGTATCATATTTTATTTAACATTGAAATATTTCTTTATTTCTATTTTTTTTTTACTGCATTGAAGAGGTGCATTCTACAGTCTAATAAGGGAGAGTTGTGTAACTTCTTCTATAGTCATCCTAGAGTTGACACATGTCCTTATAAAAAATAATATACTAAAATCATAACACTTGATTAGACATTTTATCAACTTTTCCACTCTAAAAAAGGGTATTTTATCAACATTTCCACACTAAAAAAGGGTTTACACCTTGACAATTTGATCCCTCTCGGTGCTTGGTAGATCCCCTTTTAGATGGATCTATGCTGGTTTAATTAGTAGTCCACAATTCTATGGTATATTTAGTTTTTTGTTTATTTTTTTTGTTTATTGATATGTCAATGAATCTCAACATGATAATTATTTTTTTATTATATTTTATCTTTTAAATAAGTGAATCTTTTATGTTTTAAATAAGTGACTTCACATATTTTATATTATATTGACATTTTTATTTAATTAGTGATTTTATATATTTTAAGCATAATTATTAATTAACTTTTTTGGGTTTATCTATATTGATAAATCGACTAACTAAACAAGTTTTAGGGGATCATTGTGAAGCATGGGTGATTGGGGGTTGAGCGAGGTTATCTTTACCTAATATCCATCCTCACTATTATTTATACATGGATCCATCCCCACTACTATGGTTCTCAATGTGCTAGATATTTAGTATCGAAAAAAAAATATAGTAATTAAACAACTTTTTCTAATACCGACTTTCTTTTTTTATATTGCTATATAGTATTTCTGTGAGTAGTGGAGATTTCATGACCAAGATGAATTACTTTTCTAATTGCTTAGGTTGTTATGTCCCCGCAAGGGATATATAGTATTTGGGCAGTAGATTATTTCAGTCGTATAGTGTAAATTTTTATGTCCTTTCATAGTTAGCTTTTGTAAAACCATTTATTTATTAAATATAATTTTAAAAAAAATTATGAAATATAATTGGTTGCAAGAAGTGAAGTTTGTCTCGCCAACCCCACACTATCCACACTACCTGATGATGTCATGCTAGATTGCAAAAATTAATTAAAGACAACCAAATCATGAAAAAAGGTTTAAATGCAGTTTGCAGACATCCACCATTCCACCCCTTCATTCAAGGGAGCCTTGAACTTGGAATACAACCCACAGGAAGAATATCTAATAAAAGGAAGTTTCTTGCCCCTATTTTGTACAAGCTCTGCAACATCCAAATACATTATCATAGATAGAGGATACCCCAATTTTCCTAAGATGAAGAAATGGTAGAATGAAATTTAATTGAATTTCTTATACATACCACCAAGCATTCGTTATATCTACTAAGCAACATCTTAACAAATACCAGAGCGCTTGCAGTCCTTTGGAAGGTAGCATTCAGTAAATAGTTAAGGGAGATATCATTACTACCACTGCTAATAACATATAGGGAACGAGATAGATGGGTTTTAGCATCATAAACTCCTCTAGAGCTTTTTTGTTTTGGACTAGATTTATAATAGTTGTCCACGAATTGGAATATTCGAAGACTCAAATGGATGATATTCTACAGAAAATTAGACACCAATAATGTTTCTAATTTGTAAATTCAATAAGTTATCCATCTTTGTTAACTAGTTTGGACATCGATTTTTCGTACTCACCAAGTCATTTCCCGTGGAATCCAGTATCCCACTTCCTCTAGATGCAGAATTAATACCATGACAAAATTCAGATCATGGCTTCAAATATGGAGGTGGGAATGACAACTTCAATATATTAGTTGTACACACAGTTAACCCAAATATATTAACTCAATGTTAATCTCATGCACCTATTTTTTATTATTATCTATCCAACCTAAATTAAAGTCTTATATTGTTTTATCGAGGTCTGATATGGTTTTATTAAGAGGTCACAAATTCTACGTAATTTTTATGCTATCAATGGAGCATTTAATTCCATTTAAAAATAATTTTTAAATTGTTGGGATTTTTCGGTCTGTTTTCGAAAGAGCTATAAATCAAATGCAGCAACCATTCCATTGTTTGAGCAGAGGTCCAAGGATCGAATCCATGCATGTAAGATGCAGAACTCCACTCCCAAACAATTACTATTATCTAATCGCTCCGCATTGCATCCATTGATTCCCTAGATTAATTTATATGGAAATCCCATGTTTAAAGGAAGCTGTCAAACCTGGAGAATTTATGCAATATTTTGTGCAATTCGCATGCATCAATGAATCCATTCTATACGACGTTGTTTGTAATTCTTTGACTTTGTTGCTTGTGGTGGAGGCCTATTTCATTATCGGGTTGTTGTTGGAGGAAGCTTATCCCCCATTTTGTTAGATTGGATTTTGTTGCGAACATCGAGGATTTTGTTGTCAATCAGATTTAAAATAAAAATTAGTTACGATCAAATAACGAGAATTTTAATGACCCATTATCCCATGTCTTGTAAATGTTTTGACCATATCTTACCCAGTAAATGTTGTGGCTATGTTTGACAGAAAGTAACTGTCATGTAACAGAAATTTTCATGTCAAATTCCATAATTTGTCATATTCTGATAAAAGTAGGTAAATTATGACTTTAGCTTCACTGCGTCTGCTTTTGGCGGTCACCGTGATAATCCAATCAATGGAGCATTCATTTTAGAAAAAACCTATTTAAATTTTTAGGCATTTTTACTGTAGTTTTGAAATAGCTATAAATCCAATGCCGTGACCGTCCAGTTGTTTGACCAGAGAGCACAAAGTCTGATGTTTGGCCAACAGAAAGTCGCATTCAAAACTTACTATTTTGATAATAAAAAACCCAAGATCCCAATGGATAATCCTTGGGATCCATTTTATACTGAAGGGATCCATCTATAACTGAAGTCAATTTAAATCTCAATTGAACTCAACTTGTTTTAAGTCGTCTATTTTTTGTTGGTGTGATTTCCTGTCATGGGATCTATGTTGCATGTATCAATGCTTCAAATCTATAATTACATATATATATAGTACTAGCACAAATCCACCGCAAGAATTTTTCTAGGAACATGGTAGGAACAAGTTTTTCAATGGTATGTTTAATCGTAAACTAAAATTATCTTTAAAGTTTATTTTTTTTTTAAAACGTCTTTAACCAAAATAAACAACCTTAAATGATTTATCTATCACTTAATAAATTAGTGATACAACACATATTGCATTGAAATATGACAATTCAAATATACAAAATTATCATTAATCTCTGAATTCTCCAAGTGTAAGTGGATGTATACGTATTTAAGATGTAATCAATTAGGTCTTTGATCATTAAAAAAATGTTTAATATAAGTTTTTGCATGTTTTACAATTTTGTGGTAAAAAAGTATTATATCTTATAGCTTCTTCCTTATAATAATTATTGTTAACAACGGCTAACAATTAGCAACTACAAAGATATTACCATCTTATGGCTCTTGTTCTATTTAAATTCCATTCCCATTGACAATGAATCGATGAAAATAATAATCCTTGAACAAGTGAAATAATAAGTGTATACTTAATTCATGGTAAATCAATGGACTCGTGACCGGTGAAAATAATAATAGCTGTGTGTGCTTCAATTTATTGCAGAAAATTGTAAATCAAAGCATCATCGTTCATGTGTACTTGAATTTATATGATAAAACTTGAAATAAAGTCATGTTTATTATATATTATATTTATAGTCTGAACATGTTTTCCCATTAATATTAATGGTATGATCAATGTTTCCCTTGCAAATCTCTGAATTTAATGAGACTTTGTGCATGTCATCATATGATTGGATAAACCATGCGAGTAAGAAAAGTTGAAAAATTAATAATATGAACATACACGAATTGTGATGTCGATGCAAGTCTCTATGAGACTCAAATTATTTTATAAACAATGAATATAAAATATTTGGTGCCCAAGGCTATGACAGGTATATTGTAATATAAATTTTTTTTTTCAAGAGAAAAACAACATTTCCTTGTTATTCCAAAAAACTGAATCAAAGGAAACTTTGTGGTTCAGTAAGATGTACAATAACCGGCCACATCTAGGGACAGATAAACAACCACAAGCCATATATAGATGGTGTTCACATCAGGGACTTTAGCAGGGCTGAAGGCTAGTACCGCACCAGTGCAATACAAAATAAGTAATCAGTCCACAACCAAAACATAGGTACAATACATGACTTCAATATCAGTACCACATATATGAGCTATGTCAGAGGAAGGAGCAAATAAGTATGTTTCTTCCATTCCCCAACTTGAAACAACTCAGTCACAGGAATCACGATCCGAGCAGTCAACTGATCTAAGGAGACACTACTAGGATCTACTGCAAATTTTCTCCAAATCATCAAAGACGATGTCAAAAAATAAAATACAATCCCCAAAGAAACAGCGAGGAGAAGATAGTCAAAAGAGATGAATATTGCCTTTCGAGTAACCTCATTGATAAATTCCATATAATATAGGATCCCCAAAGGTAAATGAAGTGCCTCCTTAGATAAGAGATCCACCTGAACATTGTACTCTCTATAGACATGAGTTGTTTCGAGATGGGAAAAGCAAGAACGAAGTGTCATGATTTCTTGACACTAGCCTGTAAGCTCCAGAGTCTCTAAGGAAGCCTTGCCATTAAACTAGTTGATGACAGTAGATGAGTCTCCTTTGATGTGTAAATATGGAAGTCCAATCCAGAGAACAAGTAGTTCGGATCGGGTGTTAGTACTTTGTCCACAACCAAGTTTCAAGTGAAAATGATTATTTTTGTTTAGAATGATGTGTTCCCCCACTCCACCTATTTTCTTAGCTGAGGCTCCATCAAAGAAGCCTACAGGGAAAGCATAGACCGGTTCCAATCCTTTCAGTTTCCTGTTAGTGCAAATAGCGACCTTCACCTCATATTTATGTAGTTGTTCCAGAATAGTATGTATAGTCAATTGTACAGAAGGTTTGCAGTTATCGAATAAGGCACGGTTACGACAGATCCAGATCTGCTAGGACATCAATAGTGGGAGATATTTCAATTTTTTCTCCCTCCTTGTCCATATTACTAGGAATTGCTTGAAAGTTGGCTCATTCCATATTAAGTTTCGTTGAAGGGATGTAATGAGTCCCACAAGAACATCCTTTGTAAATTTGCAGTCAATAAAAAGATGGTTAATTGATTCAGCGTCCTCATGAAATAGACAACAATAGTTGGGCCCAATACAACCCTTCTTCTAAAGGTTGTCCCAAGTGTTGATCCGGTTGGCTAAACATAGCCACACAAAACAAATCACTTTCAGAGGTAAGTTGTATTTCCATATTGTAACCATAATACTATCCGAAAAATATGTGCACTAACAGGAAGCAATGTAAGCATATGCCAACCGAGCTGAGACTTGTCCAGTCTTCTTATTAAAAATCTAGGCCAGTGAGTCCAACTTGTTACTCAGGTGAATACAGCCATGAGAAAGTCCATCAATATAATTGGTCCATAATACTTTCCAAGTACCAGCCAACTCTAGGTCTTCAGCAGTAAGCCAATACTTCTGACCAAAGCCTGCTAAACCCCCAAGATGAGCAACGGCAAGAGACAAGATACCATAGTCTTCCAGATAAGTTCTAAGTTCCACAGGTAGGATGTAATCAGTACAAAGACCAGCAATGGGGTCAACCCCAATCCTAATATCTCTGTCATTCCCCACTCTCCATCCTAAGGAACTAGTGATCCATGACAAAGTTATCATAAATCCATTTCAAATATAAGATGAACTTGTGATAGTGAATACATGGGAGGGGATCCAAAATGCTAGTGGCCTATTTGTAAGATACTTGAAATATATAATATGAGACCAGATAGCATTACCCTGTAAAACCATCCAAAAGCACTTGAGTCTGAGAGCCTGAATGAACCATTCCAGATTCAAAATATTCCATCCACCTAATTCATAAGGCTTAGAGATCTGATGCCAGGCTACTTAGTGATCTCTATGATGACCATTTGACTTACCCTAAAGAAAATTGAAAATAACATGTCTCAAGAAATCCATAATGGATATGGGCATCCTCACCAGAGTGAGCGAGTAAACTGCAAGCCCCATCAATATTGCTTTTACCAGTATCTGTCTCCCACCAAGAGATAATAGCTTATAAGTCCAATTGCTGATTTTTTTTTCAAATTTCTTAATGAGCTAGCGCTAGTCACTGACATTATAGCCCATTGGATTTAAGTAATAGCCTAGATACTTGAAACTTGTGGGTAAAAATTCCATTTTGAATGGAAGTAAGGGTGCAACATTTGCTCTTGTGTGCTCATCAATCTCATTGTACAGAAAAGAGGACTTCTCCTCACTGATTTTCATTCCTATATCACAGCAAAAGAGATCTAACAAACCTTTATAATGTTTCCATTCCTCTGTAGTACCTAATCCAAACAATATCACATCGTCAACGAATAACAGATGGATCAGGTTCATGGATGATGAAACTTTAATGCCCACTATATGTACATTACGTTGAGCATTTGTAATCAACAGAATAAGGCTTTCAATAATTAGAATGAACAGAAGAGGGGAGAGTGGACATCCCTCTCTAATTCCTCTTGACCCTGTAAAGAATTTTGAGGGAGTACCATTAATGAGTATTGCAAAATTGCAGGATTCGATGCAGCCCAAAATCCAGTTGACGCCAATGACAAGAATCCCAATTTGTAGAAGAACCAGTCTAAGGAAAGTCCAATTTACCCTATCAAAGGCCTTGACCAGGTCAAGTTTGAGAATAAATGCATGCCTCTTTTAAATTTTAATGGTATGCAGTACCTCCTGTGTTATGCCAATGGGCTCTACAATCTGCCTATTATGGAGAAAACCAAATTGATTCCAAGTGATAGCTATGTCTAGATTAGGTTTCAGTCTGTTTGTAGCTAGTTTTGAGATCACCTTATACACCAAATTGCAGAGGGAAAACGGTTGAAAATTAGCGAAGGATAGGGGCTTTTCACACTTGGGGATAAGTGTAATGAACGTATCATTCAATGCATGAGTGACTGCCTTCTAAATATCAAGACCAACGAGCTCAAGAAAATGTAGGTATAATTCAACGGGCCAGCCATCAGGACCAGGACTCTTGTGTTTTTTGAAGCCCTTGAGAACCCCCTCAATCTCTAATAGTGTAAAATCGGATAAGAAAGAGTTTTTTCCTCCTCCAAAATCATATAGGGAAATAGTCTGACAACCTTTAGCTGATCTTCAATATTTGTCATCCCGTCATCTGTGAACAGTGCAGAAAAATGTGAAACACTAAGTTGTTTGAGTTGGTCAACATCCTCAATCATCTCTCCTAGATGGTTTTGTAGTCCCCAAATGGATTTTGAGTTCCTCCTGGCAGAGGCATAGGAGTGAAAAAATTGTGTGTTTGCATCACCTTCATTTATCCAATCAACTCTACTTTTAAGTTTCCATGTGATGATCTGATGGTTCAATAATGAGTTCTTCCTAGAATTCAAATTGGAAATTTGAGTAGACTCATACACTAACAGAATACCCGAAGAATGGATAAACAGGAGAGAGAGAGAATATCTTGATCCACATCCCTAGCTTCAGAAGCTCTAATCTGGTTCATATTGTTTTTCCAAGATTTGATTGTCACGATTCAACCTTTGTATTTTGTAAGTCAGGACCATCATAGGTTCCAATGGGGAGGGAAGCTGAGCATTCCAGGAGGAGTGAACAATCTTTGAGAAATCCTTCTCCAACAACCATGCCCTATTAAAATTAAAAGGGTAAAGATGGCACTAAGGAGACAAGTTCCAATCAAGGCATATAGGGTAATGGTCTGAAATTTTTGAGGGTTGGATCCAGGGCTTATAGTTAACCAAAATAGGAATAAGATGGACCGAGGCTAAGAATCTATCGATACGTTTACTAATCCCGTCTGGCCCTGGTCTTCCATTTCTCCAAGTAGGTCCAGGCTGAAGTGGAGCAAGATCCACCAAATTAGAAAACTCCAGGAGATTAGTAAAATAATGGACCTGATTGTCCAGCCGAGCTTTGATCCCCCAAGTCTCAGTAGTAGTCAAAGTAAAGTTTAGGTCACCAGTAAGGATGAGATTGGGATAATATTGTAATATTAGTTTATCTTTAACCAATCATTTTTACAATAATATTTACATTTTGTATATAGTTTTACATTTTTGGTCAATTTCATTTATTTTCTTAAATATTTTTAATTCATTTATACATCATTCTATTGGTTAATAACATCAAGTGTTATTTTTGGGTGATTGTGTTCCATATGTTTCTTAAAAAAAATTATACTAAATGCATTAACTTTTCTAACAATAACATCCAAATGCATTTAATTTACTGACAATGACATCCACTACCATATTCTTCCCTGCCATGGTCACCGAGAGCGCTTCTATAGTGTACAATGTTTGGTTCTTGATTAATTTCTACAGTTTTCTTTGTACCATACAACTCCAGGATACAACTCCAACTCGGACAACAATTATTGGTGGGGTTTTACTACCAATTTCAAATATCTTTGCTTCTATACACTGAAATTCATTTATTTTCTTAAATATTTTTAATTGATTTTTACATCATTCTATTGATTAATAACTTCAAGCATTATTTCTGGGTGATTGTGTTCCATAAGTTTCTTGTATTTTTGTATACTAAATGCGTTAAATTTTTTGACAATGACATCCAAATGCATTTAATTTACTCACAATGACATCCACGACCACCGTCACCGCCATTGCTTCTACACTATACATTTTTTGGTTCTTAATTATTTTCTACAGTTTTCTTTGCACCATACAACTCTAGCATACAACTCCAGCTCGGAGAACAATTATGGGTGGGGTTTTCCTACGAACTCCAAAGATCTCTTCTTCTATAAAATGAACTCGGTTTTCATCTTCTTCTGGAGCAGCAACAACACTTTCTTCAGATTTATGGAGCAAACTCTCTTATAGTAGCATCTCCTTCTAGAGCAGCAACATCTGAATAGCAGCATCTTGCATCTTCGTAGGTTATTCTTGATTTTTCCTTCTTTTCCTTCAATCACTCCAAAGTTAGAACTGAGAAATATGATTCTAAAACAACACACTAAAAGTTATAATATCATAGATTGTATCCTGAAACACCATACTATAATAGAAATTATAATATCGTAACCACAATAAAATTCTAATAATTTATTCTATATTGCATGGATCCAAAACTAACTGTAAAATTTCTAGTTTCCATATTATATGTTCTAGACACTGTAATACTATAGGGACATCAAAGTTCAATGGGGACTAGAAAACAGAATCCAAAGTAACCTGATTCAAAATTTTAATTTCCTACCTCCAGTAAGAAATTTTTTGTTCGGGATCCATTCACTACCCTCGAGAGGCTAGTTTTTATTAAGTATTCTGCTTGCATATTTGTTCGGGAAACTATTTATTTTATTTGCTGTAAATAGCAGCATCTTGCATCTTCTAAGGTTATTCTTGATTTTTCCTTCTTTTCCTTCAGTCACTCTAAAGTTAGAACTGAGAATTATGTTTCTAAAAAAACACACTAAAAGTTATAGTATCATAGATTGTATCCTAAAACACCATACTATAATAGAAATTATAATATAGTAACCACAATAAAATTCTAATAATTTATTCTCTATTGCATGGATCCAAAACTAACTGTAAATTTTCTAGTTTCCATATTATATGTTTTAGACACTGTAATACTATAGGGACATCAAAGTTCAACGGGGACTAGAAACCAGAATCCAAAGTAACCTAATTCAAAATTTTAATTTCCTACCTTCAGTAAGAAAGTTTTTGTTTGGGATCCATTCATTACCCTTGAGAGGTTAGTTTTTATTACGTATTATGCTTGCATATTTGTTCAGGAAACTATTTATTTTATTTGCTGTAATTCTTCTACATCCTTTCTTTGCTACTTCTCCCTTGTGAGATACAATGTGCTCTTCTGCTTAATTTCGTTCCATGTTGTATGTTGGTTGGCTGTAGTGTTCTCAATTTTCTTTCAAACAATTTATATCTGATAAATTTGTTTTAAACAATGTATTCTTAAAGCTAATAGCTCTGTTATATGATGGTGAAAGAAACTTTGATTTTCTTTCACTATGAATATGTCTGCAAGGTTCGCCTGGGAATTTTTTATTATGCAACAGTCAAAAAACTAAAAGGAAGTTATTCCAAGGAGGCGTATATATGGAGCGCAATTATGGTGCATACAAGTTCCTTTCATTGGGATATTATCTATAGTGTATATATAAAAATACAAATAACCACACCAATTACATCAAGTAGATGGAAGAATGTGCAGCGAAGGAACTTATTTAGGTGATGTTGGACATATTTAACTTGTTTATATATCAAGAACTTTTGCATATTTGGATAGATTATAATTGAAACAATTTAAACATATGTATAAAAAAAAGCTATTTATTTTTATTTTAGTGATAAAACCTTATATGAATTCAAGTTTCTGACTGGGAATATTAAAGTGCTATGAATGTACCTTAGCCAAGGGTGGTGCATCTGTGGGAGGAGTTGATTATCCTATTACTGGAGAATGCTTCACCTAATATGTCTTTACACTAGTTCTTTGTTTCTTCATGCCTTGTCCTAACATTCAACAAGCATGGTAATAGTTTGTTCACGGGTTTTGCATTCCATGCACAGCTCATGCAATGCCACATATGACAAAAAATGATTCACCAGATCTATCTTTGCATCCGCTCTTTGTTGTTCATGCTTGGGACCTTTTTGTGAAGAAACTGTATTTATAATTTTGTATAATTCTTCACTGGAAGCATTTCATTTTTTCTCAATTCAATTTCATTTTCGCTCAATTCTAGGCCGCATGGATCTGAAGACACTAAGCTAAGGTGATTTATCAAATCCTGTGTGTGCACCAGTTTCAGGTTGCGGTCTTGTTGGTTTCCAAAAAGATCTGTTAATGCCTAGATTTCTACAATGCTGATAGGATACGTTATGTCTAGCCATAATGATTTTTCATGAACCCAATTGATTAGAAGTTTGGTATAGCTATTCTATTATAAATTACTTACAACAAAAAATAATCAATCCTAGTTGTTTCAAGCAATTCATAGAGAATTACGATGAACAACAATAGGAATTCTAATCGAAATCATGTCCATGAGTCATTACAACCAATTAGATCTACAAATTTTCCAGATTTTTCGAATTTGATTTGGAAAAATAACTTAAACGGATGAATAGAGGTAGTAATATTTTACATGGCTTACCAATCTGGTGTCATAGCATGAGAATGAACAATAAAACACATAAGGGTTGCAAGAACCAAGCATAGAGCATGCTTTCAAAACTGAACTCGGTACATGTTTTCTCTTGTTTCTAAAACTCCTAACTCGATTGTCATGTTATAGGAGATGAATGGTAGATTAGTTTCCCAACGTTTAGCAACCCATACAGATAAATATTTACCTAAACCATCACATGTATTTCGCCAAATTGTTGACAACGAAATAAAACTGCACTTGCCGACATGATATTAATCAGTAATTTATCAACTATATCTATAATTTAATAAACATCTCCTCTTTCTTCATGTGATATAAACCTTTATGAACTCATCTCACTTCATTTAATATAAATATTTTATAAACGTTTTACCAGGGATAATTTTAGGGGCAAAATTTAGCCCAATGGGCTATTTTTCCATGTTTTTCTCCAAAAAAGATTCACCATTTTGCATTTTTGAAGCCCTATCTTGCCCAATTTTGATGGGGTAAAAATGTTTCACCCTAAAAATCGCCAAATTATTATATAAATGATATCAAATTAAATAAATATGGTTCCTTAAAATCATCCCTGCATTTTACTATGAGGGTATCCTTATAAACAGTTTAGCACAAGGATACAAATAAGTCGTAAGTTTCTTTTGAATTTCAGATTCCTGAAACATTCCTTCCAATACAGTGAAACATTCCTTATGCTATAGATCAGCCACGTTAATACTTTAATAAATTGTAAACTTATAATTGTTATGTTGCAAGCTTAGTTTAGAAAAGGAAATTGTAAAAATCATATCAATGCATGTTTCAGTCATTTGATACATTTGCATATCATTCAGTTCAATGGACACACTCACCAGATGTCTACATAAGATATTTCCACACAAGCACTCAGTTCATTATAGATGTCCATAGCCCTTTATTCGAGAAGAACAAGTGAATTTGAGACCTTCTATAAAGCCAGTCGATACCATTTGGCAACTGGTTTAGTTGATTTGTTGATCGAGCATACCATTTTTCATTTGAGTGAGTTGATACGCAGCTCGATGATACCATTTGGAAGTTGTTGATAATTTAATTAACTACAACCTTTGGAATCGGGGAATCGACTGCAATACATGTCCTGTGGATTAAAACATATTAATTGTAAATCTAACTACGACTGAGAGATTCTGGAATGATAATAACCATGCCTCACAGAAAAGAAGCACCCTCCACATCCTCAATCTCGAGCCTTAATGCCTCCTAATGGGATAGCACGATCCAGTCCATGTTGGGGCCGACTGCATGAAACAATCTAATGGCAGACAATTTATTCGTTTGTTGTGAAGGTTTTATTTTCTGCTTATTGTTTTTCTTTGGAGACTTATGCAATCAGATTCTTTCATATTTTGACATTTGAAATATTCCAATTTCCATGCATTCTTTAATGGAATTTCTATGTTGATATCACATTATTGGACTTTACTTTATGAAGACCCCCATCCTCCCAATGTGTCTTTGGCGTTTCACTTTATTTGATGCACGGATGGGCCCCAAGCTGGCTTGGCTAATTTCAGTGGGGGTGATGGAATGACTAGCATAACTTATTCTTGTATACGTTATTTATGAATATCTGTATAGATTTTTTTTTTTTATAGACCTGCTCGTCACATTATTTTTTCGTTGTGAATCACTTTAATTTAGGGTTTTTGATTTTATGGTATGGCAGCACAACAACACGACACAGAGGTATGGACATGAGGTTTATGGAATGGAGGTAGGGCGCGATAGGGAGAGAGATTAATTTTGTTAGTGTCTGTTATATGCCATCATTGGCTTTCATACTCCTAAATAGTTGATCATCACGTGACTTGGATACTTTGGTATTCTCTGATTTGTCATAGTGACATTCAAAAATTTGGTGCATGTGCAATGAGTCCAATATGTAATGTATCACATTGTTTCACCCTTGGGTTCATTCTTTGGAAAAGTTAAAGGTATTTCATAAAAAAATAATATCATTCTGTCTACCTGCCAAGTCTTCATGTGCGCTCAAATATTCTGACAACTTCCAGGTCAATATCAGTAATTTCATAATGCTGCAATATAATTTCAGAATTTCATAAAGCTATAAGATATCAGTAAAACAATTACAAAGGTATACATAAACATTGATAAATAAAACAATTATAAAGGTATGCAATAATATCAATAAAAACATTGATAAAAGCAGTAGAAAAATATGGATACTAACTTTATTTTAAGTCACACTGATAGATGCTCTATACAAATATCAATCAATACCAATCAAGAAGCTTAGTTCTATTCAACCATTTGTATTTAAAAATATTATAACAGTTTTGCTTACTTTATTATAAATTTAAAGCTATTTATTTAATTTTATGCAAGATCGAAAAAATTCAAGAGGTTGTCACCCAATTCCGAACATTCCAACATTATCTTGGTGTTTTTTTTTCTTGAGCTCCAGTTCAAAATATTATTATAAAATTAACTTGTACTTTGTTAGCCGGATATTTGATTCTAAAAAATTAATGATTCTAAAAAATTAATGATACGTCCAAGTAATCCAAGCCACTCAAGCCAAAAAACAAAACCATCTTAGCCAGCACCAGCACCTTGCAATGGCTAGTGGTAGAATGGCTAGCGGGTTCATTGTGTGGCCAACACGTTATTTCCATCCAAAAGTAACTCCTTCATTTGTAACCACAATCTCTATAGCTTACCTATCAATCAGCAGGTATTCGCTACCACGCAACACTTGTTACAGATGTATTAAAGTTATAAAATATTCAGTGAATTAATTTCTTTCTACATTGCATTTAAATTGGTAGCATCTCTATTTGAATCTCGAAGATAGAGGAACTCTAAAAGACTTCAAGGAAAAATGAGTTTTGTTAATCCACTTGAGTTAATAACAAATAATTGATTTGATATTTTTTAGAACTTCATATTATATTTTTAAAATCCTACACTTTGTATAATTAAAAACAATTTTTTTTAAATTTTAAGAAACTTTTCTAAGGACGCTTGCACGAAGTTGGTTCTACTTTTTAGTGCCACTTTAGAAATCTAAAACTCAAGTCTGAAATGTAAATATATAACACATATGTGTTATTGTGGCTAGGTGAGCCCAAAACTAAGGCCAAGCTTAGTTATCCTATATCGCATGTGTGATATATCGCACATGCATTTTGTAAGAGTTACAAATAGCAAGTGTGATATATCGCAATTGTGATTTGTAATACCAAAAAAAAAAAAAAATAGGGTTGCCGCCTCAATTCTCATTTCACAGTCAAGGCAGCGAGGAACGAGAGTGCTAAAAACCAATAGAGCAATTTGAGTTTGAGCAAATTTGGAAGGGTCGATTCACAAGTTGGATACAATGGAAGCTAAGTGGTCATTTCCTTAAAAATTTTCTTTCAATTTTCATTTGTGTTTATTAATTTTATAGTTTTTGTTAATTTTAATACGGATTTAATAAAAATTATTGAATTAAATCAAACAATGAAATATTAAAACAGTTTTGAATTTGTTGTTTTAGTCTTAACATACAACACAAATGTTGAATAAAATGTGCAAAATGAAACCACTGATAACCAAGAACCAAACACAAACCCAAACCCAAACCTAAATACAGACACAAACCCAAACACAGAGGGGGAACAAGACCGGAATTCATAGATTTTGGCTCATTTGGGTGCAGAGGTGCCTTAGCTCACTTCTTAGAGGGGGTGACCATTTAAGGAAATCATTATCGGATGCATTAGATACCATAAAAAACACAATTTCCAATTCGCATGGAGCACTATACAACATTAGCTCGTACATAGAATCCCAAAGGAAATTCTATTCCTATGGGTTGAGCTATAAAGACATCAAAAAACTAAACATAACAAAAGACCAATTGTTTTCATTATTTCGGGACCCTAACACCGGATTTGTTACACCCATTAGTTGCCCACACATTTCCATAGACTGGTGCATGGAACCAAATGTGAAAGGCAATTAGATGGATCATTGGTACATGGTCTTTGAGGAAGACCCTCTTGGGAATAAAGACATCCCATTCAATTTCTTGAGGAAGTTGTATGCAGAATTTATCTTGGGGAAACATGTGAACTATTTTAATATTCTAGAGTTCCAGGGTGTGGGTCATGGGATTCCCCAAGATAGGGAAGGGGCTAGTACTCATACTAACCGTGTGTCATTCCCTCCATGCACACCAAATCCCCCTCGAGTATATCCTCATGTGGGTTCGGTGATTGATGATACACATGAGGCCTTATTCCGCTTGGAAGATACATTGCTTCGACATGGCACTATTTTCGAAGGAAATGTAGGCCAAGGGGTTAGAACTTCTGGGGATGGCCCATCACACACTCAAATATCCACTTACTAGGTCTTTAGACTGTACTAGACCTACATACCGCACTGGAGACATAGAGGGTTCAGAGCATCGTGTTATTCCACACCCTTGCACAACGTGTTGATGCATATTCTATAGTCCTGCTTTAGAGTTCCGAGATGATGGATTACTTCGATATGTAAGTAAAAATCATTCTTTACATATTATATTTTGTTTTATAACACAGTTTTCAATTGTTTTGTAATTTATTTATATTTAATTATCTAAGGATTTACGTGAACAAATATACAACTGCTGTCCCATGACACCGCAGATTCACAAATTCTAGCGGTTGATACCTCTCTTTTGTGACCATGAAAAATGTAACATCCTTATGAATGAGGGAGTTGTTTTAGGACATCACTTCTCTTCTAGACGGATAGAGGTAGATCAAGCTAATATAGAAATTAGAAAAATAACATTGATGTAGTGGTTGATATTGATAACATTGATGCAGCAATCAATGTTGCATATGATTTTGGTGCTTCATGATTAGCTATAAGAACTTTACTTTTTAATTTCATCATTATTTGCATATTTATCTACTTAGTAGATATTGCAACATTCAATATGTCCTAATATAGATACAACATGTTTTATGTAGGGTGGGCATGATGAGTTTGTGGAATACTAAGAAATTCCCTCACATGTAGAGGAATATGCCCAAAAACAAGTATTATTTTAATTATGCTTTTAATTATTCTTTTAATGATTCAACATGTATGCTTTTAATTATTAGAATTTTTTTAATTGCATCTTTATGTTTTGTTACGTAGCATGATATGTATGCCAGCCGAACGACCTTTTTGAATGATTCATATACCCATGCATTTAGGGCATTGGCAGTTATTTCACCCTTTGGTGACCCACTTCCTCACCTTTCACTGGTATATGTAGTATAGTTTAATTTGTACATGTAAGTATGTCTCGCTTTCTTTGAAAAATTCATTGTCCATCCATGTAGTGTATGTCTCATTTTCTTTCTATTTGCTGACATTGACATATGTTACTTTATGCAAACATATAGTGAGGAAGTAGTGTTTGAAGAGCACCAAATCCTGGTTGTTGGTGACCCACCTTCCCCCCCGGCGTAGGTACATGTATGGTTTGCTTTCTTTGAAAAAATCATTTTTCATCCATGTAGTATATGTCGTGTTTTCTTTGTATTATCTGACATTGACATATGTTACTTTATGCAGGTATCTAGTGAGAAATCAATTCTTGAAGAGAACCAAATCAATGTTGTTGGTGACCCACCTGCCCCCTCCCCCCCCCCAAGGTATGTGTATGTCTCGCTTTATTTGAAAATTTCATTTTCCTTCCATGTAGTATATTTCTCGTTTTCTTTGTATTTGCTGACATGTAGTATATGTCTCATTCTCTTTGTATTTGTTGACATTGACATATGTTACTTTATGCAGGAATATAGTGAGGAAGTGGTTTTTGAAGAGAACCAAATCCAGGTTTTTGGTGACCCACCTCTCCCCCCCCCAAGTACATGTATGTTTCTCTTTCTTTGAAAAACTTATTTTTCATCCATGTAGTATATATCTCATTTTCTTTGTATTATTTGACATTGACATGTGTTACTTTATGCAGGCATCTAGTGAGAAAGTGGTGCTTTAAGAGCACCAAATCGATGTTGTTGGTGACCCACCTCTGCCCCCCCAAGGTATGTGTATGTTTCTCTTTCTTTTAATTATGATTTTAATGATTCAACGTGTCCTTTTTTACATATTTGAAATTGTCTAATTGTATCTTTATGTTTTTGTACGTAAGGACCTGTGTTTGATACAAATGTCCACCTAACGGCCTTGCTTGCTAATGCATATGCCAATCCTTTTAGATTGGTTTTAGTTTTTCCACCCACTGGTTAAACACCACTTCACCTCCCCCAAGTATATTTATATATCACTTATCTTGTATCTAGGTTTCCCCAATTGTCCCTTCATGTAGTATAATATTTTTTGTACATGCAAGTATATTTTTCCTTGTTTTCCCCATTGATATGCTAACATTGACATATATATTATTTTTATGTAGTTTTATAGTCAGTGAATGGTGCTTGAAGAGAACCCAATCAGGATCGTCACTCACCCACCTCTCCCCCCCCCCCAAGGTACATTCATGTCTCGCTTTCTTTGAAAAATTCATTGTCACTCCATGTAGTATCGTTTTCTTTGTACATGCAAATATATTTTTGGTGCACCCATTGATTTGCTGACATTGACATATATATTATTTTATGTAGCTTGATAGTGAGCAAGTGCTTCTTGAAGAGAACCGAATCGGGGTCGCTACTAGTGAGGCACAATCACTTAGACCATGACCCACCATATCTTACTGACGAAAAGTAAGTAAAAATGTTATATATTGGTTTGGAATTTGAACAAATGTACATAGAAGTTTTATAGTTTGGTAAAATAACTTACAAATTTTGGTTTGTGTGTAGTCTCCGAAAATGATATTTGTCCCTCTTGTTCAGCGTTGGGATCACCACTAAGCTACCGGAAAAGAAATATAGACTTCTCACAAGTCACTGACAGTAGCAGTGAAAGGGGGATAAATAAAATTAATGTATAGGGGGGATACATACATGCAACATTTTGTTTGTGTACACACGGATGTACAGTATGAGCCACTATTTTGTATTATGGCCATGGCATGCCATTTTTGAAAACATTATATCTACATATAATATAAAGCAAGGTTCAAATTTATATATATGGTTGACTTGATTTTGGAACATGATATTTATTATATGCCTTTCATATATGTTTAACTATGTCTTTCATTAAGTATGTGTTTAATTAAAATGATAATGTGTGGTTCACCTATGTGATATTATGATATTATAGACCTTATCATGACATATCCTACTAACTCTTTGAAGATCTCCAATAATTCAAGGAAGAATGTATGACTCATCCAACTAAGATCAAGTAACCATTAAGTAATCCATGGGAGATAATCACTAGACACAACATCATAAGTTGTTCAGGACATCCTACAAAGATAATCAAAACTCCATACAAGACCAAGAAAAATGAATTGTATCTATTAAAATCAGAAATATATATAACTTCAGAAATCCATCCTTAATGAAATACCAAGATCATGGTTCAATTAACAACCCATGTAGGGATATCATCAACTTTGTAACAGCATAACCTCTATCATAGCTTAAAACATTTGACATCGACACACTAACATGAGTTAGGTCAAGTCTCTCTTTCTAAGAGAATTTTCAAGAAAGAGTATCATAAAGATAAATTACCTCTACCTAATAAATTTCATGGAATGTAAAAGTTCCACTTGATCAACAAGAAATCTATAAATACCACCCTCTATCAACAAACTACAATCATTGATGGTGCACTATTTTCCTTCAAATTGAACTTTACACTATACATATAGTATTGTTGATTCACCTCCTAAAATTATCTGAAAATCATCTTAGCTGTCCTCTTTACAATTCTAATATATAACTTAAACTACCCTAACCATACACTACCTAAATTCTTGTTGGCTGAAAATAATACGTCATAAATCAGCTACCTAAACATCATTACCCTTTCATCTCACGTTCTAAACCATACTAGACTACCCTAGAGCCTTACCCTAACATATTTACCTCAGACTACAAATTATGAGTTTAAATCATTTATTTACTTCTGCTTTTTAAACAAAATCTGAATTTTGTTAAAATGCTTATTGCTTATTATGAAGGTGCATTGATTGGACATAAAGGGTAAATCGTAAGTCCATAAAATATCATACATTGGTGCTTGAATCTTGATACAAAACACATACAAATATGAACTTTATACTGATGGTTTCAATTTACATTGGGATCAAATTATTTAAATTTTGAGTTTTGGGGCTAATTTCACACATTGGTATTTACGTTTGTGAACATATGAAGTAGTAAGTAGTTCATATTAATCCCAATAAAATTATTTCATGTATGTGCATAGACTATTTATATGGCCTTTTGGTTTCTACTTAAATGATCTACTAACCAATCTAATGATCTAAATCTAAAGAGGTCATAAAACCCTAGTTCCATCTCATAAATTGTGAACCCTAGTTATAGCATGCAATTTGTAGTTAATGAAACCCTAGTTGGATGTTCAATATGTAAGTGTAGCCTAGGGATATATGGCCTTTTGGTTTCTAATTTAATGAAAATAACATAGCCTCTCATCTCTATACTCATGGATTTCTTATAATTCATGAAACCTTAGTTGGTTTTGCTTGTAATTCATGTGCATATGTTTCAACTTCTAAGTCATGCATGCATGTGAGCTTCCACTTGTCATCCATGTTCAACCCTATTCAATTTGTTTCATTTATTTTCATAGCCAAGGTATATGGCCTTTTTGTTTCTACTTAAATGATCTACTAACCAATCTAATGATCTAAATATAAAGAGGTCATAAAACCCTAGTTCCATCTCATAACTTGTGAACCCTAGTTATAGCATCCAATTTGTAGATAATGAAACCCTAGTTGGTTGTTCAATTTGTAAGGGTATCCTAGGAATATATGGCCTTTTGGTTTCTACTTTAATGAAAATAGCATATCCTCTCATCTATATACTCATGGATTTCTTATAATTCATGAAACCTTGGTTTTTCTTGTAATTCATGTACATGTGTTTCTACTTGTAAGTCATGCATGCATGTGAACTTCCACTTTTGATCCATGTTCAACCCTATTAATTTTGATTCATGTATGTGAATAGCCTAGGTATATGGCCTTTTGGTTTCTACTTAAATTATCTACTAACCAATCTAATGATCTAATCTTAAAGAGGTCATAAAACCCTAGTTCCATCTCATAACTTGTGAACCCTAGTTATAGCATGCAATTTGTAGTTAATGAAACCCTAGTTGGTTTTCAATTTGTAATTGTATCCTAGGGATATATGGCCTTTTGGTTTCTACTTTAATGAAAATATCATAGCCTCTCATCTCTATACTCATGGATTTCTTATAATTCATGAAACCTTAGTTGTTTTTTCTTGTAATTCATGTACATGTGTTTCTACTTCCAAGTCATGCATGCATGTGAACTTCCACTTGTGATCCATGTTCAACCCTATTCATTTTGTTTCATGTATGTGCATATCCTAGGTATCTAGCCTTTTGGTTTCTACTTAAATTTTCTACTAACCAATCTAATGATCTAAACCTAAACAAAACAAAACGCACACACATTTTAGCATTACAAAATGCATGCATGATTTGTAACCTTACAATTTTATTGTTTGGCGATTATAACATGAAAAATACTTTAGGGTGGTAAGAGGTTAAAAGTAGAGAAGGGGGGGGTGGTAAGGGGTTACAGGTAGAGAAGGGGGGCATGTTAATGGGCTAGAAAGAGACATAGAGAGAGAAGGGTGAAGGGAGATACATTCAAGGCTAGTAAGGGGTTAGAGGTAGAGAGAGAGGAGGGCATTAAGTGGTTAGAGAGAGAGAGAGAGAGAGAGAGAGAGATAGAGAGAGAGAGAGAGAGAGAGAGAGATTTGGGATTGGTAAGGGGTTAGATGTAGAGAGAGGGGGTGTTTAGGGGATAGAGGTAGAGAGAGAGAGTGAGAAAGGTAAAGGTAGAGATATTGTGGGGTAGAAAGGGGTTAGAGGTAGAGAAATATGGGGTTTTTAAGGGGTTAGAGGTAGAGACATAGGAGGATTTTAGGAGGTTAGGGGAGTGAGGGATGGGTGTGGGTTAGGTACAAGTGGAGGTGATAGAGATAGATACATTCTGTATGTGTGTGAGGGGGAGTAGGATAGAGATAGAGAGGGTGGGAGAGAGGGGGTTGTTAGTGGGTTAGGGGTAGGGGGAGTAGGAGATATATATAGAGAGAGGGTTATATTGGAGATTCTATATCACCCTCCTACCTTTTTCTTCACTAGTAGAGTCTAGGGAATCCACAGATTGAAAATATGACCAACGTAGGGATTCAAATATCACTAATCTAAGGCTTCAAGGGGATGACCATAGGGAAATAAGTGCTATATTTTTCTTATTTGATACACACAATAAAACATAAAATGGTTGCATAATTTATCAATATAAGGGTGAGATAACTCCCTCCAAAAAATGTAATTGGCACAAATCCACACAATGAGATAAGGGTGGGAAACAAATTTTAAAATACAACCAAAACAATATGTGTGTAATTATTATTAATAAATGCATATTGGTGCCACTATGAGGTTTTCAACAGTACCAAGTATGGGGTTTCAAGACTTTAGTGAAATCTATGGCTTTTGAGAGGGGATATGGTATCCATGCGAAGGACAATGACTATGCCTGGGATCTAGAACCTTTGTTGGAGTTCATCATTACAACTGAAGGTGTAGCTGGAATAGGAACCCCTAATACCTTGTTGTATTTTAATTATGAGAAGGGATTACATAAATAAAATCATGATTCCATATGTTGTGTGGGACAATCTACTAAAAAGAATAGAAAGGAAGGTGGTTATATTGGAGAAAAGGTATAAAATATGAGTGTTTTAGAATCTCTATTCTTAAAAGCATATAGTCATAATCCGTTTTTATAAATTAGATATTAGTGCCAATATATAAACCTTTGGATTTAATTCCTGTTTTGAATGAAAAATTATTGTTTTCATTGCAATTTTTGGATTTAGGAGTGTTTTCTTAGTTTCAAGCCATCCTTTCATTTTTAGAAATGGATATAGGATGATATTCAATGAAATCCACCCCCCTAATTTTAACATTGGATATATTATGCCCGAATGGATAGAAGATAGGCCATGCAAAACACAACTCAAAGAATTTTATTGATGCCAAATTTCCAATAATGTTATATAGTTCCACCCCTATGTCTGGAGAAGGTTGAATCTGTAAAGCAACAAATCTCTAGTATTCATCCTGAAGTTGTTTTGTTTATGTATAATATAAATAATTTCTCATTCTGTGAGATAGAACATATGGATCCTAACATGATTTATGAGAAATTAACCATAGAACCTCTAAGAGAAACAACAATGAATCCTTTAGTATGCATTTGTTGGTAGAAGAAGGTCAATTTTTAATAAACTAATGTATATATTACATGTGGAGGCATTAGTTTCTTATGGAATATGAGTGTAGGGTTTAACGGCAGAAAGATGTCAAAAAATGGGCTATTACATTATATTTGCCATTGGTAGAACGACTTACAAGAGGAAATATGAAGACCGACAACATAGATTTGGAAAGTGTATCAAATGTTTCCATCTACACCAAAATGTATCTTCCGTAAAAGAAGTCAAACATATCATGGCTGAAAAACTCATCTAGGGAGCTTGGAAGTATAACCAAATATATATTTTAGTCCTGAGTCTAATTAGAAGGAAATTATAGATTTATATCCTTGGGAAGGTTGAATGAACATTTTAAAACTATAGAATTTTCTATCTCATATTTTGCTGAGTGGGTCTTGCATGTAGTATTATACTCAACATATAGTAATATTTCTCTCTAATCACCCTAATCACCCTATATTCCTCCCCAAACCCCTAACCCCACTCTCGCTCTCCCCCCTCTTCCCCCCTCACACATACTAATGTATTATTGCACTATCTCTCAGTCCCCTACTCTTTCACCTACACCTAACACCAGTCCCCCTCTCTTTCTCTCCCATCCTCTCCCTAATCTTTACTAACCCTTTCTCTTACTCTCTTTCTTCTTTGTTCCACTTAGCCTCAATATCCTAACACCCACCTCTATCTATACCTCCAACCCCTTAACACTCCCACTCGATCTCTCTCTCTCTCTCTCTCTCTCTCTCTCTCTCTCTCTCTCTCTCTCTCATACCATCTTCCCCATAACTCCCACTAAACCCCTCTCCCACTCTCTCCCACTCCCCTACTCCTCCACCTACACCTAACTTTGACCCTCCCCCACTCTCTCTCACTCTCTCTCCCTAACTCTTACTAACCCCTTCTCTCACTCTCTTTCTCCCCTACAAGGATATTTTTAGGGGCGAATCTTCTCCCATGGGTGGAAATAATGGTGCTTTAAATTTTGATGGGGTGAATTTTATAAAGAAATCTTTAAAAATATTTTAAACAATTCACCCTAAAATTACATATTTTTCTTAATATCTAAATTGTTTCTCCCATTCAAAATTATAAATGAAATTTATGTTAATATATTTTCTCCCTCCAAATTAATCATGGATTCTCTATTTTTTCCTTAGATTCTTTGGAGTTAATAAATTTTAAGGAGTAATTCATCCATGATTTCATTAAAAATTAATAAAAGATAACCTTTATTGGTAAATAATGGGTTTACCATTGGTGGTGTATGGGCCCATGGTTTTGGGTATCCCATGGTATTGTATGTGATAAATCCTATTTAAGGAGTGGAGGTACTCTATTGTATTTAGAAGATCTTTTTTTTACTTAATATATAGGGTAAATTCCATGGAAACACATTCTTTCAATTTCCATGTTAAGATTTTTTCTTCAATTTATTATATTAATAAAAATATTTACCAATCCATTGTTTACTTTTTATTTTATAAATTAGACCTTTATTTTAATTGATAAATTCATTTTAGTTCGTAAACTTCTATTAAAACTTCAATTTCATTGAATTCATATGTCATTAGAGATCATAATATGTAGTGCATAGAACCACAATATTTTTTGGAGCATTAACAAATAATCATTATGATTAGTTCTTTAAGTCTTTATTGTTTTAATTAAAAAGACTAATGACTCATTTTATTCAATTATACTTATTAACAATTTTTTCACAAATATTGTGTTTTTGTATTTTCAATTCAACTCTACTTATTAACATTTTCTTTTTAGATATAGCTTGTTTTTTTATTCTTAATACAATAAAAAAAAATTTGTTTTTTAAACCAAATCATGTTTACTATTTTTAGATTATGTAAAAACCTCTTCAATGATTATATTTAATGACAGTAAATAGTTGGTCAATAATATTTGGTTCATATAAATATTATAATAAAATGGGCTTCAATTCATTGCAGATATTTTGTAATAGAAAATAATTTTTTATTTTTTGAATATATCTATTAACATTAATATTATGAATTATAATATATATTATATTTATATTAAAATTATGAATTATAATATATATTATATTTATATTAAAATTATGAATTATAATATATATTATATTTATATTTATTATTGTATTTAATATCAATATTCACAATATTTTATAATTCGTAAATATTTTACAAAGATTTTGTAAATCAATGAAACATTCACTAAAAATGATTTGAATACATATTTTACTATTGATAAATCAACCTTTGAGTTTTCCTACTTCCCAAAAGATTCCCGCAATTTTTATAAATATATATTTATGGAGGGATCTTAAATTTTTCCTTTCTCCATTGTTACACTTACCTCCAATATCCTAACACCCCTCTCTATCTCTACTGCTAACCCCTTAATATTTCCCCTCTATTTCTACCTCTCTCTCTCTCTCTCTCTCTCTCTCTCTCTCTCTCTCTCCCCTAAAACCTACTAACCCCCTCTCTCACTCTCTATCCTTCCCCTACTTATTCACCTGCACCTAACCCCGACCCCCCCTCTCTTTAACACCTTCTCTCACTCTTTTTATCCATTGTACGCTTACCCCCAATATCTTAACACCCCACTCTATATCTACCTATAACCCCTTAACATTCCCCTTCTCTCTCCACCTCTAACTCCTTACCACCCCCAATGACTCTGCCATTACCTATCTCTCTCTCTCTAACCCAAACACTCACATTCCTCACTTTTACCCACCTTTATATCTAACCACCCTGAGTTCCTCCCTAAACCCCTAACCCCCCCGCCCCCCCTAACACATACTAAACCCCTCTCTCTCTCTCTCCTCCCTACTCCTCCACCTCCACCTAACCCTAAACCCCATTCTCTCTATCCCCTCATATCTATAATATTTACTAATGCATTATCTCTCTCTCTCTCTCTCTCTCTCTCTCTCTCACACACACACACATGTGATATCACCCCCCTTATTCCCCCTAAACATTAATAACTCCCTCTCTCACTCTCTCTCCCTAGCCTACTCATCCACCTACTCTTAACCCCCAACCCCCTAACACACCATTTTCCCATTGGCTCTCTCTCTCTCTCTCTCTCTCTCTCACACACACACACATCCTTGTCTCTCCCCACCATTAACAACCCTCGTCTACCTATCCCTTACTAACCTCATCTATAGCTCTCTTTCTCCCCTACTCTGGTTACACCCATTCTCCTAATACCCCCATATTTCTCTACCTATAAGCCCTTAGCACCCCCACTCTCATTCTAGCTCTAATCCCTTAGCACGGGCCAATTCCTTTTAATGTTATCATTATCGAACCAAACAGTATAGTTTTAATGTTAAATATTGTGTATGCATTTTAATGAACAAAAACACGTACATGTTATGGTTACCTATGCTTGTAACCCCCCAGACTGCATAGTACACCCCTTATACAATGCCCAAAACCCCCCACATTAATCTAACATCCTCACCCCAACCCCTAACAACCCCCCAATGCAATAACACCCCCTAATCCTACTTCACCTAACAACTCCT
>LPNX011157641.1:7054-156531 GCA_001517045.1 Pseudotsuga menziesii
GACTTAGGACTCAAAGAATTGACTTTCAGAAGGAAACCAAGGATAACATGACCTATATGACAATCGTCATCTAGGCCCAACACCTGACAGACCAAAGACATCACTAACTGCACCTCAGCTCTAAAAACATGCAAGGGGTAAGGTAAGGAGAGGTTTTCCAGGGACTGGCCTTCCTTCAGGATACTTGACAGGAATCGAGAGCGAGCATCAATTGGACAACTTCGGAAAAACTCAGCAAGGATGGCTTCATTCATAGACTCACGTTTTCCAGGATAATCCTCGAGTAGATTAAGATTCTCTCTAACTACTACACCATCAATTCTACATAAAATCCTAGACGCAGACTGACTTACTATGACCCTTTGGGAGGGGGAGTAATTCGGCGCGCACCATTCGGCAAATTCAGGGAAGTGGAGGGTTTGTTCCAGGGCGAAAAAATATAAAAAGGACTTGCATACATTTAAAACAGCATTTCCCCATAAAAAACAGGACCACAATCTATCTTTACTACCAGTCACACTTCCTGTAGACAGGAAAGGGTCATAGACACCTCTGTGTCTGTCTACCAGGAACTCTTCTCTTTCATCCGGGACCCGACCAGACACAGAAGCTTCACTCTGCTGGTCCATTTCTCAATTTATACTATGAATGGGGTGAAGAAATTACAGGAATTGAGGTCCTACCTGGCTCACTGTGAAGGCATGTGCTCAGAATGCGCCTTGGTACTTGACAACTGGAAGCGCCCAAATCGACAGGTCCTTTTCGCCGGGTCCCGAGGAATAAAATAATCACGGAAGATGTCAATTTTGCCTTTATAGGACCACCCGGATTTGACATGTGGGAGGCATTTATGTCCGCAACTACTACTTGTCTCTAACCCCCGCGCATCTTTCTTTTCCGGGTTCATTTCTGACCGTCGATCTCTTCTGTGTGAATTCCTGGCCCTCGGATCACATGCCACATGTCCCCTTTTCCGCCGAGCCTCCTCACTTTATCCGTCGCGCAACTTCAGGGCCCGGAGTCATCTGCAGCCGTCGATCTGTTTTGCCTTCGCGGGTGGGCCGTCGGATCATGCTTTGTCTACCGATTCCGCTGGGCTCTTCCATCTTAATCCACCGAGCAACTTTGCTCAGCGGAATCACCCTCGCCCGTTGATGTGATCCACCATCGCTCCCACACCGTCAGATCAAGTTGCGCGTACCGGATTCCGCCGGGTAATCCGGACTTATCCTCTGCGCTAGTTCTTCTTCCGGAATTCTTCTCGGCCGTCGATGGGATGCCAGGTGTTTAACAACCTTCTGATCTTGCGCCACGTACTATATTCCGCCGGGTGCTGGGGGTTTATCGGGTGCGTAAGTCTCCAACCCGAAATCATTTTCCGTCGTCGATCCACCATCCTGCGATCTCCAACCGTCGGATCGAGCAGCACGTATTCATTTCCGCTGGGTGGTCTAAAGGTTATCGTGCGTGCATGTTACCTTTCCGGAAACCAAGATGTCTGTCGATCAATGCTACTTTCAATCCTCGTCCATAGGATCAAGAGGACTGTATGAGATTCCGCTGATCCCTCATTTCCTTATCCACCATGCACTTCCAGCCAGCGAATTTGACATGGACCGTAGATCAGCTCTGAGCAATGTTAAAGCCTTTGATGTGTGCAGGCCGTTAGAGGCCCGAAATTCCCTTATCTTGCTTGTATGTTCTGGATGGCGGAAAGGATATAAACCATCGATTTGCTTCTCCTTTAGACCAATGGTTCAGGACCTTTTCCGACTCGGCTACTCTTCAGATTATAAAGCCCCTTTGTACTATATCCTTGGCCCAAAGTATTTAATCAACAAAAGCTTACCTCCCATTGGTCTTGCATCTTTTGTAAAATACAGGTGTTAACACACTTTATCCAAAAAATGATGAAAAATACACTAAAAGTGATAGTGGACGCTAAAAAGGAAGCTAAAAGAGATGTTAATCATAGGGTTTTGTTGTAGTGATGATGTCACCATTCTAGTCTCTAAAATATCACTTGTATTTACCTTTACATACCATAATTCCAAATTGTACCACATGTGTGTGGAACCATTTATGTGCCCTTTTTGGAACTAGAATATATCAACCTAGGAACATAAACTCATGAATCTTAGTTACTATACAAGAATGTTTTCCTATAGCCATGTGCAAATGTGATTTCCTATTCAACACTCTATAGTTTATGCACTTTTTCTTTTAACTATTTTTCTTTGATATTATAACAATCAAACAACCAATGGACTCAACCTGATGTGTCGTATGTATAAAAAATCCTAAATGTATCCCTTGCTCAGTCATTCTCTTTTATTGATTTGCAATAGATTAAAATCATTGAATAATGTTTTTCTTAGAGTTAGATCGATGTTGATCATACCTAGGAATTATTGTAAAGGAATGTCAATAGATTACTTGAAATAAATTCCTTAAACACATAGGAGTAATTTCTTAAGAAAACATGTGTGTTTAGTTTTCGTTATACATTTTATAATCCTCCTAGACATTGATTTCCGTGAGTAGATATTAATGTATAAATTAATTTAATAAATCTAAGTAGAACTCATTACATTCACCATGAGCAATGTAGTATTCATAGTATATAACATCAAAACCACACCATGAATGTAAAATTTGATAAACATACCATCATATACATAGGATATCATGTATTTTTATTGGAAGTAGGTCCAACTATACAATTTTATACAAAATGAAACATCGTTCCCAATATATCTAATGGATGATCATGCCAAAAAATGGAATAACAACATCTCACGGACTAAACACAAATAGACATCTAATTCCCAAAATGCCACATGATAAATAATGTACATATTTGATGTCTCAATCACCTTGGCACCTGCATGCTCATCTCCAAAATAAATATTACTCCTATTTGAGCTAGAGGAAGCTTCGACCTTCTTGGTTCTAGGTGTATAATATCTCTATGGGAATTGAAAGGGAAACAAAAACATATTAGTTTTTTCCACAATTCTATCAGTTAACACACTCAAAAAAATTAAATTAGAATTAGAATATTAAATAGTCACCTGAGAGAAGACAATATATTGTGATGAGGTTCCATGTCTCCTCGATCAAAGCCTCAACACAATGCCTCCCTACAACAATTACAAAAATCAATTAATAAAAAAAATCAAAATGAATTATTTTATTAATTCCATGCATGCTTTGTAAGATTTTGATGAACTGATAAATCTCACCATGAATATCTAAGGCAATGTAAGAGATTTTCCTTCATGGCTAGAAAATGGAGAACTTGGTTGGACAACATACTTCAAGGAAATGGTGGAGGATGGGTTTGATGTAGGTACATGGGTGGAGGAAGATGTAGGTGCAATGGATGGATTCAATGTAGGTCTAGGGGATGGGGCTATAGCATTGGGTACAATTGGGGGAGGGTTGTGGTGACATATTTGTGAATGTTGGACAAGTGTGGGACCCAAAAGAGGGGATGGTTGTGGGTGTTGATATATCCCCATTGGTTGTATAATGGATTGAAGCATCCTAGGTACATGAATGGGTATTCCAACCATTGTGGTAGGCCAATCACTAGACTTGCCATGAACTATGGTAATAATGGACTAGGTGGATGATGGGGAGGCTTAGGTGGATATGGTGATGTCATGGTGAAATATAGAACTTGCATAAACATATTTAATATGTTTGATTAATACAAAAACATGTAAACCAACCATACAAATAAAATTAACTTCACATCAAATAAATAATTAATTTAAAACAAGTTACTTCAGTGAAGGGTGATTTTCTTACCTCATGTGGAAACCTCTTGTAGTATAAGGGTTTGTAGGGTTACCATCAATACATAATTATAAAATAATACCAATCACATGATCATAGTACACAAGATAAACAAGATTAAATGGGATAGAAACAACTCAACTTTAGATTATAGATGCAAGAAAAATGTATAGAATATAAATGATCAATGAATACTTATGGATATGGATCACCAATCTATTTACACTTGTTACATACAATTAATTATTTACAACTGATTCGACCATCTAATTGATCTAATTAACCAACTCGACTATAATCAGTTGGAGGACCTAGTCGGCCAGTCAACCAGGATCCTCCAACATCTACCCCACAAACAAGATCTTTCTTTGTCCCCAAGAGAAAAGGGGAGTACAAAAATTTTCAAAAAGTTGGAGAATATTTTGTTAAGGTTGCTACATTATAGATAAAGTACTTGGTTGGTTGGTTACACTGCAAGATTCAACAATGGAATTGGCAGAGTAGGTAATACTATATTGAAAGCATTTCCATTCACAGAGATTTGTCTGGATGCTTGTGCTTATTATAATGAGATTAGTTAACTTAGTGATATTCTTAGTGATAGGTTCATGCTTAATATTTTGTAGATATTTTCCAAGGATTGGCTACTGGTTGTTGGTGTCAATGAGGAGCTTGTCCATCTAAGCGATGAAGTTTTCAACATCGTATTGTGTTATATGAGTGTACTTGGACCACTAATTTGCTTTATTTTGTAGTTCCCTAAGCTTGTTTTTCTCCATTTCATTTTTTGTTCAATGTCTAGTATAGTGGTGTGATCAATAGAGAGTTTTTGTTGAAATATAAGTGCTAAATTGTTTTGAATTATGCTCATGTCTACAAAAACATGTCCATAATGCAAGTACCAATTGTGCAACACATTGACCAACTGCTTCGCTAGTGGGGCACACTCGTAGATTTTGGTGTGTCGGATTTAAAATAACTTATGTTGTTCTTTCGGTAGTTTTATTGTCTATTGTTCATCCTATTGGTTCTTTCAGGATGGAACCATGTCTAGAAGTGTTGTGAGGGACCCAAATAGACTAACAATATAATATAAATGGTTTTTGGTCTGAGGTCCACATAGATTTTGTTTTATCTTTGTGATCATGCTAGTACAAGTTTGGAGTACTTCAAGTGTTGGTCTTTGATGGCATCAAGCTTCTAGTTATATTTTGACCATATTTTATTTTCCTTCTTGAGTATGTTGTGAAGGAGGGTTTTTATCTTGTGGTCTTTTGCATATGCAACCAATTGGAATGATATTTTTAATTTATTTTTATTTTTATTCTTCTTGGCTTCCCTATTGTCCTATATCCTATTAGAAAATGGGATCGCAGAGAAATAACAATTAAACAAGATGTAAATATTAAATGCATTAACACATTACAAGAGAGACAACAATATAACATGGTTCACCCAATATGGGCTATGCCCACATAGAAATGTACAAGCCTTTTATTACTATACCATCCAATAAAATGAAGGGATACAACCTGCAACACACTCGTTGCACTTCCTCTTCACTCTCTCACAATCTCTCTCACACAATCACAAATATTCGTTTTACAATGCTACAATACAATACATGATTGTATTACAATGATTTCCTTTTAAAGGGGAATTACGATGGAAAAATATCATGGGTCACACAATACCATGGGCCCATAATTTTTTGTCCAACATACATCCCAAAAAATTTCTTTTGGGGGCGTTAACCCTCAAACCTCCCTATTGGATGAGTGTACAGTAAAAATAGGGTACAAACAAAGTTGAACAATAAAATCTCTGAATCAAGAAGATTAGGCTCTAGAACCTACTATCTCCCACTTGGATACTGATCACAAAATCTCTACCATTGTTGCACTTGCTGGACTATGATCTAAACCTTGGACATGGAAAATTTCTCATCTTCACCTTCACGCTTGAAGGCCAACAAAAACTGAGATGGAACTTATTTTCTCTCTGGTTACTACCTTTTTCAACATGTCTATAGGATTCTTTCAAGTGTATATATTTTCCAACTTCAATAGTTCAGCTTCCAGAATAGATATTATGAAATGGTACTTGAGTTGTATATGTTTAGTCTTCAAATGGAAGGCTAAGTTCTTTGCAAGATGAATGGAACTTTAGCTGTCACTGTACAACTTGATATTCTCCTACTTCTTACCCAATTCCTCCATGAACCTTTGCAGCTAAATCATCTCTTTACTAGCCTATGAAGAAACAACATAATTTGCTTCCATTCTTGAAAGTGAAACAACCTTTTGTAGTTTCAAAATTCAACTTATTGTTGTTCCACCTATGGTAAAAACATACCCTTTGGTTCTCTTCATTTTGTCCTTATTACCTCCCATATATGTGTCAACGTATCCCTGTAGAACAATGTATGAACCTCCAAAACATAATTCATGAGAAGTGGTACCTCTTAAATACCTGAGAATCCATTGTACTGCCCTCGAATTCTCTTTACCTAGATTATTCATATACCTTCTCACAACTCCCACTACATTTGCAATATCTGGTCTTTTGTACACCATGGAATACATCAAGTTGTCAATTGTTGATGAATAGGGAACCTTGGACAAGTATTCTATTTAATTGTATTAAGACACGTCTCCTTACCTAGTTTGAAATGGATGGCCAAAGGTGTACTAATTAGTTTTTCAATTTTCATTCTAAACCTATCCAACAGCAAGGATATTCTCATACCAAGGATTTTCGTTTCAGCACCCAAATCATTCATCACAAATGATTTATCTAGTTTCCTTTTAAGCACATTTATATCATGCATGTTAGACCATGAAACAAGCATGCCATCCACATACAATAACACGATAATATATCTTCCATTACCTAGCCTATTGAAATAAACACAATGGTCATAATGACATCTACTATAACCTTGTTAGGTTATAAACTTATCAAATTTAAAATACCAATGTCTTGGAGCTTGTTTTAGGCCATAAAATCTCTTCTTCAACCTAAAAACCAAATTATCCATCCTTCCCTTTTACCTCATACCCCTATGGCTTCTACATATAAATATATTTCTCCAAATACCCATCAAGAAAGGTCATTTTTACATCTAGCTGTTCAAGGTGCAAATCTTCTACCGCCACTAGACTTAAAATAGTCCTAATTGAAGTCATTTTAACAACAAGATAAAATATTTCATCAAAATATATACCTTTATTTTGTGCAAAACCTTTACCACAATTCTAGGCTCATACTGCTTCTTTCTTCCCTCTTCTTCCTTTAACCTATAAACCCATTTATTATACAATTCTCTTTTACATGCATGAAACTCAACCCAATCCCAAGTATGGTTTCTTACCAATGAGTACATCTCCTCATTCATTCCTTGCTTCCCCTTTTTTTTAGTTTCCATTTTCATTTCTTATTCATAACATCCTGGTTTCCCAGAATCAGTCATCAATAAATAATCCAGTGTAGGAGATAATCATTTAGGGGGTCTACTTAACCCGGTAGATATTCTTATGCTTCCAGGAGTTTGAGGTACCCATTGGTGTTATTGATTTTTTGGTACCTTTAGAGCTTCATTTTCTTTGATTTCATCAAGCACTATGTAACTCTATGTTTTCCTTTTCCTCTTTCTTTCCCTGCAACTGATATTTGTACATAACTTTTTCATTGAATACTATATCACTACTCCTAATGATTTTGTGATTTTCATAATCCCATAAGTGATAAGAAAAATCATCAACTCTGTATCCACTAAAGGTGCATTTCTTAGATTATCCTCAAGCTTTTTTCTATTTTCTTTATCAATATGGACAAATGCTTCACAACCAAAATTTCTCAAAAAATAGTAGTTTACATTTTTACATGTCCATGACTCATCTATAATCCCACCATCCAAAGCGCTTGAAGGCCCTCTGTTTATTAAGTAAATAAAAATATCTACAACATCATCACAAAAATATAGGGGCAACCCTAAATGCAATCTCATACACCTTGCATGCTCCATGATTGTCCTATTCATCATTCTTGACACACCATTTTCTTGTTGTGTTCCTAGGATTGTCTTCTCTATATGAATCCCATGGTACGAATAGTAACTATCAAACTCCTTGTTGTAGTATTCAACTCCATTATCATATCTGATACATTTCAATTTTTTTCCTATCTCATTCTCAACCAAATATTTCCACTTCTTAAAAGTAGCAAACACATCAGATATCTATATAATGTAATAAACCCAACTTTTTCTAGTTGCATCATCAATAAACGTAACCTAATAACAAGAGACGCCAAGATATTTCACTTGATTCGGTCCCCATACATATGTACGGACAAGCTCTAACTTTTCACTCCTTTTTTGTTTTCTAACCTTGAGAAATCTGTCTCTCTTCTATTTTCCATAAACATTGTTCTCATAGAATTCCAAAATTACCCGCTTCAGATCTGGAAGGATTTTCCTTGAGTGGAGAATTTGCATCCCCTTCTCACTCATGTGGCCAAGCCTATGATTCTACAATGCTACACCTATTTATGAGGAAGCTATAAATATAGAATAATCAATATTATCATAACAAAAATACAATGTACCTATCCTATATCCTTTTGTTATTACATGTTCTCCTTTAGTGATCTCCCACCATGTTTTTCCAAGCATAGACAAATGGTCTCTATCTCCCAACTTCCCTCTTGAGATTAGATTTATTTTCATTGAAGGAATATTCCTTACATCATTTAGAAGTCATTCATTTCCTTTATTTAACTTGATACATACCTTACCCATTCCAACAATTTTATATGGTTTATCATACCCCAATAAAACATGTCCAAAATCACTTGGAACATAATCATGAAAGAATTTCCTATGAGGTGCAGCATGACATGAATCCCTAAATCTACTACCTAGTAATTACTAGTATTATCTAACGTAAGAATCAAAGCATCTTGTAGCATGTCACCTGATACATTAGCTTCCTGAGTAGTCTCCTTTTGCATGTCTCCTTTCTTCTTTAGAGCTCTGCAATCTTTCTTTAGATGTCCTCTCTTACCACAGTTCTATCCCTCTATATTTCTCAGTCTGGACTTGGATCTGCCCTTTTCAGACTTTATGCAATTACCAGAGATCTTTACCCTCTCCCTTTTTCTTCCCCTTCTCTCCATGGTCAACACATTACCTGATGTCTCACATGTGTTTTTTCTTCACATTTCCTTGCTAAGAATAACACCAACAACATCATCAAATTTAAGAGTGTTTGAACTAGATACATAGTTACTTAGATCCATGGCCAAGCCATTCCAAGTTTCTATCAATGAGCATAAGATTAGAATATCCCTAACTATAGTGGGTATTTCTCCCCAACTACGTGCAAAAGAACCTACCCTATATCATCCAGATCATAGGGTATAGTTCAACAAAGGAAATGGGAAATAAACAAGAGCAGTAATAATAATAACAATATTTCTTTTATTATTTTCAGATATATTTAACTAACCAATGTAGCATAATAACAAAAATACATTTTTTCTAAAATGTGGGCCACTGTAGCCATCTGAGGAAATGGTGCCGCAACTCCACAGTTTGGTTCTCCAGTATCTTCCACGAAATGGTTGTCAAATGGGGAATGGATCCAAATGGGTACAGATTAAACTCGATGTACAACATGGGAATGGAGTGCCAGAATAATGGAAAAATGGTTGCAAGAATGAAAGGATATCATAATTTTTGAATGGAAAAAAGTGTAAGGGATTTTTGTGGGGAGACCTTCACAATGTACTAATAGGATTATCATCACAACTGATGCTCTATTGAAACTAGAGGTGTACATAACTAGATCCACTCAATGACTGAGAGTCTAAATATCAGTGGTACAATATATAGCATCAAGTACTAGAAATACATGGAAGCATGAGATTGAGGGGCTTCCGAACACTGTCACCAACGAAACCCATAAATCACAAGGGACATGAGATTGTATGGGTCCCACAAATAGACTCACCAATGTGCTAGATTCAGGTGAAAATCGAGGTCTTCGACCAAATAATGAAAGGACCAATACCCTATATGAATCTCGATGGTGCAATAGTGTAGATGAAGTCCGTCTCGTGAGACACAACCAACCCAAAAGGAACTAATGAATCCTTTCAAGTGGTCCAAGGAACTCATCAATGAGATGGATGAAACCAAAATATAGGGACCTCTTGGTCTATCCTCTAAAATAGATGTGTTGACGTTGAGAGAGGGAGACCTACAACTACCAAGGCAATAAGGTTTCCTTTATAAAAGAACGACAAGGACAACCAGAGATATGAAACAATACGGGAATGAGGCATTGACTGGGGAATAGGGGAAGGGAGTACAGGAGACTCAAAATTCCTTTGTTCATATTATGACAACAAGGATGACCTAGAATTAAATGGTACTGACTCATGGGGAGGGAACCATAGATGGGAAACTGGGAAGATGAATACAATGGGAGATATTGGGGGAAGTAACTGGACTAATTATGTCCAGGGGATCCAAGGGAGACTCATTACATAATAATCTGAGCAAAGGAGACCCAATGTGGGAAACCTACCATAATGTGAGATCATATGTAATGTGTGGTGGTGCCTATAGACACCATTTGGTCCATCTTCATAGTTTAAGGATCTTGAAGAAGGGATAAAAGTATGCTTAGTATGACACAATCTCAAGGATTTTTTCTGATCCTGAAACGATAAATGATTGATGTTTTTTCATGTTTAGAGAGTCTGAAAACAGGAATAAGACTCCAATGTGGTATATTTTTCATACAGTAGTCTCCTAATCCCAAAAAAAAGATAAAATTGTACAAAGGATAGCTCTCCTAACCGAAAGGGGTAGAGAGGCTTCTTTACCGTAGGTAGTCCAACCAAGTCGGAAATGGTTAAACCTATATTTATTGGATGGTGATTCAAATACTTTTATGAGAATGAACAAAACCAAGTTTTCTCGGCAATATTTTTCTTAATGAGAGGGCTACAAAAGAGCTTAAAGACAAACCATAATAATATTTTCCACAAGTTATGGTCCCAATTTCTTAGAAAGCATAAAAGGATACAAAGGGAAATGTTCCTAGATGGAAAGTGCTAGGGTGGTCCTTTTCTTTTAATAGTATATGTAGTCCAAAAAAGGAGATAAACGAGAACACATAGGTTCCCTTTCAAATACTTTAACAACCGTGAAAGGAAGAAAAAATGCTCGACAATATTTTCATTCGTTTAGGAGTAAGAAAAGAGCTTAACAGAAAATCCGTAATGGCCAGACAAGCAAGGAGGAACTGTTTGATGTACCAAAAGGGATGGTGCTCTGAATAGAGCTGAGATAAATAATAGTGGAACATGGGTGGAGTATTCTTGTGGGATGATGGATGGCAGAAAAATAAGGCCAAGTTTGTAGTATGAATGGAGCGGATGGCTCGTGAACATGCCAATGCATGCATGGTGTGATTCACCTGGTGGCAAGCAAATCAAGGTGACTGCAGGAAATGGACCAAAAAATCAACTAGAGACCATGAGACATGGGTCTTGTCAATGGATAGAGGATGGGAAACCAGACATGGTGTGCAAACAACATGCAAAAAAGACACCATATGACTCTGTGGTGCAGGAAAGAAAGAGCTGACTAAATGGGGGCCTAGAAACAACGGGGACCACATGACACTTGTCATTATCCTTGTGCGGTGCTAAGTTGGAGTGGAGGAACCTAGAGAAAATATGCTAATTTATTTCAACTGTACCGGAGGTGTTTTTCTCTGTGACTTGTAGGTTAGAGATCTCATCAAACCCAACTCTTTTAGTGGTGCATGTTTTAGTTTTCCTCACCCTCAGGGACTTGGCCAAGCCCGTAGGCTTCTCGGGGTAGGGTTGCACTTTTTTGAGGGAAAAGGAGAGAATGAGGTCACACTTATTAGGTAGATAAGTGCGACCCGGTCACACCTATTGGGGAGACGGGTGCGACCTAGGTCACACTTGTTCATGGGATAAGAGCGACCCAATCTCACCTATTCATCCTTTTTTAGTAACTTGGGTCACACAAAAAGGGAAAATAGGTCCGACCTAGCCTAGGATGAGTATTTTTGCATCAATAGGTCTGACAATGACTATGTGTATGTGTAGGATGACTTGATTCGTGTGGTGAGAGAGAGACATTGGGGACTTCTTAGGGGAGGTGGATGATGATGGGGTAGTACAGGATACTCTCGCCCTATGTGGGATGCCAAATTTCTTCTAGATCTTATTGATGTGTTTAACAAAACTATTGTTGGACAATATGGTGAACTACTGGGATTGAGATGTTGAGTGCCTCATCATCTAGGGTGAGTGCTTAGAGATCACCCTTTGAGATGTTTATTTTATGATTGGCTTCCCACTATTGGGCATGATCGACGACACTTCACTGAAGCTCCCGAGGGGAGTATTGATGGATGAAATTTTCTCCATTAATTGATATGCCTCAGCATATGTGCATAGGTCATGCATATTGGTGTGTGACATCAAGATTTTGGAGACTCAAGTAGTGGCATCCATGGTGTTCTGCATGCTAGGATCGATGGGTCCACACAAGATCTCAGGAAGTCAGTTATTGATGGTGGAGAGTGTGCTGAGAGGCACCTAATATGGTTGGGCCCAGATGTACTTGAATGTGGTTTGACGTGGTCTGAATAGTGTTAGCTCAGTGGGTGGGGATTTTTGTTTCTGCTCTTTCTTGTGCTCATTTTTCTTTGAGTGATTTCCTACACTACGACTGCATCTGGCGGTACATGATGGGGGACCTCGCGAGCCATGCACGATGAGGTGGTGCAAGATGATGACCACAGAGGGAGGCATATTGGTGGGTTGATTCTTAACCCATGATATTTTTACACAGTGGCGACAAATTCCCATCCTCATAGAGCATTATCCATATGCAGGGATGGATTACTAAGGAGAACTGGAGATGCCTCGATCTCCAGGCCAGGTCTGGGGACCTGAAGGTATGTATGCATGATGTTTTTATGGTTGCATTCATATATAGTGTGCTAGCATAGTGGTAGCTAGATGATGCATGTGAGATATGTTGATGACATACTATGTGCATCTACATATGTGGGACCGCACCCTCTAGCAGGGTACCATGGGTACAGGGGCAGGGTGGAGGGTTTAGATTAACCACTCATGGATAGAGGAGATTTCATAGTATGACACTAGAATCACTATGGTTGGATGTTGAGCACTTATTGTAAGGGGTCATTGACGATAGATGGAAGTACCTAGATGAAAATATGATCGACGCATTCTACAGTGCTCCTCCAGAGTGGATCTCTCTCATGAGGAGGATCACAGTCGCTGCTGAGTATGTCATAGCAGTCGAACAGGGTGACTTGTCGATGGAGGAGGATAGCTCCAATGAGGAGGAGGAGGACACTGAGTTTGAGGAGGATGACTCTGACTAGCAGTTGGTGATGCTCCCCCAATGCCTATGAGAATGGGGGATTTTGCATGATATTTTTGATCAAATGAGAAAGCATGTAGAGCTTCTCATTTTGTACTAAACACTATGATATGATATATATGCACATGGATGAACCTTTTTATATGTTTTAATGGGTTTTTTATGATTCTCTTTTATGAATATGATTATTCCTATATGATGTATATGACATACGTATGCATGACTATATGATGATGCATGATGTAGTTTATTTCCTATATGTGATGATGAATGTGCCACTCTAAAACATCATTTTCCATTTGGTATTTCTACACTATTGAGACTTCTGGTAACATGCATGAATGAAAGGGATTCAAAATGTCTAATCAAATGTCTAGTGCATAGGAAATTTCTAAAGAGACAAGGATCATGTACCTGGTAGTACTGTATTCAACTGGGAGAGAAGTAGTTGGGATTCTAGGAAGACATCAAGGCGACGAATACCCAAGTGAAGGGAGGAGGTCAGGAGACCAGCAACACCGTAATAATCAACGTCATTGTTTGTGGCAATACCAACACACTAGTCTTTGATATGGATCAACTCATGTGATGAGGAATAAATGACCCACGTAGCCGAGGCGAGATTGGGAGACCATCTACTTGCTCCATCAATGAAACCAACATATAAGGGAAAGGTAGGATCCATATGGAAAAACCAAGGAAACAAACAGTGAGACTCATGGAAAACAACGATGTAAAATAAAAAATAAAAACTATAATACATTGGATTTGTGTGGTGAGTGACTTTAGGAATATAAACTCTTGAGGTAGAGCCCGTTGTGGGGATTTTTCAAGAGGTGACCATCATTGTCAGCAAGGATGTATGCCCCCTTGCCGAGACATCGATCGATGACATAAGGGCCATACCACATGGATTCGAACTTCCCTTTTCTAGTCTTATCATGGGCTTGGTCATAAATGAGGACAAGGACCCCCTCATTAAAATTGCATGGATGGGTGTGGGAGTCATAATGGGACTTCAACCGAGTCTTACCCACTTCAATCATTTGGAAAGTAGCATGATGGTCCTCATTGGTTTTTTCAATTATAAGTAGATTTTTTTCTAATGGTGAAGTATTAGGGAGAACCTCGATGGCAAGGCAGAGTGATGAAATATGGAATTCAATGGGAAGAACCAACTCCACACCGTGGACTAAGTGAAATGGGGTAAAACTGATGGCAATTTTTTTCGATGTCCAGTAGGCACAGAGGGATGAAAAGAGAAAGTGGTTCCAGTTGGACTTGTGTTTTTTCACCATTCGTTGGAGCATGGTTTTGAGGATCTTGTTGACATCCTCAACTTGGCCATTTCCCCGGGGATAATAAGCAATGAATATTCGTGTTCAAACTTCAACATGGTGGATAGGTCTATCCAAAAAGCGTCCTCGAAGTGAGAACTGTGGTCTGAGACTAGTTGTTGAGGGACACTGAAACGTGGGATAACATGGTTGAAAAAGAAAAGCGTTGCAGTATCGACCTTACAATTGAAATTAGGTATGACTTCAGCTAATTTGGTGAAATAATCAATGGCCACAATGATCTATTTATGGCCACTGGCTGAAGGAAGATTACAGGTCATGAAGTCAACCACCCATTTGCAGAAGGGACCGACTATGACAACTGGATGTATTGGTGTAGGAGGAGTCCTTTCCTATGGGGAAAAGAGTTGGGGATTGTGACAATGTTTGACTGCATGGATGCAATCACCAAATATTGTGGGCCAGAAATAACCAACGCAGAGGATCTTTTGAACAATGGCTAAGATATAGAGGTTCCCCCTGTAGGCTCCACTATGACACTCATTCAGGACTTTTTTGTCTTGATCGTGGGTGAGGAAATGCCACAGGATAGTGTCCACACCATGGCGATACAAGACATCCCCGATGAGGAGATAGCAAGATACTTGGTGCCGGATGCAACAATGATATTCACGGCTCAAATGGGACTTGAATTTTTGTGTGCGTAAGTAAAGAAGGATTCCCCCATACCTGGGGTCCTCCATAGAGATGACGGATAAGGATTCATCAAAAAGAGTAATGGTGATAGGGATGATGTAGATGATGAAGGGACATATGCAATCAAGGAATCTAATGCCAAATATTTAGTGCTTTTGGGTGTGTCAAATTCCAGGTCGTACTCTTGGACAATGATGATCCACTTGGTAGCTCAACCTTGAACAAGGTGATGACTTAAGAGATAGCACATGGAGTTGCAACTAGTCACAACTCACATATGGCTCATGAGGATGTAGTGGCGTATATTTTGTACCAAAAATACGATGGCGAGGGCCATATTCTCTTCATGGGAGTAACGTAAAGGTAGACTGGAAATTTTTTGACTTGCGTAATAGATCACATGTTAATGGCAAGCAGCGTCTTCTTCGACCAAGACTCCAGTGATATCATTTCGAATGGTGACACATAGAGGATGAACTCCTTGTTGAATTCAGGAGGAGACAACAACAGAGCAGAATTCATAGCTTGTTTCAATGCATTAAAATCAGCTTACACATGCTCATCCCATACAAAAGTAATGTTGGTACATAATAGGCATAAGAACCCATGGAATTTCATTGCATAGTCTAGAATGAATCAGCGAAGGAAATAGGCATTGCCTTGAAAACTCTACAGTTGTCACAGAGTATGTGGGCGGCGGGGGGGGGAGATTCAAGATGGCTTAAACCTTCAAAGGATCCATGATAATCCCTTTGTGGCACACGATGAATCCTAGTATCCAATCGACAGGGAAAGAAAAGACACACTTGAGGGTGTTCAAGCATACATTATATTTGTGACATTGTAGGAATACTTGTCGTAAGTCTTCAAAATGTTGTGAGTGCTTCTGAGATTGAGTCGTGAGGTCATTTAAATAAACCAAGATAATCTGAATGAGTTTGTGGAAGCAAAAATTCATGGCCTATTGAAAAGTGGCTTCAGTATTTTTAAGGCCAAACATCATGACACAATACACAAAAGTTCCCCAAGGGGTAGTGAATGTGGTTTTGTACTAATCTTATTTACGGATCTGAATTTGGTTGTAACCAGAAAAACCATCCATGAAGGAAAATACGTCATGGTCGGTGCAGGCATCAATGATCTAATCAATGAACGAAGTTGGGAAGTTGTCTTTGGGACAGGACAATGTCAAGTCTCAGAAGTCAGTATTGAAATGAATGGTACCTTGTTTTTTATTGACGAGAACATGATTGGGAACCCAAGTAGTATATGCAATGGGGTATATGAATCTTGCTTTGTGCAAATTCTCTATATTTACTTTAATGATAGCGACCTTTGACAGTTGGATAGGTCCTTGATTTTGGTGAATAGGGTAAACATCAAGCCATGTATCATTATGATGTTCAATGATGGATAGATCAAGTCCAGGAATCTTGGTATAAGACGAAGCAAACATATCATGAAACTCCTAAAATTGTGATTTGTATGAATCTACTTATTCAACAGAGCAAGACGCTCCAAGGGTGATACTATTTAACTATCCCAAGAATAGTCGATATACCGATCTTTATGGTTAGTGAAATGTTATCCATGATCCCTTCTTCAAATGCGTCTGAGGCAGGGATTGGGTTTTAAACCAATCCACACTTCCATGGATGAAGTCTTTCACTTCGACAAAGAATTAGTCCGATATTGAAGAGGGCTCATCAAGGATAAAGAAGGAGCGATGGTGCAAATCATCCCAAGGATACTCTAGAGTTGAAAGGGATTCAAAGATATCCTTGTCATTGTGAAAACAATGGGTGGATAGATCGGATGGATATTCTACAAATAAGGAGGGGGAAGAGTTACTTGAGCTAGAGATCATGTATATGGTAGTGGTGGTGTCCGATGAAGAAGTCCGAGGGTGGATCTCCTCAAGGACCGTAACGTCAGACTCACGAGAGTGTTTTCGAAGGTCACTAAGGAGTGAACGATACTCAGTCAAGTTTGGGAAATGGTGGGAATAATGACCATATAATCCAGAAACTGCATATGAATGGTTAGTATAGAGTGGTTTTTTCTTAACCACTGGTAGGTTTGGGACATTGACCACTAGGGTGTCATCACTCTCGAAAATAGTGCACATGTGGGTGCACAGGGTAGGAAAATCAGGACAATTTTGTGTCACATGGCCTTGGACATCCCATAAAGCACATGTAGGAGGAGGAAATGGTTATTTCGTTGCTTTGGGCATCTTGCCCCAAGCCTTCTTTGGAGGAGGGCTGGCAGGAGTAGAGACAAGAGTAGTCATTGGTGTACCAGGAGGTGGGTGTGACATCGTCTCAATAGGTTGGATGGGATTCAACATAACCTGTGGATTCAGGGGAAGAGCAGGGGTAAAAGGTACCATGTGGGGATACCCAAAGTAAAACCTAGGAGGTTGAGATTTTCCATGACTGGCTTACTCACAATACCGGATGCTGGAAAAGGAAGGGGATCGTGTGGACAGGGAATGAACCCAATAATTCCCCAAGCACTACGGTTGATATTGCGATTGAGATTATGAGGTGGTGAGAACGTTACTAATCATGATATTGCACAAATATGATATGCCAGTCAACGAAGGAGGAGGTGGTAATGATAAAAGTGTCTCCATCAATGGAGCATTGGAAAATAATCTTGGGCCAACAATAGACAAGGAGGGTATGGAAACACTTTCAATGGTAGTGTCGATAGTAGGGAGGATGTGTTATATAGTGGTTGGTCCCTTAGGATCGTAATACATTAGTTGGTCGATGGTCACAATATTCCCATCATGGGGGGAAATCAATAGTCAAAAGACAATAGAGGAAACGGCTCGCATTGCATACATATAACCACGTCCTAGGAGGAGGTTGTAATCGAGTTGTGTGTTCACAACCTCAATGTCAATCAACACTATTATTATAGGTAACTCGATGGGGAAATTCATGAGAACCAGTTGTGGTTGAGAAGCTCGACCATCGTAGGCGTGAAGGGCAGTAGTATAAGGTTGAAGAGTTGGGGATCCAAGTTTCTTCCAAACAAGAGTTTACATAACATAGGTGGATTATCCCTCATCAATAATGCACTGATGAATGACCAAATTCCAAATGGTGACCAAAACTTGAAATCTAATGGATGATGGCATTTGGGGTTCTCCTTGATCCAAGTTGAAAGTAATAAAATAGGAATCAGAGGGATCGACGACACCTAACGTGAATAATAATGCTTTACATTGCAAAGGACAAGTTTTGAGAAATTTCGGAGTGGACATAGCTGAGGGAGACTAATCCAACTCATCGACTATACTTTTGTTGAGTGTAGCTCTAGAAATGGCATTGTTCACAATGCAATGCAAAGGGAACCACAGGACTTTTGCAGTCCCGTCCATGGGGTGTCTTGTCAAGTTCAAAGACATATCAAGAGCGGTGGAGGTAGATGTCATCGAGGGGTTTATGGTTTCCATGATGGAACCATATTGGTCTCTTTGAGTCTAGAGGTTGACATCAAATATTAACGTCATAAGGTGATGGACACTAGGCTCGATAGGTGGAGCCACAAGAGTGGTTGTAGGGTTTTGTGGTTCCAAGGGTTGGGTTGCAATCATCCCTTTTTTGGGTAATGGGTTATGTAGCACCATATGCAAAGGACCTTGGGGTGCAAGGTTTTTATGTGTCGGAGCGACCATGTTTGGATCACATTGATTATCATTTTGGAGTAAATGGTGGATCTGATTTATGTGGGGACACTGGTGTGTATAATGTTTGTAAGTATTACAGATGGCACAATGATGGTTAGTCCATAGTTAAGGTTTCTTCCCAGGTCTAGGAGGATGCTGGGGATTATGTGCAAGGGTATTTGATCCATTGGTGTTCGAAGGATTGGGTTGTTGGTCACCACCTTAAGGTTAGTTGTTTCCTCGAGTCCTACCCTTCTATTGTCTTCCCTACCCTTATTGGTTATTAGGGGTGGGTTGATTAGGGGGGTTCTGTTGAGCATAGAAATTTCCTTTGGAAATAGGAGGAGTCAAGGCCAGAGTAGGTGTAGGTTGCACAGGTGGGGGTAGTAGGTGAGAGCAGTTGAAGGGGCTACAAATCCTATCGTTTTTCCATTGCATGCATGTGCCAAGAAAATTGGTCTGCGGATGTGAGGGAATGGTGCAAGAGGTGCATAAGAAGGTGTGGCTCCAGACTGAGCCATCACGCGTGCAAAATCAGGGGCTTAAATAGGTTGGGAAATGCTAGGTGCATTACTAGAATGGGATGGAACTGAAGGAGAAGCCATGTAAAAGTGGGGATGCTGAGTAATAGAGCTAATGACTCCATCGACAACATGAGATTCCCCCGGTGTATCTTGACATGAGGATTCAGCATAGGGAAAATCGCTTATAATGGCCTACAGGTAACCTAATTAGGCATATATGAGATCAAATTGGTGTGCCTTCAAGATGGATTCCTCCTCAGTTTGCGGGTGCTCAGATGCAACATCCTTGGCAATGGGTGGAAGTAAGGTTTTTAGAAACCAATATAGGAATATCCTATCATCTAGATAGATCTTACACAAGCTACGACGATGGTGCCATTCATGGATAAAATCCTTGATATGGGTAGTTGTGTTTTTTCTACACGATAATAAGATTTCGACACCCTCATCATAACAAAAGGGTAACTGAAAGTATTGAAGGAACATCATGACTAACGACGAAAAGTTTGGGTAGGTGGCATGAGGCATTTTGATATACCTTTTAGAAGTGACATTTATGAGTGTGTGCTAGAATAGCCATAATCAAATCGAATCATCCATTATGCTATTAGAAGAACACCATAAGTGGAATGACATAATGTGGTTCTGGGGGTCCTCTCCTTCCTTCCCTTGAAACTTAGGGATGTCTGATGGGAGCTTGGTAGGCATGGGAGGCCATAGTTTGCTATGACGAATGGGGTCATTGGTCAACCATGCCAAATCAGGTAGGTTGAGACTAGCCATAAATGGTAGACTAGAACCGAGCACTAGTGGAAAATGAGAGATTAGTGACCACGAGACCAAAATTTTGGTCACCATAGTTTTTTTAAAGGGATAAATGACCAAAATTGATAATTCTAAGTGAGATAACTAAAAAGGACCAAGAACACTTTTGGTCACAGGATAAAAAGAAACTAAAAATGACCAAGATAAATGACCAACTTTGATCACAAGCTGTCTAGACTACAAATGATGAGATTACAATTGGTCATTTATTTGGTCATTTTTAGTTGTCACTCCAACAATGGAAAAAATTACAAATTTGACAATGAATTTGTACATTTTACTAAATTCTAACACCGCAGATGGATTCATAGATCCCTTCAAGGAGGGTCTTTGAATCCATCTGCAGTGTTAGAATTTAATAAATTGTAGACCCTGACATGGATTCAATAGTGTATTCCATCATTGTTTCATCAGTTGGATAGAGCACTATTTTCACAATGTATTCTTTGTTATTCTCATCAATAGTTCTGCCTCCCCATTTTTTACCTTAACCTGTGGCCTATGATAGAGTTTTCTGTTATCTCCTCTACAACGTCCTAGCGAGAAACCAAATTGATTGTGATGTTTCCACTAGCATCATTATAATACTTCCCATTGACATACCCCATAGGTGCCATAATTTTGTATCCTGCATTTATATTTTAATAGACTTTCAAGAATACAACGGAGAAACTTAGTCTCATTTCATCGATACATATATTTTGACCATTAACACAATTTTGGCATTGCAATCTTTTGATTGTTTTTCTTTTGTGATTTTATATTTTTTTATGTTAAATATTCCTGAGCTACATTTTTGTTATAATATTAAATGTTCCTTATCATTTATCTTCACATTATATTATGAAACCTATTCAACATTTTGATAATATAAATTTGTCCCTAAACTACATATCTTCACTAATGCAAAATGCATCTCTCTCTCATACATACACATATAACATTCTTCTTTTATTTTTATCCCTCAAAATATGTTTATGGGTTTGTTGTGTATCCATTGCGTTTTCCTTTTTTAATTAACTATATTTTTTTAAATCCTTATTAAAAGTGTATGTTAAGATCCTATCTTTTGTTGACATTAACTTACATGTAATAAAACTATAACTATAAAATGATTTAACTATATATTTTAAAATAAACCTATTGAACATCAAATTTCATCAATAATTTACTTACCTAATGGAAATTCAACAACAAACTAATAATCATGGCCTACCAAATAAATAAATCAACCATAATCAAGCCATATTCTCCAAAAACTAAAATGTAAACCCGTACCTCCACTGCATACCTATAAATTTTAACTATAAATTATTTTTAATTTTCTTCCTTTAGTAATATTTATGCTATTTTGGTGAAATTTAGCACTGAATTTTCTCTAAAATGATTTTCTATTGTGGAGGCATTTTATCAGATTACGTCGCTAAAATAATTTACATTTTCCTTGAGCCTTTTGATTTGGAGATGTGTTTGCGCAAATTGGCTATGTTATATAGCCTCAACCAAGGTTTTGGAACCATTATGGACTGATGGACTGCTCCCTGTTGCTTATGCCCTATATGAAGATTTCAAACATAGAGGATCACCCCAACCAAGGTAATGTGAGACATTGTTTTATTGTGTGTCTGTAGAAGATAGATCAAATGTGTAATTTGTAGCTTGCCTACTTGGATGTTGAATATTTTTTGAAAGCTTGTCTTTATCTTACACCCAAAAAATAGTATGAAATGCAAAATCTGCTTGAGCTTCAACATGCATACCTACGATTATTAATAATTTATAAAGAACTTAGAATTTTTTAACAAATAGAAAATCACATTACAATTTGGGAGCAAAACCCATCCATAAACCCTATATATGTAGTGTACAAAATCATAGCACCAACCCTTGTCGGTGGGTTTTTCTCTACATTAATGTCACCCTCCTTTGTAGTTAGTGCTAAAACTCCTTACCCTGTCTCTCCAACTGGAAGAGATGTTGTTCCTCTCACATTAGTCGCTAGGTCAATGGGTTAAGATTTTACTCGGTAAACTCAATTAATGGGATCTGTTGGTGAAGCTGTCGAGAATGTGTGGAGGATATGATCAGTTTCTGGATTTCAAAAATCAATAGGCTCTAGTTAAATTGATTTGTCAATAGTTTTAAATGATGGAACTCAGTATTGATCTTGAGTTGTCTTCATTATTTTTCTTCAAGGGAATGGCCAGTGCAAGAAAAATTACCAATTAATTCTCTTACAAAACTTGTAAAGCTTGCTTGAGATACATGCAACCCAAATTTTTCTTGGATTTCAAAAGGTTTATTGGCCACCCGCTGGCCTAAATTCTTGGCTGATAGTGTAGTAAAGGGAATATAGTGGGGAATGCACTAACTAGGCAAGAAATAATTGGACTGATTAAAAATACAGGAATGCTAAATTAATTTTCATAGTTATGGTGTCATGGAGGAATAAGATATTTTCGTCCGAGAGAGAGGAAAGCACCAAGTAGGGAGTTTGAGAGCTGCATGATTGCATGAATATAGAAAATATGAAATGACAAAGCCATAATAAATTTGAGTTCATGTGGATTTGTAGGCTTGCTCCAAGCCTCAGCCTTGGATTTGTGCTTACATCAATATGAGATTTCATTTCATAGTAGCTAGGTTCAATAGGAGGAAGGAACATAACCCAAAACAAACCCTAGAAATAATCCTACACCACCTATCTCATCTTCGTGTATGAATCTAGAGTCATATTGTTCACCCTGGTGGGATTAATATGTTAAATTTCAGTTTGTCTAAGTAGGATATCTAGGGGTAGAGTCTAGATATTTGATAGCTAAGCTGAAGAGAATATAGTACAAGTCTTCACTGAAAGTCGATAAAGCATATTGTGTTTCATGCTGACACTACCAAAAATGCATTCATTTTTGTGGGTCATTTCCAGAATTGCATTTAACCTATTGGGTGCCATTGTTCAAGCCTTCCTTTATTTTGTTTCCTGAGAATATCGACATCATGGAAGAATCCTATGGTGGAGGTATATCCTTCCTGCCTTTAGTTAATAAAATGGCTAGAACCCACATGGCCAATGGAATAAGAAGTTCTCCATATTTACATGCAATCCCTGGACTAAGAAATTCCTTCAAAACTGTATTTTGTTGTGTAAGACTGAGATCCAACTTATTGTAGAATTTGAGTGAATATTTGTTGCATCATCTAGATGGATTGGGTTTTAGCAGGGGGTGTTGTGTTTGGGGTTTAACTTTTCAGGAAAACAACCATGGAAACTTCACAATTCTTTAGAACTATGACAATTCTGAGGTAGAGGAATTTGAAGTGTTCAGAGCATTTGTATATTAGAGGGGAAAGCCTAATTATTAGGTGTAGATGTTAAAAAACTAAAGAAGGTGATACCTCTAGGATTGATGTTCTTTTTCATATAATTTAACTAAACCATTTTCATAGATACAAAGGATATGTTGGTTATGATAGCCGAGGGAAGTAATTCAAAGATTATACCATTTTTGAATACTTGATTCACCCTACCAATGACCATTGGATTCATGGAAATATACACTAATATTTCTAATGTGTTATCCAAAGAAGCACTCTTTTATACCTATATCTTCTGCTCCATCGACTTCTTTGGTGCATTTGGGTTTTTTCTATATTCTTTTAAATATTTTTTGCACCCCATAGGGTTGGAAGATAAGCTTCTTCATATCTTACGCTCAAAATTTTTACACCGATTGCTATTCTTTCTATATGGAGGTTTTGTGTGTTTTATGTAATGACAGAGTTATGGGGGAGTGTAGTTGTTTTGGGGTTTTTCCAATCAAGTAATTTTTTTGTCTAAGTTTAGTAATGATTCTTGTCAACAACACAAATAATCAATATCAACCATTTTTTGTTGTTGCAAAATTTTTATTTTCTCCATTAACAAGAAAAGTCATCCATTGTATGAGTTTTCAAATTTTTATGCAATTTTTCTTCGAATAAAATTCATACTTAAAAGTGAAGAATTACTTTCATCCAATTGTTTCAAAGAATATAATTGAGAAGAAAAGGAGGTAAATTGATTATTTCATAAATTGACTGTTTCTTTTGTTCTCTCTATTGTTGATTCTGATAAGGAGTGGGTTCCAACTTGTTGTTTCTATTTGTTGATAGGTTTTCGGCATGAAAAATTTGGGTAAATGGGTTAAGATTTCACTTGGTAAACTCATTCAATCAAATTAGTTGGTGAAGTTGTTGGGAATGTTGGTGGGTAGGATCTGTTTCTAGCTCTCAAAAATCAATAGGCTCCGGTTAAATTTCTTTGTGAACAAGTTCAACTAATGGAACTCAAAATCGATCTTGAGTTGTCTTCACTACTTTTTCTTCAAGGGAATAGTTGGAGCAAGAAAAATTACCTGTTAATTCTCTTACAAAACTAGGAAAGCTTTCTTGAGATACATGTAGCCCAAAATTTGCTTGGATGTCAAAATATTTTTTGGCCACCCACAGGCCTAAATTCTTGGTTGACAGTGTAGAAAAGGAGTATATTGGAGGTTATGAAAATGCAGACATGTTTCTTGAGTATTGCTAGTACTTGACTCTTCGAATTCATCTTCTTGATTGTCACTTTAACTAGCTAAGTGAGCACTACCAATAATTCAAAACAATGTTGTAGCCATGATACTCATTATATTTGATGCAATCAAGTTTTTCATAGAAGCACTCTGTCTCTATCTCCAGCACTCAACTTATGCCTTTTCACTTATTCAATTTCCTTGCCAACATTTCATTGTCATCCTAGAAGGAGGTATCCCACTAATTGATAATCATAACCATCTTCAAAAATCCGCATAAGAATGTGGGTTATAAGCTTACAATTGGATTAATTATCACTAAAACAATTCATAAAAATCCTTGCAATAAATCAGCATTGCATGAATAAATATTCAAGGATATCCATGGATCTTTACTTTTCCAATTGAAATATTCATTACTGCTATTTTAGGGTTAGGTTAGGGTTTGAAATATGCAATCAAACTTTTATACTTTAATACATAAACATAACTAAAACAAGGTTAGATCCAGAACAATATTGCTGCACAGTGCAAATAACTTCAAATGTAATTCTCATCTCTTTCAACTTTAACACTCCATTGGTCATTGTGTTAAGGTTGGTCCTTGAGATGATTTACCAAATGCCATGTACAGTAACAATATTAACTGATAAAACAATATTGTACAGGAAATAACAACAACAAAGAACAATAACAATACTAATAATAATCTAGGATTGTTTTAGATCAGCATTATACTCAGACACTTTTAGGTTCTGATCTTGTCACCGAAGGGACACATCACCAAGATGAACAAATGATGTACCTTGAGAGAGGAGAGAGATTAAGAGGGTTACAAAATTAAGGATATAAACCTTATATCCTTAGTCAAATGGAAGAGAAACTTCAATCATTTACTCAGGATTTGATAGCACAGCAACAGAGGGGCATAGTCATGCATAATACAGTCACACTAGTAGAGAAGAATAGAGACACAAAACCCATGGTGGGTACACAGTTGCGTTGGTAGAGAAGAACAAAGACACATATCCCACAGTGGGTATAGAGTCACACTGGCAGGAACACAATCATGTACAATACATAGCCACACTAGGGTAAGAGACACACAGTCCATGGTTTAGTGACAACCCAACAATCAATCCATAGCTCAGGTAAAGGCCAACAAACAGTCAGGACTAGGGTAAGAGCTAACAAACATCCCAACAAAATAACTCATGACTCAATTAAGACATGTCACAACATCCTCAACAGGGCTCACGGTACCCACAACAAATCCTATGACACTCTACATGCTCATGGAACCCTAGAAGAAACCCATATAACACCCTGCAATAGGTCATAGCAACCTTGTACAAGCTCACGACAGCCTTGGACACACGTAGCATTTCTCTCCTCAAAACATAGCTTAAATTTAGATGAAATGTTCTAGACATGCAAGAAAAATTTATATTCTCTTATGCTTTTGCTTTATGTATGCATGTGTTTTGTATATTATTCAAGTTGGTATTGTAGAGAAAATGAGTGAACCCACTCAAAAGGATTTTATGATCCTCTTGGAAAAATAGGTTAGTTTTGTGTTTTTGTTAGAAAGCCTTTGTGTGGCTGAATTATTAAATTTTATTTAAATTATAGTTTCATTTTTGTTTAGTAATCTTTTTTTCTAATATTCTAAGGAATCTCTTGGGACATAGTTTTTAATGGAAACGCGAGTGAAAAATATTCTTTAGATTATGGTTTTGTTGTATGTCATTGTTCTTCACATTTTTAGCAAGACATTGATTAACAAATGTCTGATGAATTGTATTAACTCCAACGATAATTTTGTCAATGCCATGCATCTTTGCTTACCATATACAATTATGTGTATGATTGTAGTTACACTTCGAACTTTATCTAATCTTTTGACCACTCTAGGAGAGGTTTTCCCTCTCAAAGTTCTTTTTTTTCAATAATATTAAAATAAAAAATCATCAAGTTTTACTATTTCTACATTAATTTATGTGTCTATATGCTTAATTCAGAAGGGCATGATGACATGTAAAATGAAAAATCCTCTTAAATATGACCAGAAAATAAAACCTTTGTGTTTGTTGACAAGAAAGAACCTTTTACATGGATTTGTCATCAGTAGTTCTATTTTAGTATATTTATATCTTTTAATATTACAGAGAGAACAAGATAGTAATTACATATTTGAGTGAAAAAGACTGAAATTATATGGTTTGAACAAAATGTTGTCTGTATTCATCTCTACATTTTGTCGTGCATATGTTCCCTCTTTCCCTTTTTTTGTCATCATCTTATTATATTTTGACATGGGAAATGTATCTGTATTATTTTGGTTATTATTGCTTAGTTCTTTAGCTATGTTTCTTTCTTGTAGATTAGTGATAGGAGTTGCTTTTTCACTGCCACAAAGTGATTGCACCAGATTGTACTTCTGAGTCCCATTGACTTACTATGTGTTTATTTGTTGGAAATTAATAAAATTATCTTATTTTTTCTTATATTAATTTATATTATCTTATGTATCTTCATGTATCATTCAATTTTTTTATGTACCCCAGAACCTCTTATGTTTATTTCATTGACATGTCCCTTTGTGGAGACTTTGTATTATTTTATTAACAAGTGAGAGTAGATATGAAAAAATTGGTAGAACCACACATTAGTGGAACTGCATGTAAGTTTCAGAGGCATGAGAGAAGGTAGTGGATTCCAAATATCACTAACCATGTGAGCTCCCACTACATGGGAAGTTTGCTAACATCCATACTCTACCACCTCAATCAAGTGGTCCAATTGGATGATTATTCACCATCATCCCAAGGAAAATCTAAGAGGATGTGTTGTAGGCCAACTTTTCTTTTCAAACTTCAGAGATAGATTTCAAGCATCGGAGGATCAATCTACAACCATCATTCAATAAATTCCCTTAATTGCTTCTCCAGAAAAAGGAAATAACTTTTATGAGGGTTTTTTATGCTAAAATTCGCACTTTGATTTTTCCAGTGTCAGATCCTTAAGCTATCATAGTCAATCCATAAAACAACAAAAAAAATGGATATTAAGACCATCTTTTGAGTTTACCAGCCACAGTTGCAAACTATAAATCATAAAATGGGGATAATATATTGTCTAAATTTCAGTATGTATCCACCTAACTACCTCAATTTCCAAGGAACTTGTCCAAATGGAAGTTCATTTAATAACAAAGTATGTGTCCAGTACCTCAGCTGCATTAGTTGGAAGTATGACAATATGTTTCTTATCATGTATTTTCTAATACTTTCTCATTTGCTTCCTTTTTAGCATGTGCTTTCTCCTCAATAGAATATTTTTTGGTGGTGTTATCTTAAATAGTGCATTGTTACCAAAGTCAATGTTGAATTCATATGATTGCAAATCATCCCCCTATTATTGAATCTTTCTAGGTGAATTTCAACAATTTTTACAGAGGCTACTATTTACTGCTGAATATGTCAGAGCTCAAATGTCAAACAATTTTAGAAATGCCATGCAATATATTGTTGACCTCTTGGGATGTGCCTTACCTTGTATATTTCATATGTGCAAGTCATATATGTAATCATATCAGGAACATGAATGCCATATTTAAGTTGTTTAAATAACTTTATTTCTTCAAGAGTATCCAATTTACAGAATCCATCCATTAATACGTTGTTTGTAACAACATCAGGGATCAAACCCTATTTTATCGTTCTCATAGAAGAATTGTTGACATTTGTTGTCGATGTCGCTAGATAGCTTAATATTCAAATCTAGAGAACAAATAAAAAGAATATTGGAGGAAGTAGTAGAGAGATTAGAATAGTGAGAATAACAGAATAAGTGATAAGACACTACAACTTTGAAACTGGAAAGGTTGTGCTTCATCCCTGACCAAGCCTACAGGTCAAAGTTGGTGAGGAGGTAATAAGGATAAAATAAATTTGGGGTGGCAGAAAAGCAGTGTTTTAGCCATAGGCTTAAGCATGGAAATTATGCTATAACTTAGTGACACCTGAAGATATTTTAAGCCATTAATTCATTCATCTGACAATAAAATAGAACTTTGTGCATAACATTATGGAACTTTGTATTTCCCCTTTTTTTTAAACTTGGCTGCTATTCTACTAATATTATACAAAAATAATTTATCAGTCCATACTGTGACCAATACCCTAGGGTAAATGGACAACATATGACCAAATATCTAGAACAATTGTCCAAAATATGTCCAAAATGGGTTGCAACAATGTCTGGAAACAACAACATCAAACCTATAGAACTGAACATTTCTAGCTATCTATAGATAGTCCTAAAACAGACCGGCAAGAAGACCTGACATGGCTACTATCATTCTTCACCTTCCTCATCCAAATCCTCAGAAAGATAGATTGGCTGAGATGTTTTTCCTTCTTCTAGTTGATCTCTGGCTGCCCCTGTTTCTTCTGCTAGAATCTATCCTTCATCATCTTGATTTTCCATGACATTTTCTATGCCCCAGATGGCATCATATTTTTTTCCCATTTGATCCAGCTTGCTTAAAATTCCTTGCTATTGTTTTCCTTTCTCTTCAATAACTTGGGAAATAAATGATTTTTTGAGTCAGTACAACTTGACCAATTTCATGTACTTGGTGTCCTTGCTTCTGAAGAAGCCTGTGTTTGGGACCCAATTTACAGATTTCTAATCAATCTGTTCTATAGGGGTATGTATTCTTTTATCACTGACCACTTTTCAATGTGTTCAACTTCAACCTATTTATTGAAAGGATTGGAAAATCACCTATGGTTTCTGCTAGCTATAGCCATTGCTTCAGACTGGGCTCATGCTTCTCATTTTCTGTGTTGGCTCCCAAATTTTGAATTCCTACAAGATTTTGGCCTTCCATGCATTGCCGCATGCTGACTATTTTCAGTCTTGACCTCTTGCTTCGACTCCATCATCTAGATCTTAGGAAAGGTTACCAAACTCAGGAAACCTCCAATATCATGTAACTTTCCCAAGAGTGATAAAGGGCTAGGAGGGGGAACAAATGGATAGCACAATAAAGCCACCCATAGAAGAGGAAGTGACAACCAGAGAGGGAGAAACCACAATTCAAGAAGAAGATCACTAGAACATTCATATTCAAAGAAAGGCTATCCTGACCAAACCAGGGGAAACATCACCAGAAAAATCCTACTCAAGTCAAGACCAGTAGCCCTACCAAACCAGCCTAGGATAAACTACCTCAGACCGAGAAGAGACCAATTCCAAACAAAGCCAACTTGACTTCCCTCTGCAAAATCTGCCATAGTCCATGAACCTATATCAAGTCCAAGATGAAATCCTTTTCATAATTTTCGACATGAGTGAGGTGATTGGTATATAATGAACAAACTTGCATGCAGGACAAAGGGGATGATCCACGATGGCTCCTGACTCCACCCTGCCTTGCCCTTCCACTATTTATCGCTTGGAGCATGGAGAGATACATATGGATGAGATGAAGAGAGACACATGTCTCCTCCATCTGCTTGCTTTCTTGGCATGTGATATGGGGATTGGATTTCCCTTTCTATGTTTGTTTACCATGCACATCTATCCTTTATCTTTGCAGTTGGACCATTATTGATAGTAAGGATACATCTTGAAGGACACCTCTATGTTTTCACCAGTTATTTTCTTCCATTGAAGCAAAATTTGCCATGTATGACTTAGAATTACAGGTCATACTTGATTCGGTGCCAAAACTTTCCCAAGTGTATTTGTCCTTGTAAAAGTTCAGATGGAAAAAATGTCAAACCATGGAAAAAATTCACAAGTTCAACTTAGAGAGACATACATGAAAAAAGCTTATGAGTTTTTCAGGCCTAGAGAGTTGGAATCAGCAAAATTTCTGCAAAGTTATTTGGCTGAAATCTTATGTTTAAAAAAAATTGAATTTGCTAAGTTTTTTGTCAAATTTTAGTGAGTTTTGTTAGATATTCCCAAACCATAGGAAACAGGTTTTCTCTCTATTAAATAGTGAAAAACTAATGATAGAATCTATAAACATATAATGTAGAAAATATAGAACGGAAACACAATAAGTTTATGGTCACAACCTGTCACTTCTTTTGGTTACTTCTGAAAATGAAAATCTGCTACAAGAAACAATGAACTGGTAACTGGTGAACTAAAAAAAATGAATCAATAAACATATACCTCTATCTTCTATTTTATATATTGAGAGGAAGAGTGGGTGCAATGAAATTGAACACATGCACAACAATGCCTTAACTTAAGATGATCTGAGGCATGCAAGCATGCATCCTTCTTGTGGTTTGTGCCTTAACTACTAGGTTGCATGCACTTCACTAAATTGAGCTAGGCTACATGTGCCTTACTTGAGTGATCCATGCAAACTTAAATTAGAAAATTAATGCATGCAAATTTTAACTAAAGAAAAACTAGAAACAGAACTGAATTGCTAAACATAAAAGGCATCTAAATTGGAACTAAATTAAGGATGCCTCGTGCATGGTTTTGGCATGCATGCATCCTCTATTTCTCTCTTCTTCATAAATGATCATGTACCCTCATTACTATTGTATGGAATTGTTAAGGGAGGATGTATGGAACTAATGTACTGTTGTATGAAACTCTGCTAGAGGAGGGTTTCCTTGCTGCAGTACAAACTTGCACACCTGTCACACATTCCTTCTTTGTGTGCACCTAGGTCTCCTCTCCTCGTTTCTAATAATAATGGAATTCCACCACACTTTCTGAGGAACTAAAAAATCCAATGTTCTCTATATAGAGGAAATTGTTCTCTGCTAAGCACGAAATACTCCCTTTGCATTTGGAATCTCTCATCTGCTAGGGTTTTGGTGAAACAGTTTACCATCAACAAACTTGAAGAAACATGAATCTGGACTACTGCTTCCTTGTGTAATTTGAACTCTCTTCAGAATATTTAAGGTAAAAACGTTTTGTACAAGGAACAATCCAACTCCATGCCAACCATCTTTGTCCATCATGCCATCTTTACTGATCAACATTTTCATCATGAACTATTTCAAATATCCTGCAATGATGAACTAATTTGTATACATGGCCAAGACAATTGTATAAGATCTGTCAAATAATGAACTGAAATCTACTCTAAACTTGAAAGATCCCAACATGAGTACAGACTCATTGATACAAAAATCCAAAACTGGTGGTGCATGCATCAACCCATCTAGGGAAAATCCCTCTTCTTTAGTGAATCCTCCAACAACTGGAGTTAAAGAGTTTCATCAAGGTCAAATCTCCCTCTTGTTGAGAGAATCCTTTTATAACAACTTAACCCTGGCACTCTTCCATACTCCCATAATCTGTAATCAAGGAATCAAGCACCGATTCCAAAGTTGGTTCTATAAATATATCCTCACGCTAGAGGCATACCTCCTTCATGGATTCTTTCTGTACCTGCTCAATTGGATTTGCAAGTATCCTATAAAGGCCACTTTCTTTCACTGCTCTAGCCAAAAATTGATCAAATCCATGGCTATTGTCTCTAATGGTGACTTGTTGACCATCAAATTCTTCTAAACTCTGTAAATCTTTGATGCAAGAAAGTAAAATAAAAGCCTTAGTCAACCAAGGAACATATACGACAAAATACAGTTCAAGAACATCTCCTAAAGGAATTTGGAAAGATATGGAGCCCAATCCCTTTACAAGATACTTGTCATCATAACCAAACTCCACAAACAGGCACTTCTAGCAGCAGCTAAGAATGGATAGCAGTAATACTATTGAGCAAAGGGAAGAATGTTCCGAATGTAGCTATTGTTGACAATAAAGAAACACAACAAAAGGGTAAGTTAGCATTAGAGAAAATTTGAGGTCTAAAATGGGCCTCCTAAGGAAAATAATAAAATAATAGTTAAAATAATAAAGTAATAGTTATTAATTTTGGAGGAAGAATGAAAAAAACTACTTTTTGTGTTCGTATTTTCGACATATCTCCCTGTGTTTTTACTCAAATTCTGAGTGGGGGAGCTCACTGGATGCAGAATTTAATTCCACATCCAACGAGTACCCGCACTGCATACTTTTGACGGACCCTGCTACCCCAAAACAGAAAATACCTGAAAAAATGTGATGATGATGTCATCATCACATTTTCAGGTATTTCTTGTTTTTGGGGTAACGGGGTCTGTCAAAAGTATGCAGTGTGGGTACGCATTGGATGCAGAATTAAATTCCGCATCCAATGAGCTCTCCCACTTGAAATTTGAATAAAAACACGGGGAGATGTGTCGAAAATATGAACAAAAAAAGTAGTTTTCTTTTATGACAAATATGTCAATTCAACCATTATGGTTGACTCATTTTATTGAAATTCTATTGGTTCTTGAATTCTATCTCACAAAATTTATTGTTGGTGCGTTTTCTTATAAGGCCCATTTTAGACCCCAAATTTCCTCTAATGATGACCCAAAATCTAAGGAAGACAATCGAAAGTAGTTGCTCATAACATATTTCTCTTTTCACTCTAGCTCCAACTGCAATAAGCAACTCAATTTCTCTTTCTCCAATTTCAGTCCCTGTGACTATTGCTTTATAGAGTGGTATAAAATTATAAATTTTATGTACTTTGCATTTCATGATAGATCCTCATTGTATCTTTTGAGGACAATCAAAATTTCATTATAATTTATTTCTTACCACTTTCCTTATGCCAAAGTGGTTGGCTGATGCAGTATTTCCCTCACCATCTTAATAGAAAATTTATGTGCATTAGAAGCATTACCGATCTGTATTTTCCTGTTAAACTAGAGTATTGCAAAGCTATCACAGTTTTTCAAGAAGGAATATGCTACTAGTTATTGGTTGGAATGGATATTTTGTGTTTTATTCTCTTCATGCATTAACCTCTATACCTTCTGACAAGTCTCATAGTCCAGTAAATGTTGCAATATTTTGGGTCATCTTCCCTATTTTTGACATAGCTCTCTATTTTTTCACATAACCCAGTCAAATATTTGATTTTTCAATATTGGAATGCTAAATATCTCACATAATTCTTTCAACAATAGGATATTTGATGTTGATTTTATGGATCTCATCCCACAAATCATTATGATACAATTCTATTTTATTAAATTTCTCAGCCCAGTGAACGAAATCACCAGACTTGTGTTCTTGCTTACATTTCTACTGTGTATTTGCAAGAAACAATTCTCTACAAGGATGAGAAATTTTCACAAGAGGAGCTGCAAAATATCAAAATGATGATACCGAAAAACCTATATAAATACCTTAGCATATTGCTTGAGGGGCATGAATGCTTTGAAGAGGAAATATCAGCAGATATGAGATGTCACAGTGTACATTAGCAACACTTTTCCAAGGTATTCTACTAGAATACTATCACATACCTTGATTTTAAAAAATATTCTGTGTTTTTTTGGCTCAATGAATTTTTACACAGATATTTCCATTTTATAAATGATATCATCAATAATATGTCAAACATTGAATGATATGTTGTTTCCACAGTCTATATTGAAATTTGTCTTGGTGCATTTATGTTTTCTTAATATGATCTGTAGGCAGATTGTTTGATTCAGATTTAATTCTACCAAAAATCGCCTGGGACTTGCTCCCGGTCTTTATCTTTTGAAACTCATGCCATTTGTGTGGTAGAAACACTATCCAGAATGAATCCTTGATTACCCCATCTACCTCACTATTGAACCAATGCCCCATTTGCAATTTCTGTATATTTATGATACTAGGAAGGTTTTACTCTTTACTTTTTCTCCTTTACATCAATGTGTGAACTAGTCACAGGTTGATGCAAATGAGATAAATTTAATGCCCTTTTATGCTTGTTTATTTAGAATGATATAGGTCGTCTAGGAAGTAATGATCCTAGGTTGTCCCTACCCAAAGTTTTTGCACTCACACTAAGGTTGTTCCCATTAAGTTGTGTTATGCAAATCATCAATCAATTGCCCGATTTCAAACATAAAATAACAGGTAAATGGTTGCTTCCTGGAGTTGGATCCCTTCCATTTTAAAACCATTCAGATGAGTTGTTGATTGTTGTTATAAGCCTTAGAAGATCTGCTACATTTTCCTTTCCTATAGTATCTTCACCTAATGCCTTTCTAACCATCAAGGAAAATGTAAACACATTGTTGTAAGGTGACTTAGATTCTGCTACGAGCTTATTGTATTGTCAACAATAAGTGAAAAATCATCACATTGTATGTTTGCAAAATCTCCTCCACTAATATGGACTCTAGTATATTTGAAAACCGCCCCTTTTGTTTGTCTTTGATGAATACTTGGCATTTTTTTGTGTATATAAGAAGAGGAATTTTGGACAACTTTCATAATCTTTCCCTTTGAATTACTTTGAGGCCTTGCTACTGTTGCTTGTGATTAAGCCCTATAAGGAATCTATGTTCCTTTGAATGAAAACAATCAGCTCTATATGAGTAAATATTTATTCATGCTTTCATAGTATAGTTGGATTGCATATTACATGAAATAATATCCTTGATTTTATGCATTATGATAGATATGGAAATGCATTATTATCTTCATATTTTGGAACTTTGAATGTACATAAGGAATATTGATTTATAGCCCAGATTGATTAACTAGGGTTGTTTAATGGCTTAGATATACCCAGAAAGGCCCTGGATGCACCCTAATCTGATGTATGACCATATTCATTGTTTTTGGAGTGCCTAGAACTATTTTTCATCATCTTTAAGGTTGCGAAAATTCCAAAAACCCAATACTATTGCAATGCATACCCAAAATGTTCCATGGTTGTAAGTGACTGTAGGGTCAAAAATACCACCCATAACTTTTCTATAATGCTAGAACAAAATCATTTCTAAATTGGGACACACCCCTGTTGAAATTTGGGTAATATTTCCCACGTGAGACATGCCTTGGGCCTCCTAAAGTGCACCTATTCCTTGTTAAAAGAAGAGAATTAAGAAGCATTCACTTACATGATATTGTCAACATCAGTTTTGTCTTGATTGTTATTTCAAAGTTAAGAGAGGTATAAGATGGATTTCTTATACCAATAAAACAACTTGAATGTTGCTCCAAGAAGCCATAAACCCAGATTTAGATAAATCATAAGGGAGGAGGAGTGGCTACCCATAATCCCCTTTTTCTTGTAATTAAGGAAATTATGCAAAATAATTGATAGGGTAGTGATTCTAGATTGTCAATGGAAGCTTTCAAGTTAATTGTAGTGATTCCAACACCTGTTGTATAGTGTTGTCTATCTTGATCCTCCTTTTTTTATTTTGGATGCATGTATTTTCTTGTTTACTTCTTGCTAAGGATGAGGCTTTTTAGCTTCGATATTGTTTAATCAATGCTCAAAGTATTGAAATCCAAGAATATTAAGAAAATAGTGTGAAACTTATTTATATCTAATTAGGACAATTTCTGGTCTATGAAGACTCTTGCAAGTATGCTTCAGATTCCTCCTTTTATTTGCAAGACGAACTACTTATTTCTTACTGGTGCAATGCTACACTTATTTACATTAGAGAGATACTACTATCATTGCCACCGGTTCTGTTAACTATTTGAAATTCAACAACATGAGGAGGATATGTTGTAAATGTTGAGATCATCTTCCTAGCGATGTATATTATAATGAAAATTGTAATATAATGTTCAATTAATGATAAATCATATTGTTTTGTTCTTGAATTATTTTATTTGACTATCCTTTGGCAATGTTTCGTTGTTATAGTGTTGTTTATGGGAAGTTTCACTATTACAGTGTTTGTTTACGAAGAAACTTTAGTAGTAAGTCCTTTCAGAAAAATCATATTACTTGTTTGAGAGTGAAGTTGTATGGAAATATGAGCTTGAACAGTTTGTATTTTGTTCAAATTCATGAATTTTAGTCATTGTGATTGATCTATTTCTGAAGGTTAGTTTGCAACTTGCCCAAAACAATACGAACAAGTTTTTTTGGGGTGGGATCCAATTTTATAATGTTGGTAAGTTTCAAGAATAAACAAGTATGTATCTAAAATTTGTGAAGCCACTTTGCAAAAATAGATATTATTGATTTAAGTGCAGTTATTTGGATTTTAGATGTAAGAGCATTTCTAGAAACCTTTAGTTTCAAGTTACTGACACATTACAAGATGATGACTTTGTTACTACTATTTATTAAATTATTTGTTATTAGATTAAACATAAATTCAATTTTGATTTCGGTTTCAAATTCAGTTAAAATACAATAAACTGTTGAATCACCTTTTAACTTTAAGGGGAACAATGATTCCATCCTCTTAATTGTGATCATGAACATTGGTAATTTTAAGGCTTTATGTGGTTATATGGGTTCTCTTGTAGGTTAGAAGATTATGTTATTGGAAATGTTAAATATTCTCCCACATTTTTGGTTTCTTCTTCGCATTAGATGCATTCAAACATACTATACTTCTAGTACAATGTCCTAACTCAAGTGTTAGGTGACTTACAACTTATGATATAGATGAGACTAGGGGATGATGTTACCCTACAGATGTTGCAAAACACTACACTTCTACACTAAAGATTCAAAGGCATATGACTTGGGATGCCACCCATATGGCATGCTTAATTCATGAGAATGGAAAACACGATACACAAAAGCATGGCTTTATTGATTGATTTCTTAGGCTTGTTAGAGTTGTCCTTCTGGATTGTTTGCAAACAACCATTTTGACTCCTTCGATTGTGGATGTTTAAGTGGAAAATATAAAACAATGGTGAAGAGGGTGTAAACATCAACAAATACAAATCTAGGATATCTTTTTGAGGTTTTAATAACATCTATTCAACATTACAGACCAAACTCCAAGCATCCTAGGCAAGAATCAATGAATGAACAAAATATGGGCATAAAAAAGAGAACGATGTAGCCTTGTTATCAATTCTGGAAATGTTAAGCAGCAGTAAGAGGAAGGCTACTCAAATTTGGGCATTAATTGATCACTTAAATTTAACATGACTAAGATTGATTTGACGTCCTAATTAGGTTCACACATCAATCTTATCAATTCTGGGCACTTTGGTTTCATTTCTACCATCAAACAATGGATCATTTTAAAATCTCTTGGGCACTCTTCCACCATAAAACAACTGTGAAGAGGGTGTAAACAACCCCAAATAAAAATCTAGCCTATATTTTGAGGTTTTAATAACATCTAGTCAACATTTCAGACGAAACTCTCAGCAGTCTAGACAAGACTCGGCAAAGAAACAAAATCTCTACATAAAAAAGAGCATTAGGCATCCTTGTTATCAATTATGGAAATGTTGAGCAACAATAAGAGGCAAGTTAATCAAGTCTGGGAATTAATTGATCACTTCTTAGCACAAGTATGGATGTTCTAAGCTCCTAATTAGCTTCACACACCGATCTTATTGGTTATGGGCACTCTGGGTTCATTTCCACCATCAAATAATGACCTTCTTGGAATTATGAGCACATTTCAGACACAAAAAACAAATTTGAGTTGGCTTTAGGCCATAAAAATCAATGTTGGGAACAATCTGGGTATAATACAAGGGTGAATTTTAAAATTTGGGCATGTTTCTTGGCAGAATCCTCTATGGAACAACAATAAATGTACATTCCTGGACATGATTGTGGACAGAAAATAGCATCGATCCACCTTATGAGGAGAATTTGGAGGTACAGATATGCATTTATGTCCCTATTGTAGCATGTTTTGAGGGGGTTGTCCCATTTTAGAGTCACTACAAAAGAGGCTACGTCCTTGGAGAAAAACTGTAGATGGTTTTAGCTGATTGAAATGGTGATCATATATGCATTGAAGCAAAAATTAGAAGACTGGTCTTTGTGTTGTCCCAAGTCGTATCACATCCCATGCGTCTAGTTTTGAAAATGTTTATGCCATTGTGCCATAATACATGGATATGAGATAAGTTAAGTAATTATATAGGAGACGTTTGGCATTGGAGAGGCTAAAACGGGTGTTACTTTATACCTCTTCCATTTTGGCAATATCGTTTGAAGTATAACCCTTGGAAGGCATGTTACTTGGGATGTCCCTCTTCGAAGGGATCTTCTTGGTAGTTTGTACACTTAATGAAGTAAATTTCCTTGTTAGAGGTGACTTGAGACCTAGTTGATTGGCATGTGGACATGACCTCTCTAAAAATTTACTTTTAAAGAAGGCCTTAGGGAGCTTCGAGCTTGACAACCTTTGCTGAAGAAGTCATGTTTGTGGGCATCATGTGATTGCACATTGACACACTTGATAGGTTGGGCTTGTACATGGACATATTTTGGTTGGAGTAACCCCTAAGCAACGATGTTGAACATTTCCCTTTCCCATAGGCCTCAACCTTAACTACATGTTTACAACTTTTGTTTTGCGGGTTTCTTAAAATATATCAATCTTACATTTAAGATCTTGTCTAGGTTAGTTATTTTATATCTTATAGAAATGCGAAAGCACATTGATTATGTTAAAAGAAATTTCATAGAAAGTTATTCGCCAAGTTTTTGTCCTTGAAAGATCTAATATTTATGGCATAATCCTTTTCTTATATGTATATACTACCCACTCTTATCTGAAGAAAACATGGTTATATTTGTGTTCTTTATGGAAATAAGTTATCATTTGTGAATCTGTGATCTATGTGGCATAGTGATCAAACTTATTTTTTGTTACGCATTTTTTGGTTTTTTCCACAAGGTTTGGTTTATTGAACAGTGTACATTGGTCACAAATGTTGGAGTCATCTCATACATTTGTATGTTTTTTAGCAATTTTTTTCACAGGTATGAAGGATTTTATGAGTACCTTAAATTGAAAGGACAAGATGTTGAGTCACATATTGGACTTGATGTTCTTATTGATGGTACAGTTGCAACACGTTTGTTTCGTTGTTCTTGTCTGTATATCTTTCACAAGCACGTGTAACATACTATATAAGTTGTCTATGAATTGGGATTGATGTTATCTGAAAATGGTTACATCTGTTAAAACCTTCTAATATGTATTATTCTCCAAGTTGAATACAATGAATTGGAAAATGTTGTTGTAGTGAGTGCTGGGAATAACTATAAAATAGGAAACATGATAGAAGAGACTATGAGTAAAGTTGGAAGGAAAGGTGTTGTGACACTCGAAGGGGGAAAACATGTAGAAAGTAATATGTATGTTGTAGAAGTAATGCAATTTGATTGTGGATATATTTCTCTGTACTTTGTGACAGACAGTGAGAAGATGTATGCAGAGTATGAGAATTCCAAGGTAATTGACGCAAATGAATTTTCTGGTTTTTGTTGTTGTGTTGTTATTCATTAGTTGTCCTTGTAATGGAGAGTGAATGAATGAAATTAATAAAAAAATTTAATAGGAATCTCACAAGCGACAATCCTTAAACACCAGGAAGAATTGGCATAAATGTTGGTGGAACTTTGATGTTTCTAGGTAGAAACCCTATTATATCAAGGTTTCATAGCAAGTCTTCCTGATGCTTAAGCCTTTATCTCATATAGTCGAGAAATTATTTCCCAATCACTTCCATACCAATATGCCCATGGCACATCCTCCTAGTTGATGTTGTGTTGTGTTGGTTTGTAAGAAATTTTATAATATGTGCCTTATGTTATGATTGTGCGGTACTAATTAAATGATTTGAAAGAAACATGAACATAACTAAGAATAGGAACATGGTTGCTAAATTTCTATTATTTGTGCATGTTTTTTCATTCTAATGATTAGGAAATGAACTTGAATCTTTATTTCATAAATACAAGCTTTTATTGGAAAATATGTGCTGAAATTTAAAAAATAGTATGCATGTTATATTTGCTTTGTAGAATTATTTTCTTTTTTAATTCCTTGTTGTATGGGAAAGGTAAAATGACTAAAATCATGCCATCATTATGGTGGCTTCCAGGGTTTAGTTTACCTTAATTCATCATAATCTTCTGAATATCTTGACATATATATATATATATATATATATATATATATATATATATATATATGCTCCTTACAAATTTCTTTTCTCTTTTGTTATCTTTTATTGTACAAGAAACTATACTTCTCCTTTGATACATTTATGGTGACAAAAAATTTCCCTTATGTTATCTCTGTCTCAATCAATAAATCAAACTTTACTTGCTTTAATAGTCTCTTTACAACATGCAAATGTGTACTCTATGATTCAGTTTGTTGAAACTTACCTAAATTGAGATCTTAGCGAGAGTAACATAAATGTGTACTATACATATCCATACAAGATATTTAGTTTTTTTCTGGCCATGAAACTAAAGTTGAAGTGATCTAGTTGATAAACATGGAATACGTTTTTGGATTGTATCACCTTTGTTCAATTTGGTGTACATGCTCTAATTTATTTTTTTTTGGATTCCTCAGAGCGGGTCAAATGGACGAATCAGATGTTAGAAGAACTGAGGTATTGGGAAATTTGACAAAAAATATTCAGTGTAAAGTTCGTTCATATATTGCTCAAAAATAATTTCTTGCTTTGTGCAATACTGTCATTCATCTTCAGGCCTTGTGGAGAGGTATTTCATGTTCTTGTATTTGTAGGTCTGATGGTTCTAAATGTTTATGCATTTTGAGTACACCTATTTTTTGTTGGAATTGTTTCTTTTTTCCATGTTAAATCTTGTGAAATTACTATGTAAATTTTTCAGTTATTTGTTTTCTCTTTTTAGCGAGCAGAAAAATTTATTGCTTAACATGTGTTGTTTGTAGGTAACCTTACTCTCAATATTTATAACAACATGAGGAGGGAGGCTACTGCAGTGCAGATACAGAAGCATGTGCGCATATATAAAGCTCAGAAAGCTCAAAAGCACGTGCAATGAGGATACAGAAGCACGTGCGCAAATAGAAATCTCAAAAAGTGGGCCACTAAGTATGAAGAGCTTGTTGCCGAGGGTTTCAAGCTGCTAAGTATGATTTTGAAGCTACCACGGGATCTAAGTATGGCTTAGCAGCTAAGTGCAAGTGGGATGGTTTAGCCATTGTAATATTTTGAAAAGTCATCGATGTACTAGATGATTTTCATGTAAAGTTATATGAAGATAGTTTTTAAGAAAACTCATATTTATTGTAGTACTTGATATTTCATATAATATAATTTGTGCGGTTTAAAACATATATGGTTGTACTTTATATTATTTATAAGTGTTGTAATTAACTAATTAATGTGAAATTGCATAATTCACATGTGTATTAGATGATGATAAATAATGTATGATTATTTTTTTAATTTAAACATAATATCATATTAAAAATTTATATTGATTAATAATTGACACCATTTAAACTACTAAAATATAATAACCACACATAAAACGACTAAAAATGACTAAATTAGTGACCAATAAATGAGATTAATAACCAAAATTCGCATATAAAATGACCAAAAATTGAAATATATGTGACCAATCAATGAGATATAAATGACCAAAATTCACATATTAATGACCAAAAAACAGTTTTGGTGGCTAACTTACGATCTTTTATTACGCGACCAAATTTGGTCATATTCTAGTTGGTCGTGTGATCATTAATTTGGTCATAAATGTGGTCATATATTTGGTCATTGATTCAAATATATGACCAAATCAATGACCAAATTAATGACCAACTGACAAGCTATAAATGACCAAAATAAAAATGACCAATTTTGGTCGCATAATAAAAGACCGTAAATTATCCACTAGCGATCGCCAAACCAAAAGTGGTCATTGATATGAAAATTTTGGTCATTTTTTTGGTCACTAATCTCTTATTTTCCACTAGTGGAGGGTGGATCGAGAAGGACCAGCAATGGTGTTGGTCCCCATAGGAATAAAGTTCCCATGGGTAGATGGGGGTCGATAAGGTTGAATTTCAACAATAGGATTAGTCACTAGTATGGAAGGGATATCTGGAATGGAAGTGGAAGGGCCACTGCCCCCATGTGTAAATGGTGGTATGGTGGGGAGAACGGTGTCTGGAGTGGGGCCACCACTAGTTAGAAACAAACCAACAATAGTGTGTGTTGTGGAAAAGGGCCCACTAAGACTAGGACCTATAGGTCCAATAGAAGGAATACTCAAAATGATGGGTGGGACTAACACAAGTCCACTATCAACCATCCTCCCTGGAAGGGGTTAGGAGGTGCAATAGCCATGGGGCTAGATGGAGTAGTGAACAAGGTGGATTTGGATTGGTAGGAATATGAATTGGACTTACTTTTCGTGTATGGCTCTAAAGGTGGTGAATAATGTCGAATATGGATTTGACGATGACGGTTCAATGGTGACATGATGGTGTGTTGTTGTAATGAGTGGAAACTCAAGAATATCAACCGGAGGATCAAAAACCCAACTACAACCAATTGTGTAGAAGGAGAGCATACAAATGGTGGCTCATAGGCCAACAACAATCTCTAAAACCGAACTGCTATTGTAGGTTACAGCAAAGCAATTCTACAACAATGTTTCCAGAAATCCAACAAGAAGCACTACCTAGAAATAAAATGGCACACTAACCTATGGAGTAACAGTGCAGGAAAAATCCTAACTACAGGCTAGAATCCCCTCACAAATCATATCATCGGTAGGGTGATGAAATCCCATTCAGACAATACAAAATGGAAGAACAATAGGCTAAGAGAAATCCGCGACCAAGAAGGACCTTCGGGTAAAAGGTCCCTAGAAAGGGTGGAAACTAGGCTACTTAGTTCATGACATGTCTAGGATGGTATCCTAATGCTTCATCCATTTGGTCCTCGATACCCATTAGACCCTGGAATGCACAAGGAAGACTATGAAATGTTATCCTTTGGTACATTATGGAGTGCAGTATTCCACCCTGACTTCCAAAACCCCTTCATTGCAGCTTACTCCTGGAGAAAACGGGGGCCCTTGATAGACTAGCTGTGACAACAAGTACAAGCTGATTTTCATCTCCTAATGGAAAACAACTATGTCTCAAATGTAAGTGACAAAGGGGTGTTTTTTGGATGCCTATCCCTAATGTCCTAACTTAGCAACAATATTTTTCGTCCTCAAATGAGGTTACAATGTTAGTTGTAGTTAAGTTAATTTTCAAGGCTAGATTTGGGTCATGAACCAAGTGTTTCACTTTTAGGGTGTGAGATGTGTACAATATTAATCTGTCACAGTAATCTAGGGACTAAACACAAGTCTCATCAAATATTAATATCAATAAGGCATGAAAATGGTGTAATTGTGCTACAAAATGAGTAGCCGCTCTGTATATTCACACAAAGAATGAGTAATACAATACAAAATCATGCTACAAGCATGAATGACAAAGCAATTCGAATTCTCAACAAGGTCATTCGACTTGAATTAGTGAATCTAGCTTAACTAAATGTAAGCTATAGTCAACACTCAAGTTAACCACTGATCAAAACCCTAATTGACTCAACAGAGCCCTAACTGAAGTCAGAGTGCAATAAATGACTGAGTCTAACTGAAACTAGGTCAGACACATGTCACAACAAGCCAACCAACAAGTGGTAGCGCATCAATGACTCCAATGAACCCCGATGAGGTTAACTGAAGTGTAACTGAACATTAGAAGTGGTTGGAGGCACCTCCGTTGACTCCAGTTCATTAAATAATCATTAAATAATAAATTTAATGAAGGAGGGCACCTTCACTGCTCTGTTTAACTGATTTTAACCATAAATTAGCAATATGGGACATTAATGACACTCAGATCACCCATGGAGTGCTCCAGTTATCCTCCCCGAATGTAGGAGAAGGCTAAGTTAGCCTCCTTGACTGAAGGTAGGCATGGGTGTGATCTAGCTGATGTCATCTAGTGCTCCTCTAATGTCAATTAAGTCAATAATACTTAGGATAGTGGTTTAACTAGGCCAAATTGACCAAAATGAGTGTGTAAGGTGGTAAATGTATCCAACATCCCCCCTTAAGCTATACTCAGGAGGAGTAGAAAAAATAAAATGCATAAAAATGCTAGGGCCCTTGCAACTAAGGCCATAGGTCACCCTGTACAATGCAGAAACTGAAACAATGCTCAAAAACAAACTAAGTGAGGAAAAGAGGGAAAACCCAGTGGGAAACACCCCCCCTCAAGCTAAACATTGAAAGTAGTCCGATCACCCTAATGGAATCACTCCCAATAGTGAACAGAGGTAAGTGAACTTATTTTCTAAAAATCTCTTGGTGAAGATGTCTGCAATCTGCTCATCAGTCCGGCAGTATTGCAGAATGATGGTCCTGTCATGCACTAGCTCCCTGATATAGTGCATGTGGATCTCTACATGCTTGGTCCTCTGCCTGGTAACTAGATCTGTGGATATATTAATAGCACTTTGATTGTCACAAAAGAGGACAGTGGAAAAAGTACTACCAAGATCAAACTCTGAAAGAATTCGCTGCAACCAAATTGCTTGGATGCAAGCATTCACCGCTCCTCGATACTCGGCCTCTGATGAAGATAATGCTATGGCAGCCTTCTTTTTTCTAGAACAGAAAATGGGGCCACCACCAAACATGAATACCTATCTATAATTAGACTTCTGATCAATAGAATCACCCACCCAATCAAAATCTGTGTATCCAACCAGCTCTAGCTCGGATTCTGCAATAGTGAATGTCGTAGGTCCTAGTTCCCTGAATATACTGGAGGATCCTCTTGGCTGCCTTCCAATGAATATCATGAGGCTGCTACATGTATCTTGATACATCATTCACATCATAACAGATATCTATCTGAGAATGTGTCAAGTACAACAAGCTACCAATCAGTTGTCGATAGATAGTGCAGTCCATGGGAGGTGTGCTTTTTCCTTCTTCAAGGCTAATCCCTGAAAGGAAAGGGAATGGTGCAGGCCTAAATTCAGCCATGTTAAACTTGAATAACAGGTCTGATATGTATTTTTATTGAGTGACCATTATCCCATCAGAATTTTTCTCAATTTCGAGCCCCAAAAATTGTTTTAGGAGCCCCAAATCGCTCATTTCAAAGGCATTGTGAAGAGCCATTTTGATGGTTGAAATGGAAGCAACTGTGCTACCTGTGATCAGTAAGTCATCAAATTATAAAACAATAATAATCAAATGACCATAATACTGCTATATATACACATTTGGATCTGATCTACACCTTTGGAAGTTTTACGAGAGAAGGAAGGCATCCATCTTGGAATACCACTCTCTTGGGGCCTGTTTTAACCTGTATAGTGACTTCTTTAGCTTGCAAACCAAATATGGATCAGTGATTTATCCCTCAGGATGCTTCATGTATATCTCCTCATGAATATCTCCATGCATAAATTATGACTTAACATCCATATGATGCACTTCCCAGTGCTTAGATGCCGAAATTGCCAAAACTAGGCGGATGGAGTCCATTTTTGCAACCGGTGCAAAGGTCTCATGCTAGTCCACACCTTGGACCTGAGAGAAACCATTTTCCACCAGAATTGCCTTATATTTTCAGGCACTACCATCAGTAGCAACCTTGTTCCGAAACACCCACTTGCATTGAACCAATTTCCTTCACGGAGGAAGAGAAACTAGCTCCCAAGTAGTGTTTTTCTGAAGAGAATTCATCTCTTCGTCCATGGCAACTTGCCATATCGGATCATTCTGAGAATGGTAGTAGTATTTTGGGTCTGAAATAATCATCAAATAACAATTTTAGGATAGAAAATTATCAAGACAAGAGAACTCAATACTTTCTATTTGGAAATCAGACCGAGTTCTCCTTGGATCATCCAGATTTCCAATGTTATCTCCTGCAGAGGAGAGTGTCTGTCGGGCCCATGTGGGAAGACGATTTTGTACTTTAGGTTTTGATTCAGCATCTGATATTTTCTGCACACTGATATCAGAAATCATAGGATCCAAATCAGGGTCATCACCCCCAATTTCATCATCCAAATATTCAATAGAATAGGAAGGAAATTCAACAGTTTTCTCCTTCACTAGTTCCACCTCCTGAAGAGGCTCATCGAACTTGACACTTCTCTCGACGATGATCTATTTTGTTTTGATATCCAATAGATTGAATCCTTTTGATTCATCAGGATACCCAATAAACAAATATTCTATGCTTTGCGGTTGCAAAGCCCTCCTTTTATCAAGTGGAATTCGGTCCCATGCAGTGGACCCAAACACCCGCAGGTTCGACACATCTGGCTTGTGTCCAAAGTATTTTTCAAAAGGGGTATTCCATTTCATGGATGAGTGTGGTACTTTATTCTGAATTTATTTTGTATCATTCATGGATTCATCCCACAAATTTTCATCCAACTTCTTTGATTCCAACATACAGGTGGTCATCTCCTTCAGAGACCAATTCTTCCTTTCCGCTACAACGTTCTGCTGGGGAGTGTAGGGAATTGAATGTTCGATATGAATACCAATTTGGGAGAATATGTTCAGCAACTAATTACTAGCATACTCCCCACCATTATCATATCTCAATATATTAATCTTAATCCCAGAGGCATTCTCGATCAAGGCCTTTAGTTCAGAGAATTTTTCACATACTTCAGACTTCTTTTTGAGAAAGAAGACCCATGTGTACCTTGAAAAATCATCAATAAAATTTAAAATATACCTTGATCCATTCATGGATGTGACAGGCATCAGACAGATGATATAATAATGTATCAGCTCCAATATGCATGTAGCTCGGTTTGCCTTCCCCCAATCGAACTTGTGCTCACGGTGTTTTCCAACCACACAGCCCTTGGAAATTCCAGTAGTTTCCTTCATGACGGGGAGGCATTCAATCATGGAGTTTTTCTATAATTGCTGCAAATATTTGAAATTTAGATGGCCAAACCTTTCATGCCATAGCCTACTAACTTCATTTCCATGAGTTAGCAGTGCAGTGGGATTTGCATCCGCCACAAAGTGGGAGAACTCATAGGATTTTGCATGATGGTTTGCAAGGCCTTTAGCAATGAGTTTCTCGGATGGAAGTTCTATTATCTCAACATCACTCGGGCTGAAAGATACTCTCTTAGGCACTCCTGTATGTTTCATCTGATAGACACTAAGGATATTTGATACCAAAGATGGTACATACAAAACATTTGAAAAATAGCCAATCTCAAGATCAACTGTACCTTGTCCTTCTGAAATGATGGTGGAGTCATATCCCATGTGGATGGGGATGGATTTTCTGGTCTCCAAGGATGAAAAGGAGTCTCTTTCAGCCATCATGTGGTTCAAAGCTCCAAAATAAATCAAGAGTGCTTTGGACTTCGAAGTGCTTGCCATGAGGGCATGACCTTTTTCATGTTGTGGTTCCCGATATTGTTGATCTCTCCTCTGAAAGCTTTCCGGAATATTGATGTGATTTCTCTCAAGGGGAGAAGTAGCTTCATCAAGCTTCTTCTTCATGCAGGCATGTTCAGGGTGGAATCCCTTCCCACAGTATGAACACTTGACTTTTTCCTTTCCATGATGCCCTTTCCCTTTGTTCTTCCTTGAGCCAGAAGACTCATCATGCTGCTGGTTTTCAACTTTAGGCTTAGGAGCTTCAAATTTATTTTTTGGGTTCTTCTGTTGCTTTCCTTTACCCTTTATATATTTGGGCCCTAAGACATGGATGGCTGGATCACGGGAGGATCTGATGATCCCCATCTAGACAAGCTTATCATGTTCACTTGTTAGGTACTCAATGAAGGCATTGAGTGTAGGCATCTTCCATCCAGGGGTTGTGAGCTTCCCCACATGGAATGTAGAGACAAAAACTGAATAATCAGCTCCAAGCTTGGAGAGTATGGCGAGGATGAAATGATCATCCTCCTTCTCCACTTTGCATTGCTTCAATAGTTAGAAAATGTGCTTGAACTTTGTGAAAAAGTCATTCAAGGTCTCGAAATTGGAAGGATGGAGAGACATCAATTCATTTTCAAGCTGGTAAACTCTCAAATCATCCTGCTTTCCATACAAGGATTCCATTTTGTCCCAAATTTCCTTTGGAGTCTTTAATCCCGAAAGATGGAAAAGGAAATCCTGAGAAACAGAGAGGCACAAGAATCCGAATGTTTCATCCTTCTTGTTCAAGAATATGGATTTGTCTATTGCAGAACCAAGCTCTTCTTCAGTGTCCATTATGACCCTATAGAGTCCTATGGAGCGTAGCTAGATCTCCATGTCTCATTTCCATGAGTAGAAATTGAATGGAGTCAAAATATCTACGAAAGAAGCCATCTGAATCTGTTGGAGCGAATGGTTTCACCTGTCAAAAACCTGAAAATAAAAACAAAAAGGGCAATGTAGGGTCAGATAGCCTGCACATTTTAGGCTTTCATCACACCCAGCATAGTCAATCAAGCAAGCTTGATCAAAAATTTCTTTACTTGGGGTATTAAGTGGTAAGCCTTTGCTTCTGGTGCAGTGCTGGATTTTTGAGCTATTACTCAATTTTCATGCAAGATTTGTCAAAAACCTTCTTTTTGAGAGATTTGAGCTTCGTCCCGCCATGAGATTTGATACCGTATTAATCTGTCATAGTAATCTAGGGACTAAACATAAGTCTCATCAAATATTAATATCAATAAGGCATGAAAATGGTGTAATTGTGCTACAAAATGAGTAGCCGCTCTGTATATTCACACAAAGAATGAGTAATACAATACAAGCTCATGCTACAAGCATGAATGACAAAGCAATTCAAATTCCCAAGGAAGTCATTCAAATTGAATGAGTGAGTCTAGCTTAACTGAATGTAATCCACAGTCAACACTCAAGTTAACCACTCATCAAAACCATAATTGACTCAATTGAGCCCTAAGTGAAGTTGGAGTGCAATAAATGACTGATTCTAACTAAAAGTAGGTTAGACACATGTCACATCAAGCCAACCAACAAGTGGTAGCACGTCAATGACTCCAATGAACCCCAATGAGGTTAACTGAAGTGTAAGTAAACATCAGAAGTGGTTGGAGGTGCCTCTGTTGACTCTAATTCATTAAATAATCAATTTAATGAAGGAGGGTGCCTTCACTGCTCTGTTTAACTGATTATAACCATCAGTTAGCAATATGGGGCATTAACGACACTCAAATCACCCCCGGAGTGCTCTAGTTAGCCTTCCTGAATGTAGGAAAGGATAAGTTAGCCTCCTTGACTGAAGGTAGGCGTGAGTGTGATCTAGTTGATGTCATCTAGTGCTCCTCTGATGTCAATTAAGTCAATAATAATTAGGATATTGGTTTAACTAGGCTAAATTTACCAAAATGAGTGTGTAAGGTGGTCAATGTCTCCAACATAAAAATGATGTGTATAAACCCCATCAATCCCATGACGAAGATATAAAAATCTCACTCTAGGGATGAATATGATAAAATGCAGATAAATAGCAGTAAATTATAGTAAATATCACGCAAAATAACTTTTTCTTCTAGAAATAAAATATATGCAAGTAAATGCGAAGATAAGGAACTAATTAGATGTAGGAAACATGCATGGGGTCTCAACCACGAAGTTTGACTAAAATGGCTCACATATAAGGCAAGTAGGACCACAAAACATATCAGGGGGTTGTAATGGATCAAATATAGCTAGAAACAGGTCGAGAAGGGGAAGAACACAGACAAGGGGTTTGCAACAAGGATCTCAAACACTAGAAAGGGATGAAAAATTGTAGGTCGCACCTGTCGATGGAACAAGCGTGATTAGGGTCGCATGAAACTGTGAAATAGTCATGATCAAGGAATAAAAATAGTTGGAAGACACAGGTCATGTTGGAATATATTAAACCGAGTCATAACTTAGGATAAAATAAATAATCATTGTTTGATTAATTATCTACCCACTAGCTTAATTAGTTGGCATCAACTTGCACCTTAAAGTCAACACATGCCATCTATACCCCAGGAATGATTTATTGATGATTATGGCTTGATATTGACCACTTTATTGACTCCCAGAACTAGTAATAGTGCTTTACAACAAATTATTCTTTATTCTTCTTTATCCTACTTTTCTATAGATAAGGTAAATCTAGTTATCTAGGAAATTGGTATCTTTTGTTTCCAACCCATCCTTCATGACTTTATCTCCATATTCTAGGATTATAATGCTTTTCCATCACTCTTTACAACCCACTCATGCTTTTTCTAATTCGTGAGGTCCTTAACTAATTTGGGAAGTGTTTTAGCCACCTATGGGGGTTTATCATATTTTGGTAATTCATCCTTTCTAAGCTTTATGAGCTTTATGATTTGTCTCCATACAACTAAAATATCCTTCATAAGGATGTATTACCATTGTAATAATATCAGTTATCATTTATTGATCATTCATTAATGTGTGTTCATTAATTCCTCTTCTTCTCTACTTATGCTAATTCTCTGCAATTCCTAGTGAGGTTAATTGTGTGCTTAGATTCTTAGCTTGTTTATGGAATTATTACTACCATCAAGGATTCAAAATTCCAACATGGTATAAGATATTTGGGATCTCATCAATTAATTATCCTTACATATTTGCAGGTCTATTTGCAGGTGCAACAACTTCAATATGGATTTGAAAGTTCCTCTACTATCTCCTTTCAACTATGTTGATTGGAAGCCAAAGATGAGCACATACGTGAAGAGGCAATGTCTTTGTGATGTCTCCATTAGTGATTTGAGAAAACCTGAGCCTTATGAATAGAAGATGGACTGGTTGAATAATTTTGATAGAGCTTATGGAATTATGTGCTTGACAATGTCTCCAGATATACATCATATCATAGATTATGTTGAATATCCATTTGAGCTTTGGAACAATTTGGATAAATATTTTGGTGTGCATGAAATAGAAGATGAAGCATGGATTGAACCTAAAATATCCTCATGTTCTCTCCCTCAAGATGTCTTGGCCTCTACATTCTCTGATGAAATTATTCTTGAAGAAGAAGTCTCTCATACAGTTCTTGTTGTTTCTACCCTCTTTGATGTGAATGCTTCCTCCTTCAATGAAGAAGAAAATATTGAAGAGAAATATTTGTCCATATATCTTGAAGATAGTGATGATGAAAAATAACTGACAGATGGATATTCTATTGATATTGATGATGATTCACTCACACATTCATTGTTCTCTATGTCTTATATCTTAGATTCTGAGATCTATGTGCCAGATCCTTGACACTTTGTGCATAACTCTCTCATTGATGGTGTGCAACCTAATTACTTCCAGGATGTTTTCTTAGGCATATCAAGTCCTATTAGTGTATTTCCACTTACCTTACTTGATCTTGTGTGCTTCTGCATCTCCTCCTTTGTTATTGGCATCAATCCTCAGAGCCTCCTTGAATATTTTGAACATCTCCTTCCTTCCTCCTTTCATACTTCTACTATAGAGGATTCATTGTCAATGTATTCCCATGAGTCTACTGATATGATTATATGTGATATTTTTTATTCTTTAGAAGCTATATCAACCCATAGATCCCATACATTCACACTCTTTGATCCTATGGATTCTCTCTGTTCCTACATGACCACTTGCACATATCCTCTCTATGTAAATGAAGAGGGAGACATTATACATTCCCTTGGACAGTTATTTCACCTATTTGGAGCTGATTTCATCTCTATCAGTTTGAATTTCAAGTAATTACATAAACTTGGAGCTTATTACAACTCTCAAGAGCTTTCACATCATTGGATCTCAGTTGTTCTACATGGTCCTAGTTTCAATCCTGTAGCTGTCTTTAATCTAGGTGAGAAGATTTCTCTTTTTCCCATGAAGAAGATTCCTCCAGACATGAACATTTAGGTTGGAGCAGAATTAACAACAATTTTTTTGTTTTCCTCTCATCTCCTAGCTTGAGGTAGTATTTTTCCCATGTAGTTTTTCCTCTCTCCTCGTCTTTTTTGGACATAATAATTGTAAAAAGGTGACCATAGCCTTGTTGTTGGGCCCTATATGCATCCATATGCACCTATATTTTTGGCATACCATCATAAAGTAAGACTTAAAGGGGGGTGTTGGAATATATTAGACCCATACATAACTTAGGATAAAATAATTAATCATTATATCATTAATTATCTACCCACTAGCTTAATTCGTTGGTGTCCACTTGCACCTTAAAGTCAACACATGACATCTATACCCCAGGAATTATTTATTTCTGATTCTGGGTTGATCTTGACCACTTTATTGTATCCCAAAATTAGTAACAATGGTTTACAGTAGATTCTGCTTTATTCTTCTTTATCCTGCTTTTCTGTGGATAAGGTAAATCTAGTTATCTAGGAAACTGGTATCTTTTGTTTTCAACCCATCCTTCATGACTTTCTCTCCATATTCCAGGATTAACATGTTTTTCCATCACTCTTGACAACTCACTCATGATTTTGCTAATTCGTGAGGTCCTTGACTGATTTGGGAAGTGTTTTAGCCACTTATGGGGGTTTATCATATTTTGGTAAGTCAACCTTTCTAAGCCTTTCTGAGCCTTATGAGCTTTATGAGTTGTCTCCATACAGCTCAAATCTCATTTATAAGGATGTATTATCATTATAATAATATCAATTATCATTTATTGATCATTCATTAATGTGTGTTCATTAATTCCTCTTCTCTCCTTATGTTAATTCTCTGCAATTACTAGTGAGGTTAATTATGTGCTTAAATTCTTAGCTTGTTTATGGAATTATTTCTACCAACAAGGATTCAAAATTCCAACATGTTGCACAAAACAAGGATTTAAGCATGGCAAGTCACACCAAACTGAGTCACGATAGCGACTACAGTCACTCCAAAAGCCAGAACATGCATGATTTGGATTTCTAAGCCAGGTCTCACTTATCGGATCAAAAGGAATGACTTGGGTTGCACTTATCGATAAAAAAGGTGTGACTAGGTCACAACCTTCGGCCAAATAAGTGTGACTCAACCAGAAATGGAAATTTTTTGAGAAAAAAGGGTCGGCTTATGCCAAGGGGGAAAACACTGGTTCAAATTTGCCACTAGGGGGTCATATCTATGACAGCAGAAGGAAGTAAGGGATAAAAAACTAGTAGAATTACTTACAAAAACAAATATATGTATGGACAGACCAAGTGTAGTCTCCAAAACTGTAGTGGGGATTTTTCCCCGGCTAGGTGCAAATGCACCTACCCTAGATCGTCTAGATCATTGGGTAAAGTTCAACAATGGAAACGAGAAATAAAAAAGAACAATAATAACAATAATTTTTTTTATTTTTTAGATATATTTAACTAACCTATGGAACATAATAACAAAAATACCTTTTTTTCTCTGAAATGTGGGCCACTGTAGCGTCCGAGAAAATGGCCTCGCAGATCCACGGTTTGGTTTTCCTGTCTCTTCCACGAAATGGTTTTCAGATGGGGAATGGATCTAAATGGGTATGGATTAAACTCAACGTACACCATGTGAATGGAGTGGCAGAATAATGGTAAAATGGTCGCAAGAATGCAAGGATATCAGAATTTTTGAATGGCAAAAAGTGTAAGGAATGTTTATGGGGAGACCTTCACAATGTATTTATAGGATGACCCAAGGTTTTTTGACCCATGGAATTTTATTTTCCATGGTATTTATGTATGGTTTTTGACCTATTCTCATGTTTAGGGTTTTTATCCCTTTTTTGGAGAGAGTGGGGATAAATCACAATAAATTCTCAATTTCCCTTCATTTATGGGGAAGAAATAAATTGTTTTGGACCATATTTTATGGATGTTTAGTTCTGAAGTTCAAAATGGAGGAAATAGTGATGGGAATATGATGTATGACTATGGTTTAGACAATGGAGAGCTATGTGAACATTTTTTGGTGTTAACACTAACCTCATCATCAAATTTCACTCCTACATAAATTAGCTTATTAGTAACTGTATTAAATTCATTTACATGGTCAGCAACAAATCCATCTTCTGACATATTCATATTAAGTAAACGCTACATTAGAATTACCTTGTTGGAATCTGAGGGGTTTTCATGGAGCTTAGCTAATGCACTCATCACATCCTTAGTTGTATTTTATATTTAAATATTGAAAACCATCGATGAATATAGGAACAATCATATTGTTCCTATTTCCTTTCTATCAAGAACCTCCCATTCTTCGTCCCTCATAGTATTCAGTTGTTTTGTTTTTCCGCCCAATGGTATTAACATATCCTTCTGGTATAGATAGTCCTCCATTTTCATCTTCCATAACTGGTAGTTTTAACCATGAAGTTTCTTGACCCTAAATTTTCCTTCTTCTTCCATTGCTCCCACTCGAACCACGAACACTTATTTCATGCAATTTTACTAGAGAGATAGACCTTTTGGCTCTGATTTATTATAATAAAGGATCGCAGATCAATAACAATCAAACAAGATGCAAATATTAAACACATTAACACATTACAAGAGACACCAACATAGCCTTGTTTAGGCAAGATGGGATATGTCCACACATAAATTTCTAATCCTTTTATTATTATCCCATCCAAAAAATGTAGGGAAACAACCTGTAGCACACTCACTCCACTTCCTCTTCACCCTCTCATAGTCTCTCTCACACAATCACAGAGATTGTTTTTACAATACTACAATACAATACACAATCGTATTACAATATTATCCTTTTCGAGGGGAATTATCATGGGAAAATACCATGGGTCTCCCAATACAATGGGCCCATAAAATCTTGGCCAGAAAATATCCAAAAAAAATTATTTCATGGGGGCGCTGGTCCCCACATCCCCCTGCTAGGATTAGTATATAGTAAAAATGGGGTACAAACACAATTGAACAATAGCATCTCTAAATAAGGATGATCAAACTCCACAACAAACACATCTGACTTGGATGTTGGGAATTCGGTGAAGGAGGAGGCGTCGTTGAGGTATCTGTAGTAGTGGTAGTCAATGATGTAGCTACTGGTGTGGATGTGGTTAGATTCTGAATGGTTGACACAAGCGACGGTGTGGTAATAGAATTCATCATCATAGGAAAGATCAAAATTGGATATACATGGTTGGTTATACTAGTTGTTTTGGTCGGTTGAAGAGGAAAGGATGAAGGAAGTTGCAGAGTTTTTGGTTCAAATGTTATTAGGGTAGGGACATTGCTAGCATACATAAGGGATGGTTGGTTAACAATAGATGATGTAGTTGTTGATTCTAAGAAAATTATTGACTCATATGGAATTTTTTCCATTGTTGTTGTGTGGTATCCTAATTTATTAGTTAACTTAGGTATCTTAAAAGGATTTTTATGGATATTTATTCATGGCAAGGGTAAAACATGAGTTTTTGGTGGGGTGGGGGATTTAAGAATTGATCATTTGATTATGTATTTATGTATATTGGGAAATTAATTAGGATAAATTTCAAGTACTTTCTGGAAGGTTGGGTCTTGGATGGTTGGAAGGAGGGATTGTTTTGCTTCAATTTATTCAAGGTTTTGCTCAACAAGGGTTTCAACAACAGGAGTTAGTGATGGCAATGAGTAATTGTCAAGGACATTCACAGGGTTTTCAGGTTGTGCCTTCAATTTAATTTTTAAATTTGTAAAAAGAGGATATTTTACCATTTCACGCTCCTCTGCTTCAAAGATATTTTTCTCTATTTGCTACTCAAAGGTAACCTTGTTGATGATAGAACCCAAAAATGACCTATTATGATTCCTTGTGAAGATCTTGGATTTTTTCTTAGTCGGTGCAATAAGTGTCATCGTCCTTTTTTTTTAGTGCCTTGTCTTGAATTTTTGCTGCATCATATATATTTATTTGGATGCGACATTGAGTTTTTCTATGGATAATTCAGGAGGAGACTGTACATCTTCTTGAGGTGCATCATATTTTTCTATTTCTCCCAAAGGTTCATTTTCTTCCATTGACTTAGGATGAGTCTTTGAAAAAACTATAGCTAGAAGGTTTACTTCTTTTTCTTGAGGACCAAAAATTTATAAGTACAACCCTGCTTCGAAAGCTTCTTCTTTATCTTCATTAGTGAGTGGTTATTCTATAGGTAAATATTTTCTCCATGTGATTTCTTGTATCTGGTGGGATATGTTGGATTGAACTGCAAGATCATAGAAATTAGAAAATCTATTTTATTGGTGGGTAATAATCAAGCTCTTTTGTGTGTCCATCTCCTCCCTACATGAACCAAACTTTGGTGAAGTCAAGTTCAAGATAAATATATGTAGTTGGAGGTAGGCTATGTTCGATGGTCTAAGGGACCCTCCTCCTTGATGATGTAGTTTTTAATACTTGAAACCAATTTTCAAACAATATATTGGAAAATTTGGATACTTGGGTGAATCCCTGGGGTTAAAAAGCTTGGAAAATTTGGATACTTGGGTGAATACCTGGAAAAATTGGATACTTGGGTGAATGACTGGGATTATTCTAGACATCGCCAACCATATTAATAGTGAAGGGAATCTGATAGGGGATCCTGTATCCTAGAATTTTTCACACATAAACCAAAGGATCTCAGCCAAATATTTTGCCTAGTTGAATATTTTGGCTTTTGTGGTGATATATTTGACAGCTTCCAACACGTCTGGTGGGAGGTCATATGGCTAACGGGTGCTTATTAGAAAGATGGATACTATTATAGCAACATACTTATAAGTTTGGTACAAGATTTTATTGATGACTAACCCTCTAGATTTCTTTCCTTTGGGGGATATTATGAATTCCTTGACAAGGTTCGGCATGATGCCGACTGGTACTAGTGGACCTTGGTTTGGTAGTCTAGTGATAGTAGCTATGAGGGTGCCATTGATTTCTATTGGGTTTTCGAACCATAGATTTACTTTGTTTTATCTGATAACAATATAACGAGCAATTAAGTCTTCAACCCATAAATGTTATCTAGTAGGGGTGCACTCAAATAGTGTCATATCTTAGATACAACTAACATGTTGGATTCTTCTATCCATTTATCATTCTTGCTACCCCATTCTATCAGTTCTTTCTAGTATCTCTTCCATTTATTTTCTTATGTTATTTCCTTTCTAATCATGGTTAAATGGGATTTTAGTGGAGACATGGCGGCTTCTTCTTCTTCTCGGTGAATTTTCTCTACTGCTTTCATGGATCTAGTTATGGTAGCTTTCTTTGGGGCCAGTTTATTTTCTATCGTTGGTGAAGAAGTAGGGTTTGGTATCTCTATAATTTTTTGTTCTATGACCGATTGCTCTAATTCTTTTCAAAATTTATCCCATCTCTACTCGAGGTATTCATTTATAGGATGCATAGGGAGGACGCCATATATATGGGTAGGTGACAATATTAAATTTGTATTTTGCGCTAAATAGTTGGTAAATATGTTTGAAGCGTCTTTCACTTCATGGATTAGTAATCTATCATCATAGCTTCATCATCAAGTTTCCTTCAATAATTATTTTAATGGGTATGTCATGTTAGAGTAATATCTTATAAACTTTCTACAATATCTTGTATGACTAGGAATTATTCTGACCCGTTTTGGGTTTACATGTGGCTTAAGATCAAGAATGACTTTAATTTTAGAAAAGTTTATTTTAATACCTTATTTGCAGACAATGTGGCCCAATAAAATACTGATTGGTGTGGTGAATATGCAATTATTAATGTTCAAATATATTTAAATATGTCAGCATCCCTCTAGCATAATTCGAAGGTAGTGAATGCGGTATTTGAGTGGTGAGTATAGTATATAGTAATTGAAGTATACTTCCTTTTTTTGGTATAATTTTTCTTGAAATTGTTTTAGTACTATTCTAGAGAATATTGTTGGTGCATTCTTTAGTCCAAACGACATTGCTTTGCAAGCAAAAGACCCAAATTCACATACACAAGTTGTTTTATGTTGATGTTCTTTTGCAATACGAACTTGGTTATACCCTAAGAATTTGTCATTAAATGAGTAACATTCATGTCCTACAACTTTGTTGATTATTTCTTCGGCGAAGGGCGTTGGAAAGGGGTCGATTAGTGTTACTTTATTGAGCCATATGAAGTTGACACAAATTATCAGTCTTGTCAGGTATCGTTTCTTTTGTTGGATTACCATGGTCCTATCCCATTCTTAGTGGTCTACTCGATATATGTTTCTTTTAGTTATCATATTGTCAATTTATTTCTTTACTATTTCTTTGTACTTGTGTGCTAACTTATATGGACGCTTTTTAACTAGTTGGGAATCTGGTTTTCTATCAATTTTAATTTGCCCCATTTCTTGAACTAATGCTTTCAAATATTTGTATTCCCTTTCAAATACATCTTGGAATTATTTTAATAGATTAGTTATTTACGTTATTTGTTGTTCTGACCAGTAGTCTCCAATTTTATCCATTTTTTGTCGGTCATTATTAGAGATATCCACTTCTTTTAATTTTAATTTTCACGTCCATTTATTATGGTGTTTTTGCTTCATTGATAGGTTGAATGCCTTCTTTAAATATTGTGAACACTTGAGGGAAATCATTGTTATATTTTTATCTATTTCAACAATATGATCTAGGATCTTATCTAAGAGAATAACATGCATAGCAAAAATCACAAGAGACAAGAGACACAAAGAATTTTCCTCGGGGAAACCATAAAGGAGAAAAATCCGCAACTTCCTTAGAGATAGAATGAGCACCAATGGCAGCAGTAAAACCTGAAAACATAAAGATGATCTCCAACAACTTGTTCTCTCTCTCTCTCACTTGAGAGAGCTTCTCCTCTCTCACTCATGTGCCCTAGTGAGTGAGTGAGTGTGTGATAAATAGAGAGGCTCACTCTCTATTTATATTATTTCATTCACTTAATGTCCACTCCAACATGTCGTCCTCATTTAACAATTACTTACCAGGGTCGACATCTCTAGGAGAGTCTAATAACCCTAGTGTCCCACAACTATGGGTACTTTTCCCTCTGATCAATAAGGAGAGTTAAACTTGACTCAATTATGGGGACTATTGCCCCGACTTACAATGGAGGGTTAACCTCAATTACCTTACATGAATTTTTTACATTATTGAATCTCCCGATCGGAACATTGGGGCATGACATGACTCAATTACATTACAGATAATTCCCGAAATAAACATCGGGGTACAATACATAAGATATACAAGTGAATACATTCTGAAGTTACAAATACATCAACACTCCCTCTTAACTAGGAAGGTATTCTCTCAACACAATTTTTCAGCACAATTATTCTTCTTTGTATCATCTAGATCAACATCAAGTCATCTTCATCTTCAAGTCTGGATTTGGATCATCACTAGATTTGGATCATCACTGGATCTGGATCATCACTGTTGGATCATCATTGGGTCATAATCACTGGTCCTATCTCAATTCTACTCATCACAGGAAGTTCTACAGAGCCAACCCTTTTTCATGCTGGTTGTAGGCCTAGCCTCCATGTATGTCTTTATCTTCTTCAGCACTTATATTTGACCATATGTCGAAAAGGCCCACCTGAAACTTACATCTAACCATGGGAGGAACACATCCACCACCATGTCATAAAGGCACACCCAACACTCACATATGACCATGGGAGGAATACATCCAAGAACCATGACAGAAAGGCCCATCACTTACATCTGACCATGGGAGGAACACATCTAAGAACCATGTCAGAAATTCCCAGCACTTACATTCACCAGCATGATAGGACACACCTACTATCATCTGTGAATAGAACTAACACTTACAACCATCAGCATGATAAGACACACCTACTATCATCTGTGGAAGGGCCCAACACTTACAACCATCATTATGATAGGACACACCTACTATCATCTGTGGAAGGGCTCTGCACTTACAACTGATCATGTGGGATCCAATCCCATGATCATATCATAATGTCTCTCAGCTCTAGGCCGAGTATTCCTGGTAACTGACCAGGTGCCTCCATTCTCCCAAGAATGGCCTTTAGCACTTATATCTGATCATGTGGGAACACATCCCTCAATCACATCAGAACGAATCTGCACTGATCATGTGGTAACACAACCCACAATCATATCAGAGCATCTCTGCACTTACATCTGACCATGGAAGGAACCAATCCTCTCACCATGTCAGAATGGCTCACGGACTCATCACTTCCCCTTAGAAGGAACCTTGATCTCAAGAACACCAAGCTTCTCCCTGAATTACTCAAACTTTACTTTGGCCATTTCTAGCATAGAATCACATCAGGGCTGATTACGTCCAAGGATAACCTATGAGATTTACCAGGACCAATTACATCTCAGGACAACCTAGAGGTATGTTTACATCTAAGCAACCTACGAGCTTCGCTAGGATTTATGCTCAAAAAACCTATCTCACCGACTATGCTAAAACTCCTTCTTTCGAGATATCTCTATCTAGATCAAATACTGGAGCTTCACTGATCCTCTCTTCATCATACAAAAATGAAAGTTAGATCAATCAAATCAAATAGTCATTTTCAAAAGAAACATACTACCTCCCAAATAGCAAGTGGAAACATCTTTTGCCTCTATTTTACTCAGCGCCATGCAGGACTCCATCCTGCCAAACCAAGAGATCACACCTGATATCATACTGAAGTAGCGCCTCGAAGTGCTCTTCCTGTCAATGGCACTTCCTACCAAATATGAATCCACATAACCCTCTAGGTTAATCTTCCAATTCATATCATACTTAATCCCATAATCAACTGTACCCTTCAGGTACCTCACTACATGCTTTGCAACCATCAGGTGAAAATGTCTCAATGTGTTCATAGCAAAGCAAATATCTAGTCTCATATTCATCAAGTACATCAAGGAACAAATCATCTGACGATACATCTTGGGATCAACTGAATCTGATGAAGCACCACTCAATAGCTTTAGGTTCGATGCCATAGGTGTGATCATGGCCTTACAGTCCATCATCTTGAGCCTCTTCAAGATCTCTATTGCATACTTCCCTTGTCCCAAGGAGATTATGCCACACCTCAATGCCTAGAAAGTAGTGCATCATATCCAAGTCCTTCATCTAGAACTCGGCAACAAGTCTCCTTCTTGCAACTTCTATTAGGAACAAGTCATCGACATATAATAGGAGCATCATTGGTATTCCGCCTTCAACCTTGAAGCAAAGGTTGGAATCCACTTTACTCTCAGTAAATCCTAGAGTCATCAGTAATTTTTCCATCCTGTAATACCTTGTCGAACCTTGGGATCTTCTGCAATCACTCCCTCTAAAACGGAGCATCATTCTTCCTCTTCCTTTCGTACTCTATGCATTGAAACATTCTATACCAGAGTGACAAGTAGCTTCCTCTGCTACTAATATTCTATGTATCCATCTAGGATCACTGGATACCAAGATACTCTATCTTGAACCTTTTCAAAATTTCTTCTCTCACCCATCTGTGAGCTTGTCATCCTCTATAGGCTTTAATCTTCAACCTTGTAGAAAAGGTTGAAATCTTCATCACTCTAGGTGATCTTCAATCTCCTCATGTATGTGTTATCCCATGGGTGCCTTCTAAGATCATACAATTCCTTCTTTCTGTGAGAAGCCTTGTGCTATGAATCTTGCCTTGTATCCCACAGACTTCTCTTCAGGTCTCGATACTGCATCCTAGACATCATTCTTCTTGAACTGGTATTCTCCTTCCCTTTCTTCTTGGCTACTTCTTCATAGCTGGAAGGCTCTGCATCAATGATGTCGCTCAACAGTGTTGCATAACTGGAGTGTCTCTTCAGGGATTATACGCAGAGTTTTTTTAATTTGGTTTAGTTACCGCTAGTATGTATTGTGGTCATATATTCTTCTTTAATCATACCAGAAATGATCTCTAGTATGCCCTTCATGTAAGCAGGTAGATTCAACAATCAACTTGTCTGGTCGCATAGTCTATCATTTTTATTTGACCCATAATTGTTTGTTTAAGAAATCTTCATGTTTTATAATGATTCATTAGTATTGCTGTATTGATTATTTGTTGAATTACATCAACAAAAAGTTGAATTGCCAATGTAGGTTCCAAATTAGAAGGCATATGGCTCAGGATGTCTTTAAATATTCTATCATATTCTCTGACAGATTCTCCTATTCTTTATTTGATTTTCTTTAGCTTGTGTCCCTCCACGTGTCTAGTACCGTAGGTCTTGAAGCATTCCAAAAAAATGGTTTTTATATATTGCTTTGAAATAGGGATTTATTCCAAAAAGTTCATATACCATGTTAGTTCTCTATTTTAAATTCCTCCTACAAACTGGCTAACTTGTTGATTTTCATCATCAGTTAGATTAGCTTGCCAAAAGGATTCACAAACAAACCAATGCTTTTTAGGATCACCATACCCATAAAAAAATAGGCATTTTAATATGAATTTGATAATCCATTGTGTTATACTTTTTTGTACTCAGCACAGAAGATGGATTAAAAGACACACTTACTATTTGATGACTATTGTTGGCCTCTTGTGACTTTGGATAATGCCACAATAGACAGACTTCTTCAATAGACTCTTTGTCTCTAACTCAAATCTCTAACATTTTGGGAAGGTCAATCAATAATGTTAATAGTAGAGGGGGTACCTCCAAGTTCTCTGAATAAAATAATTTAAATGAATTTCCTCCAAATTCCGAAGTGAAAGTAATCTAGTTACCCAAATATGCTCATTGGAGCATCAATCAATCAGTAATTCATCCACTTCAGTCTAGTTGAATCCATATTCTATTGTCTCCTGCCATTAGTCCCATGTCACATTCGACTATTTTTCTAATGGGAGGTACAACCTTCATTATCATGGGCACTTCATCGATGGGGGTCAAGCCCTATGGGATTGTAACACATAGTTTTTGTGCGGTCAGCACCATCATGTGTGACTGTTCCTCAGGAATTGACACCTCACCTTCTTTCTCATCTGGTCTAATTTCCCTCAACTATGGTAGGAATTTTGGTTTCTCAACGATCTCGCCCATTTTCTTTATACATCTTTTTAAATGTATTGGAATGGAAATATCCCTAAGTTGTTCACACAATTTTCATCTCTTTTCTTTTTCTATCTTTTGTATGTATTCTATTTTCTTATGACTGGCTGGATATTTGTTTTGTAAGAGAAAACTTGACTTTTTAAAGGGATTAATTATTTTTCTTCTTTCATCGAGTAGCCTCTATACTTATTTATTCAAAACACATGGTCGATGACCCCCTCATCATCGACCCGACTTTTATTGCTCGATGAAAGTTGGGTAAAAAATTGTCATCATTTTATTAGAAAGTATTCCCACTATTATTCATTAGCAAATTTTTCCCACTCTTTTTTCTTTTGTTGCCAATTTGGTGTGGCATGAATCTACAATGGCGGTCATGATTCAACTATATGAATAGCTCCATTCTCGATCAATAATTATAGAACAATTTTTGTATAGCGTATAGGAATCCTTTGTGGAGTTCGACATAAAATTTTCACTCGACTTCTTCAAGAGATGATCTTTCTTCTATAGTATGTTCTTCACAACTTCGTTGCATAATTTTTTGATCCACTCATACAAATTTGTTTTTTCGTCATTACAAATCTTGTGCATCAATATTATTTCATTCTTTTTATCCAACCCGAGCATGAATAGCCTCCAGTTACTTATTTATTTCACGGGGAACTTATTCTATGAATCTTTCATGTGCTTCAATGAAAAATTTATCCCTTGCTTGAGTAATTGTCATTTTATTGCATCTTCCATAGTTCTAAATTTAGTTTGTTAATTTATTTTCCCACCACTCTTGAATTTTTTTTTGTTTATCATCTAGTCGTGATCATCACATGATTCTAATTATTTACTACCAGCAACAAAACCAATGTTTTAGTCTAAGGGTTTTTAGGGTTACCAACAATACATAATAATAGAATAGCAATCACATGATCATATGACACAAGATAAACAAGAGTGAATGGGACAACACCAACTCAAATTTAGATTATATATGCAAGAATAATGTATAGAAGATCAATGATCAATAAATAATTATGGGTCTGGCTCACTGGCCTATTTATACTTTTTATAAACAGTTAAATAGTTACAATTGATTGGTTAGTTGGCCAACTGTCTAAATGAAACTACTCGATTATAGTCGGTTGGAGGACCTAGTCCACTGGATGACTAGGTCCTCCAAAAAGACCCATTCTAAAACTATTTGAAAAGAACCTTTGGAACCACAACAAAATTAAGATATATTTATCATAAATAAATTTGAAAATTGGAGTTAAATTAATTTTTAAATACTACAATCATAAAGTCATTTAAATATCTATATGTGAGGTGTCGTAATGTATTCTACTACTTCCGTAGCTATGATGAAAGTAATTTCCCTCGAGGATATCAAAGGGTATCAGGTACATATAAATAGACATCTAAGGCTAATTATATAGTTTTAGCACATTGGACTAGTCAAACAAATATTTAATTTCATTTTTCATGATTTAATTACAACAAAATCCATTTAATTGCCAATAAATTAAAATAAATTCAATAACTATTCCAACAATTGATCCAAGAGATTTGAATTCTTAATAACACATTTTGAAAATATCACATATCAATTCCATTCCAAATCATAAATATATTCCACCTCTAAAGGCCTTTAACTCATAATCATGGATAACTAGTAATTAGTGTTCTAAATCTTATACTTAATGGCACTTAGCGCACAAATGACGACACTTATCACAAATACAATTTTTTACCAAATAAACATTTATTGTCAATCACAATGGCTTAAAAAAATCTATTTTCATGTAAATAATGCCTAATTACCAAAATTACAATAATCAATTATGGAATTACGAAAGAGAGTCCACAAGACTAGTTAACTAGTTTTCCAATACAAGCAGCTAGTCTTGCACAAAATAAACTTGTAACCATGCCATTAATACCAAAATAAGTACTCCAAAAATTAATAGCATATTTAATCATGCACCTACATCAAATTAATGGTTCATTTCTAGATCATTCCATTTGCACATAAGGTAATATTTTCCATCAATTCTAGTGAAACTAGTTAACATTTATAGTAAGGAAATGAGTGTAAATAACGTAAAAAGAATGAAATGCATACATAAGTAAAATATAACACCAGATAATTATCCACATAAATCACAATAACATGTTAGAATCATATCACATGATTTTAGCATTTTGTTTTTACGAAAACTAAGATTTCAATCCACAACTAGTTATCAATTTTCACCGCAATGTACCTAGTTTCCAATTTAAATTTCCAAATGTAAATTAAAGAGAAATATATGAATAATATATCTCATGGAAATTGCATCATGGGTCACCTACAATAATATTTATGTATCTTAAAACAAATATACAGTCTATTAAATAACTCACAAAACTAGCTAATTCTACTCATCTAAATTGACTTGTAATTCTAGGAATCACTAGAATAATTAAATTCACGGTTCATAGAATAATTCAAATTCCATTAAAAATATAAATAACATGTTTTATAAGTGATAAAATATGTATATATAATTCTAACATTTTGTGCAAATCTTAATATGAAAAGTCACAAATCTACTGAAAACAATTCCATTGAAGGAGATAGAAATTGGAAATTCATCTAGAATTTTGATAGGAATTTCCCAAACACTATAAAGAATATTTTCACTCACATTCTCACAAAAATTTAAATTCTATTTATCATAAATAATATAAAAAGAACACTCAGGCATTTTACAAACACTTCATGTGCCAAGTCTCCAAATTATGCAAAACAATCCAATCGAAGAACTAGTTTTTTAATAAAAAGGTAGAAGCATCAAAGAGAAGTGTATTAAACCATTCTGATGCTACTGTACCATAAAAATACACATTATATATGAAAATGGAAATAAATATCATTTATTAATCATATTTTTCAAAGAATCATTTCCTTAAATAATGTGTGCACAAAATCCCAAAAACTAGTTTCCAATTCATTCACAAAATTTACTTGCATAAATAGATTGAATTCTATGATAAATTTATTCCATAAATAGATCATACAGTTCATAAAAACAATCATGTGAATCCATAACTAAATAATATCATATCAACATAAATTAAATAAACATGATATAAAACCCTTATCTTTTCCAAATACACAATTGAAATTGATTGTGCCACAGTCCACCCAGTCGTAGACGTAATAAAAGCCAAAAATCACTTTGCAATGGTCACCCCCAATTCAGAATCATGGTGGAAAAAGAAAGAGAACATTGAACCAAAAAATATATAAAGAAATAATTCCAACCACAACTCAATGACAAGCCTTGGCGCCTACTTCCACTCTAGGGAAATTCCAGTGGCTCAAAGACAACAATCCAACCACAACCCAATGGCAATTGGCACTCCCAATCCATGGCTCTAGGACAACCTTAAAAACAAGGTAGTGGACCTCACCCCTACTTCCAAACCAAGATCTCCAAAGGAAATACATAGATCTATCCAACGTATAATCCAATGGAAGTGGACTTCACCCCTGTTTCCACTCCAATATATCTAGAGGAAATTCCAGGACATACACCAGAAGATCAAGAGTAACTCAGCTTGGGTGAAGGCTCCACAAGGGTGCAATGACCAAAAATGATCTCATACCAAGAGCATCAAAATTGAACCACAAGTTCCAAACACAAGCACAAGATAAGAAACATGAACCAACACACAAGTGTGACTAGCCAACAAAAGCAATCGAATTCTTTCATGAGAAATTCAAATTGGGAGAGAGAAAGACACAAGGGATGAGTTACATTCCAAAAATATAAATAGGAGTTACACAGGGATTTATACAAGTGTTTACACAAGTTACATAAGGATTCACACAAGGAGTTACACAAGGATACACCACGTTTGAGGTCTCGAGGCTAAAAATAGACAGTGAAGGTATTCGTGTTCAAGTGGGGGTCACAAAACCAAATGTAACCTCCACAAAGGAGTTACAAAACCACCAAGGTACAAACTAACCCATCTCAAGAGGGCACACTAGGTGAGAGAGATACTCTAACACTAATAAAAATTAATCCCAAAATAAATGAAACCAAGGAGTAACATAACACGTGAGGGTACATAGCCAAGAGGGTCCACCAAGTCCATAAGAAGGATGTATAACATTGACATAAATTCAAACACAAAGGTAACACTTTTCCCACAACCCTGTGCTCGTAACATCATGGTTACTCAAACTCTGTTTTGCGGCATCGGTCAATCCGATTGTTTTATTTTATTAATTAATTAATAATGTCCAACATAATAATAATAATAATAATAATCTGCAACCATAGTCCTGGCATGGCATGCCATAATATGCAACATTACAACAATAATAATATGTCAAGGGGCTAAACCATAAGTTATTACAAAAGTTCCTTGAATTTTGAACTTATGTACGGTTGAAATCATGTAACATAAATAAAACCATTGTTGGAGAGTGAAAATTTGTTTTCCCAACGTCAACCACTAAATTAGAAGAGAATTTTATGTACCATTGTCATCAATGCACCAAAAAATCCATCTAAATTCCAAAAAATCCCCTTATATGAAAACATCAATCAACAACAAGACACCCTATGATTTCAGGAGATTGCAAACACACAAAGTATTTAAGGGAAGAACCCTCTCACCACCATATTTTACATAGAAAATGGATAAAATTTCTCTCTAGTCTATCAAAATAAGTTTCATTTCAAACCTAATAAAAATGCATATTGGATGTGGATATCCTACAACATCTTAGATATAATTATGATTTTACAAAAAAAAAGAAGAGGAATTTACATTATCTATATTTTAACTTAGATTATATCTCCAAAAATCAATACCACATAGGAGGATTTAACCCAATACCAAATTGGATAACAATATTTCTCAAATTTCCCTAGTTCAATATGCTTCTAAGCCTTGGGTATCCAATCCAACAAATTCGATAAATGCTAGTGAATCAAGTTTTAGTTATATCCTACCCAAGAGGGTTAGGGAATTTGGTAATGAGTAATTGAGATGAGAAGTTGTAAATGGAAGGTCACAAGTTAAAATTCCATGTGGGTACTTATTTACAATAACAAAAAAAAGTTGTAGCTATATGCTTGATGAGTTTTGTTTTTCTTCAATTTATGACGTTGGATATGAAAATTTAACTATCATTTTATTTTTGGTTGGATCCAATATTCAGTGTTAACACAATTACTTTATGTAGTAGATGTAAAATTATGATTAATGGTTTTTTAATTTTGTAATGGAAATTGTTTGGGTACACAGGGTACTCCCAAAAGACTGAACACCTTCAGAAATCGCTTCACACAAATAGATCACAGATCAACACACCGATGTTTGTCACATGGTTAAAACCCTCGAGAGGGAAACAGTCCATGGCCCCAGCCAAATAGCTACTTGGAGCAATTTATTATGCAATATTAAATTTTTTTGAAAAAGAGCTTCTCATAATCGATCAACTAGCCAAGGACCCTCTATGCTCTTTAAATAGAGATCATAGACCAATCGGGTGTTAAGCCACAGATAAATGGTAGGTATGATCTAAGAGAAGTTAAACCGTTGGATCACTCTATGTCTAGAACATATCGTGATCGTCGGATTAGAATATTTACAAATGCATACTAATGCATACTAAAGAAACACACTTTTACCTAACGGATATATTACACAAGTTGATCTTAACTAACTCCTAAGTGTCTAAATATCCTAACATCCCCCCTTAAGAACAACTTGGGATAGGATTGAAGGATTTACAAAAGTGACACTATCAGGAGAAGGAAGGAGGCATTAGAGCTTATCCCCCCTTCAGGACACATTCCTGAACTCCTAAAATAGACCAAAGTTTAGAAAACTTCTCTTCTGTAAGAGACTTGGTGAAGATGTCTGCAACTTGATCATCTGTAGGGCAATAGAGCACTTCAATAAAACGATCATGAACAAGATTTATGATGAAGTGCATGTGTAGCTCAATGTGTTTGATGCGCTGATGTAGAACTGGATCTTTGGCAAGATTGATGGCACTTTGATTGTCGCACCAAAGTGGAGTAGGCTGCTACTACTCGAATCCAAACTCTGAAAGGATCTGTCGAAGCCATAAAGCTTCCTAACTGGCATTAACTGTAGATCGATATTCTACTTCTACTGAAGAAATAGCAAGAGCTTGTTGTTTCTTACAAGCCCAAGTGATAGGTTCGATCCAGATCCTAGACTGAAAACATAACCTGTAGTAGACTTTCGATCATCAGGATAGTCGGCCCAATCTGAATCAGTGAAACCAACCAACAAAGGTTCCCCCCCTATATTGTAATGAATCCCAAACTGAATTGTACCTTGAATATATCGAAGTATTCTTTTTACTGGTTTCCAGTGACTTTCATGAGGAGTTTGCATATAACGGGAAACACGACCAATGACAAAGGAAAAGTTAGGACAGGAATGAGTCAAGTATAAAAGACTACCAACAAGCTGACAATACAAGGTGGCATCTACTTCAGGGGAAGTACAAGTGGCAGAAAGTTTGACTCCAGACTGGAAGGGAGAAGGGGTTGGTTTACAATCTTCCATGTGGAAGTGACGAAGAAGGTCACAAGCATACTTATACTGGGAAAGAAAGATTCCTTCTTTGGTTTGCAAGACTTGGAGACCAAGAAAATAATGCAAATGTCCTAAGCCTGACATTTCAAAATTTTGCTTAAGACTAGATTTCACATGGGTTGTAAGTTTAGGGTCACTACCAGTAAGGATAAGATCATCAACATAAAGAAAAAGTATGATGAGATGGTTTACTACTTTCTTGGTATAGACATTGGGGTCAGAATGGCATCTAGAAAAACTAGTGTCAAGGAGAAAGCTATCCATTTTGGCATACCAAGCTCTAGGAGCTTGCTTAAGGCCATATAAGGATTTCTTAAGGAGACAAACAAGGTTAGATTTATTATAAACATATCTGAGAGGTTGTTACATGTAAATTTCCTCATGTAAATCACCATGTAAGAAGGCATACTTGACATCCATTCGATGGACTTCCCAGTTATGTAAGGTTGCAAGGGAAAGAACAAGGCAGATGGAGTTCATTTTTGCTACAGGGGCAAAGGTTTCATTGTAGTCAATCCCTTCAACTTAGGAAAAACCTTTGGCAACTAACCTTGCCTTAAGTCTTTCAACACGTCCATATGATGCATACTTAGTTCTATAGACCCATTTACATCTAACAACTTTTCTTCCTTTTGGAAGAGGAACAAGATCCCAAGTATTGTTCGCCATTAAGGAACGATATTCTTCATCCATAGCTGCATCCCAATCTGGATTTCTTGAAGCTTCTGCAAAATTTTATGGATCATGATTCTCAAAAAATTGAGCCAAAAGAGAAGATGCTGGTTGAAACTAAGAACGTGTTCGACGTTGATCTCTAGGATCACCGGAAAGATCACCAGCTGCTTCACATGTTGAACGGACCCATCAAGGAAGTATTGGTGCCGGTGCAATTGGAGGAACATGAGTAGGCAGAGGTGGATTTTCATCCTCACTGTCATCATCAGAAACTGGGGTTGGAAACCTGTTAAGGAAGCTGGAATAAGAAGAAGAAGAAGAAGGCATAATCGCCGAATCAGGCTTGCAGGCCAAAGATGGCACACCTGCCAAGTTAGGCTCGTAGGCCAAGAGATTTTCATCAAATTTAACATCTCTTCTAATGATTATATCATGAGAATGTGGCTGAAGAAGTCTATAACATTTTACATCTTTAGAATATCCAACAAATATGCACTTTTCACTTTTAGGCAGCAATGCTTTCCGTTTTTCAACTGGAATGTGAGCCCATGCTTCACAACCAAACACACGAAAGTGACTTACATCTGGTTTAATTTTACTCCATGCTTCTTTCGGTGTTATACCCTGTAAAAATTTAGTGTGTGTGCGATTAACTATGTAATTTGCACAATTTATGGCCTCAGCCCAATATTGAAGACTTAGTCCCTTAGATTGGATCATACAATTAGCCATTTGTTTTAAAGTGCAGTTCTTCCATTCAGCTACACCATTTTGTGGTGGTGTATATGGAACAGTGTGTTGTTGTTGGATTCCTTGTTCAGTGCAAAAAGTAGTGAACTTGTTGTTAACATATTCTCCTCCATTGTCAGATCTTAACTTAATAATTTGATGACCAAATTGTTTTTCAACAAGGGCCTTGTAGGCCAAGAACATGTTAAATACTTTGCTCTTAAGTTTTAGGATGTAAACCCAAGTGCGTATGGAGTAGTCATCAATGAAAGTTAAGAAATATTTGAAACCAGAAAAGAAAGCAGATGGAAGAGGGCCACATAAGTCACTATGCACAAGCTCCAAGGGAACTGAGGCATGCCAAGAGGCATGTTTTTCAAAAAGGTCCTGATGATGTTTTTCGAGTACACAACCGAAACAAACACCATCCTTGCAAGATACCAGCGAAAGACCAGTCACCATCTTGTCTTTACATAGTTGTTGCAATGAGCGATAATTTAAGTGACCAAATTTCTCATGCCAAAGTTTGCTCAAGTTATCACTATGAGCAACAAAAACTGAAGGAAAAGGTGATGACCCAAAGTTCTTAAATTTGTAGAACCTGGTAATATCATCAACAATTCCAGTAGCAAGGATATTTTGAGGATTTTTAAAATCCTTGATTACAACTTGGTGAGGTGTAAACGTCACAGTTTTACCTTCACCTAAATGAGTAATTTGATAGACTGATAACAAACTACAGGAAATTTTTGGAACACATAGTACATCACTGAAATGACCATTTTATACTGGAATTGTTCCAGATCCTACAACATTTAGAGATCTATCATCACCAACAAATATTTGTTTGGTGTTACATTCATGCATAGTAGAAAATATGGATTTATCCTTAGCCATATGATAAGATGCTCTAGAATCAATGAGCCCTTCAATTGAAGTAGAAGAAGAAGATACAGTATAAGAGTAACCAGGAACACAAAGTGCATGTCCATGAGAGGTAGATTCTGAAGACGAATCTAGGTTGATGTGGTGCTTCTTCATTGCTACTTTCAAGGCTGCCATCTTCTTAAAACAATTAGATTCATCATGATTATCTTTCCCACAAAAATTTCAATGATGCTCAGTCTTCTTTCCTTTTTGCTTGGATCCTTTGTCATTTTTTAAAGAAGGAGCTGACTGAGAGGGTTTGGGACCCTTGTTGTTTTGCTTATTATTGCAAAAAATTTGTTTCTTGGGAGGCTTGGACTTTTATTTCTGTTGGGACAATAAGGCTTTCCTAGATGTATCTCCATTGTTAATTATTCCAAGATGAATGAGCTTATCTTGCTCTCTAATTAAGGAATCACAAAATGATTCAAGACTAGGCTCTTGATAGCTGGCTGCAATCAAGGATTCTTTCATGGAGTAGAATGTAGATACAAAAACATAATATGCAGGTCTAATTTTGGAAAGAATATGATAAATACATTGTTTGTCTTCTTTCTTAATCTTGCATTCTGCATATAATAGTCTAAGAGTTTTATACTTAGATAAATAGTCTTGAATGCATGAAAAATCATTTGGATTCAAGGAAATCAACTCATTCTGAAGTTGATGACCTCGAATTTCATTCTGTTTACCAAACACAGATTCCAACTTTTCCCAAGATTTATCAGGTTCATCAATTTCAGATATGTGGAAACTCAAATCAATAGAGATTAACATCCCAATCAATCCACGAGCTTCATCACATCTATTTTCCCATTTAATTTTCTTATCATCATCAGTGGGTTCTGTTTCTTTCCCTGAGGTTATCCTGAAAAGTACCCTACTTCGTAGACCATCTTCCATACGAGATTTCCATGAGAAATAGTTAGAACTTGTAAGTATAATATCACAAGGGGAAGCCATACTAAAAACTAATGGCTGAAAGAACATAAACTAACTATCTGTATGTAAAGAGCTCGAAAAAATATGCGGTTTTAAAAAAAATGGCATTGAAAATTGATTCTGGATGATGAAGTTATGCTTGATCAAAGAAAATGTTGAAGATGTCCCCAATAGTGACGTGGCAGATATTAACTTTGACCAACTAAAAAAAAACAAGGCCCCTCTTCCCAAGATCAACCTTTGACAATCACTTTTTACAATAAAGTTGCATTGAAGTGAATCACTTTTGTAGAATAAGTGATGTTTACTTTTACAATAATGTGACTTTTAAATAGTGCGGCAATAAATTAAAATACTTAAGTGACACACTTTTATTTTATTTTATTTATGTGAGATGCACTTTTACAATAAAGTAACTTGAAAATAGAAATTGCATGCACTAAAAAGTAGCTTGATAAGACTTGAACTCAAGACTTATCAAGGAGCAAAACAACTTTGGACCAAGTGAGCTAAGTTTAAAAGGTACGTAAAAGTATGGAAAAAGGAAGAGGGATTTTTTTTTCACACTCTTCTCTCTCGTTCTCCGTGCTTGCTTTCTTTTCTTGCAAATCACAAAAAAAAATGAAAAACAAAAACAAAAAAAACTTTTTCCACACAATGGGGTTAAATTTTGGTTAGCTTACCCAGAAAGTCTACGTTTCCAAGTTTTCTCATTGTTTCTGATTTGCCATGATCGCACAAGGTGCACGACAAAGAGCATACGTAGCCGAGAAGACAATAAAAAAAAACTTTCCCTTATTGTTTCTAATTTGCCGTGATCGCGCAAGGTGCACGGCAAAGAGCATACGCAGTCAAGGAAGGAAATAGTCCCAGACTAAAATAGAAAAGATCTAATAATAAACTGATAAAATATGAGAGATTTAAAAAAACAAATCCGTCACTGTAACATTATACCTTAAGATTTCTCGAAATGCGTGTTTTTGGAGCAAATGGAAACGGTTTTGGTAAAATGAAAACTATTTCCAAATGGAAACGGCACTCTAGGCACAATGGAACAACTCCCATAGGCCACAAATCTACAAAAAGTCCAGACCCAGAAACTCTTTCAAATTTTTGGCAACACCGGTTCCTGATCTTGATCAAAACCAAAAGCGGCTCTTCATAAAAGCTCCGATACCATGTCCAGGTACACAGGGTACTCCCAAAAGACCGAACACCTTCAGAAACCGCTTCACACAAATAGATCACAGATCAACACATCGATGTTTGTCACGTGGTTAAAACCCTCGGAAGGGAAACAGTCCACGGCCCCAGCCAAATAGCTACTTGGAGCAATTTATTATGCAAAAGAAAGAAATTTACATATGAGCTTCTCATAATTGATCAAATAGCCAAGGACCCTCTATGCTCTTTAAATAGAGATCATAGACCAATCAGGTGTTAAGCCATGGATCAATGGTAGGTATGATCTAAGAGAAGTTGAATCGTCGGATCACTCTATGTCTAGAACATATCGTGACCGTTGGATTAGAATATTTACAAATGCATACTAATGCATACTGAAGAAACACACTTTTGCCTAACGAATATATTACACAAGTTGATCTTAAGTAACTCATAAGTGTCTAAATATCCTAATAAAAGTAGCCTTCTATATTGTGTAATTCCCCATTTTGATCCCTAGAATGTATCGACATCATTACTATGTAAATGTTGTATATGCAATGTATAATTCCTAGCATAGATCTCAAGGCCAAGGCCCCACTAGTGAATAATAAGGTTGTAAAGACAAGATTTGCATTTTTTTTTAAATCCATGTGCTAGCAAGCCATGGGAAATGTAAAACATGTAAATATTATGTAATACAAATATAATGTTCAGGGTTGGTTATGGAGGAAACATGAATGAGGGTCTATGACATCCACTAGGAAGAGGTAAGGGGGTCATGGGATATGACCATTGTTGCCATGTGTCATTATGAGAACTTCCATGCCATAAATGGAAAGAGACCTTCATTAATTTCCCTTTTTTCTAGAATTTAGTTAAGAAAATGATCGGTGGGTGGGAGGTAGCTAATCAGTTTAATGAGCATGGAATGAGTGCCGAGGAAGGACGATAGGTGGAAATCATTGGTTGGTCCATACAAAATAACCATATGCATGGAAGTTCAGTCTAGGGGATCGCCTTGGAAAAATAATTCATTCCCCATTCATTCAGATATACTCATCCTCATCCATTCAAGATTTTTTTGAAGGAGAAGGGAAGAACCAAGCATGACAGCATAATTATAATTCCCTTGTCTTTCGTCCTTGCAATACTGAAACTAACCTAATTTGAAAATGATGGAATCCCCATGAATGGAATTGTGCATCAGAGCTCAGCATAATTGGAAATTACAGACTAAGAGAAACGAGAAGTTAGGGAAGGCCTAGGAGTGAATAGCTTGATAAGCCTAGTGAAGGCTAAAATCTCTAGAGTTAGCAGTATGGACCTTTCTATGCCTATCTTGAAGAGAAATAGAGGGAATAGGTTATGGAGGAATTTGTAGAAGAGAAGGGATGATTCCTTATGTTTGGTGTGGCATATATTGTGGGTTCCAAAGATAGTTTTAACTCATGGATATTCCTACAACTTTATGGCTGAGTGCAGTGGCATATCATTCACCTCCCTTTTGACTCCCTGTGTGCTTGATAAAACTAGTAGGAAAATAGCTTAGCATGAGAGGTTGTGAGTGAGCCTATATAGTTCCTCTTTAGTGGATATCATATCCCAGCTCAATGGTGGTCTCTGAGTGATGAAATATTATAGGCCGAGTAGAGACCTATGGTTCAGTGGAATGTTTCACTCACGTACCCAGTTGCTTGAATAGTTCAATTGAAAGATAAGTATTATATTGTGCTTGATTTCTCTAGCTAATGTTCATAACATTCTATCTAACTCTAGCGTGTATTCTATTTGATTAATAATAACAGCCAAAGATGCTTTTATTTATCAAATATGTTTTTTTTTATTGGTTAGAATTCTGCACACGGACCAAAAAATATCATTTTTAATTGGAAATACGGTGGATGAGTCAACTAAATAAAAATAACATGGCTAGAAAAGTAGAAATCACAAAAATATTTATCCAAAAAATTAGACATCCGGACAGTTTTCGAGCAAGAATATGGGTCACACGTAGGTTGAACATGAGTTAGGAACCAAAATTTCTAACCGAAGGTGAGTTAAGAGCAGGTTACAAATCTAGAGATTCTACATCACATTAAATAAGCGTCATTTGGAACATTGTTAAACCTGCAATTATAATTATTTTTTATTTCTACGTAGTTAAAATGTAGGCGGTGCATTTAATAGGAAAGGATTTTGAATGTGTGAATCAAGTTGTTCAATATTATCTTTAATTTGGCAGGTAACTTCAAAAAATTCCATGGATGGAATTGAGAGAGTTGCTTAAATAAATCATTAGCCTAGATTTGTTAAAAAATATATACTGCAATTTGTCATTGTTAAAAAAAATATACTATTGTCTGCCATTGAATATACACTAGGTACTTTCTCTATATTCAGTATTATTGAAGTTACCTCATTCTAAATAATCAAGTATTCTAGATTTTGTTCTAGTTGGAAAAGTACTTCTCAATCTTCTGATGATGAAAAATTGACAATTTGCTTAAGGTAGGGAATGTAATCCATGGCAGAAAGTCCCATCATGGATTGCAGTAATTTATGAATATCATTTTCTGACAGTCTATGAGGGGCCAATATAACTATGAAAATAATTTACAGTTTTGTTGGACATCTAATTTTCTAAAATTCTAAATGGTGGTTTTCATTTTCCCATACCTCAACCTGTCATACACATCCTGAACTAATTGAGTGTCAAATACGTCATTTAATATTCTATATTTGTAAATGGCGGTTTTTTCTTTTCCATACCTATCATATGCATCTTGAATTTTCAACTAAGTGTCAAATACGTCACTTAAAAAGAAAAAATGTTCTATAGACCATCAAATTCTATGATTGGATGAATCTGAATCGAGTTAGATTCTAATGACATTGATATTGCATCACCCAAACGTGAACTCAACATTTCCTCACCATTAACCATTTTTTCCCACCTTTCAATTTATCGAAGGGCCAACACAGTACATATATCCAGATTTGGCATAACCCCATTGATTCCTTCCTAGCAGCTGCAGTCAATTACCAATCATGTGTTGATGTATATGTAACTTTGGAATGTATTTCACTTGTATTTCTTATATATTGTAACCCGATGTTTATCCTAGGATGTACTTCAGTCATGTCATGCCCCGATGTTCCTATCAGGAAGTTCTATAATGTAAACAAGTCATATCAAGTCATTGTGGGAAACCCTCCTATTGGTTAAGGGTTAAAGTCCCCGCAATTCTGGGGCACTAGGGTTATTAGACTCTCCTAGTGAGGTCGGCCCTAGTAGGATTTAGTCAAGCCAGGAATTAGTATAAATAGAGATCTAGCCTCTCTATTTACCACACATTTCATACACACTCAAGTGGAGCGCATAGTTGAGGAAGGAGAAGACACTCGGGCTAGATAGAAAGAAGGTTATTGCTGTTGGGAGATCACCTTATTGTTTTGGGTTCTACTTTTGGTGCTGATTCTATCTCTGAATAAGTTATGGGGTTTTCACCATTTATGGTTTCCCCGAGGATAAACACTGTGTTCATTGTCTCTTGTGTTTGATTACTATGCTTGTTATTCTCTCAGTTAAAGATCCTGATGTATTTCTAGCTTAATGATAAAAATCTAACATGGTATCAGAGCTAACATGAGAAGAAGACACTGTGTAGCTGCAGGAACTAGGGCTTCCTACTTAGTGGATCATCCTCCACATATTTTCAACAAAAGAAGGTTGGATTAACTCTCCTAATTAGGGCGCATATTTCTGTCGAAGCATAATCCAATTCTGAGGTTTTTCAGTTTTGGACCCGACACTACTGCCGAAAATTAGGGCTTTTCACAGAAGAGGAATTTTTCAGTGATCCCAGGACTGGATTGATCTCCTCCCCAAAATAGAAGTTAGGGATCAAATTCAAAGCATTTGTTTGGACAGAACTCTAGAAAAGCAAAACCCTAATTTGCTACTGAACCAACACTGTAGGATTTTAGCTCCAAATCCAGATCCGACATCTTGACCTGGTAAGATCTAAATCTTTTTTATTTCCATTTGAGTTTCTCAGTGAAGATGTCTCATCATACCAAGCTTGATGAAAAGCTTGATGGAGCTGATAACTTCCGAGGCTGGAAGTATAGGATCTCCCTGGTCCTAGAAGAAAATGAGTTGGACTCCTATATCAATGAGGAGGTTCCATTTCCAGAGGGAGATGAGGCTAAGGCATTATATAAGAAGAAGTTGGTTATGGAAAAGAGGATTATTGCTAATTCAATCAAGGATCACCTCATACCACAGGTGTCCTCCCTCAAGACACCTAAAGCTATGTTTGATGCCCTAACCAAATTGTTTGAAGGGAAGAACATAAACAGGAAGATGAATCTGAGAAACTAATTGAAGAATTTAAAGATCTAGAATGCTGAGACTATCCAGTCTTACTTTACAAGGGTATCTCAGATCAAGGAACAGCTGGAAGTAGTAGATGAAGAAGTGGAAAATGCAGAGATTGTGATGACCACCTTGAATGGTCTCCCTAGATCATGGGACTCTTTCATTTAAGGGATCTGTGCCAGAAAGAAGTTAGTCAATTTCAGTAGACTATGGGAAGAATGCTCTCAAGAAGAAGCTCGGATAGCAGCTCGAGAAGAGAAGATGGGAAATGAAGATCAATATCTCACAGTCCACTCCAAGAAAACCAAAAGGAACCATCATCACTCCAAAGGTAATATCTCACACCCTAAAAGAGATCTCTCTACCATTAGATGTTACACATGTGATGAGAAAGGTCACATATCCAGATTCTTCCCTAATAAAGGGAATTTAAAGAAGAAGAAGGAAAACAAGAGAAGACATCATGCTCATGTTGCAGAGGATGATGAACCTTCCACAAAGAGATTCAGACAAGAAAGTGCTTCTTCAAGTGATGAAGAATATGTGCTGATGTCCACTCTTATGGGAACTATTTCACATGGAAGCAATGATTGGCTCATAGACAGTGGTGCTTCCAAGCACATGACGGGATTCAAAGAATCATTTGTGAAGCTATCTGAACATGAGTCACCTCACAAGGTGAAACTTGGGGATGACTACTAGTATCCAATAAAAGCTAGTGGTGAATCCTCCTATATACTAGACTCTAGAAAGTCTATGAAGATGAAGAATGTATTATTTTTTATAGGACTAAAGAAGAACCTCCTCTCCATATCTGCATTGGATGCAAAAGCAATGAGGGTTGCTTTTGTAGATGGCCAAGTTCTTATGTGTCCAAAGGGAAAGACTTTTGACAATGCAATAGTGATTGGGGAACAAGAAGGAGGTCTATACAAGTTGAAGGGTCAACCAAAACAAGCTTTGGTTCATGACTCAATAGAACCAAATGAACTTTGGCATAGAAGGCTTGCACACGTGCATTATAGAGCACTACCACTTGCAAGAAAAGTTGTTGAAGGTCTTCCAGAAATTCAAGCAAAACATAATGGAGTCTACAAAGGATGTGCGAAAGGAAATAATACAAAGAAGACATTTCCAAGTAGCGAGAGCAAGGAAAAAGGAATCTTGGAAATCATCCACTCCAATGTATGCGAACCAATGTCATCAAGTTCTCTAAGCGGGTATGCATACTATGTTTCTTTTATTGATGAATTTTCTAGGAAGACATGGATTTACTTCATGAAGAACAAAGATGAAGTACTCAGGAATTTCAAGGAATTCAAAGTGTTGATCGAGAACCACACTGAAAATAAGATCAAGAATTTTCGATTAGATAATGGTAGAGAATTCACTTCAAATGAGTTCAAAGAACTATGTAGAGACTCAAGGATTAAGAGGGAGTTGTCCACTCCTTATAATCCACAACATAATGGGATTGCAGAAAGGAAGAATAGAACAATCATGGAAGCTGCAAGAGCTATGCTTCATGAGCAAGATATTCCTATGCATCTTTGGGTAGAAGCATCCAGAACAACAGTGTATGTACAGAACTGTACTCCACACAGAGTACTCGAGAACAAGACTCCTGAAAATTCTTCTCCGGCAAGAAACCAGAAGTTATCAATCTCAGAATATTCGATTGTCTAGTGTACATACACATTCCAAAAGAGAAGAGAACAAAATTAGATCCTTCAGGAAAGAAGGGTATATTTGTGGGATACCCTCAAAGCTCAAAGGATTATAGAATATACTTCCTAGGGTTCAAGAATATTGACATCAGTAGGGATGTAACATTTGAGGAAGATTCAGCCTACATCAAATCCAGAAAGAAACCCACTGAAGAACTTGAAGAAGCAGAAGCTCCCAAAATTCATGATACAATCATGAACGAAGAAACTCAAGAAGAAGATGGAGAATTTGAAGAACCCCAAAGACCTGTAGATCCACCATAGGAGAAGAATCCTCACAAGAGGAAACATACTTGGGCATGAGAGATTATCCAAGGTGTGGAAAGATATGGGGTTCCAGAAGAGAATCATAGAGAAAGAAAAATGACCAGATCCTATTCCAGTTATGTAGCATTACTATGTGATTTCATTGATAAAGAACCTTCCAATTATGAAGAAACGGTTGGACGAAAAGAATGGAAGGATGCTATGATCGAAGAGTATCAATCAATCATGAAGAATGATGTTTGGGATGTTTTCCCAAGACCAGAAGGGAAGTCAATTGTAACTTTCAAATGGATCTACAAGATTAAGCATGCTGCAGACGGTAGCATAGAGAAATATAAGGCAAGATTTGTGGCTCGTGGTTTCTCCCAAAAAGAAGGAATAGACTATGAAGAAACCTTTGCACCTATAGCTAGATACACTTCCATCAGATCAGTACTTGCTCTGGTTGTAGTGATGAAATGGAAGATACACCAAATGGATGTCAAGCCTACTTTCTTAAATGGTGTAGTGGAAGAGGAAGTGTATGTGGAGCAACCACTCGACTTTGAGACACATGACAGGGAGTCTCATGTGTGTAGATTGAAGAAAGCCCTGTACAGCTTGAAACAGGAACCCAGGACATGGTATGGTAGAATTGACAGCTTTCTATCCAGTTTGGGCTTTACCAAGAGTAAAGTAGATTCCGACCTTTACTACAAGGTTGAAGATGGCAACCCAGTGATGCTCCTACTATATGTAGATGATCTGTTTGTGACAGGTATGGATGGGTTGATTCCTGATACAAAGAGAAAGCTTGCTGCCGAGTTTGAAATGAAGGACTTGGGTATGATGCATTATTTTCTAGGTATGGAGGTGTGGAAGAATACAGATGGAATCTTCCTTGGACAAGGGAAGTATGCAGTACATATCTTGAAGAGATTTGGGATGATGGATTGCAAGGCATTAACCAAACCTATGGCATCGAATCTGAAGCTATTGACTGATGCTTCATCAGATTCGATTGACGCCACAATGTATCATCAGATGATTGGGTTCTTGATGTACCTGATGAACACAAGACCAGATATTTGCTTTGCTGTGAACACCTTGAGCCAATACTTAACAGATCCGAGACATGTTCACTTGACTGTTGCAAAGCACATTCTGAGGTACCTAAAAGGTACAGTTGATTATGGGCTCAAGTATAATACTGATCAAAGGATTAACCTGGAGGGTTATGTTGATTCAGATTGTGCAGGTAGTGCTATCATAGGAAGAGCACTCTAGGGTGTTGCTTCAGTATGGGATCAGGTGTGATCTCTTGGTTTAGCAGGAAGCAATTTTGTGTGGCACTAAGTATAGTTGCAGCAGAATATGTCGAGGCCTATTCAACTAGTTGTGAGGCAGTATGGTTGAGGAAGCTACTGTATGATTTATTTGATCTCCAGTTAGATGCTACTTGTATATACTGTGACAACTAGAGTTGTGTAAAGTTGTCAGAGAATCCAGTATTCCATGACAAGTCAAAGCATGTTGAGATCAAGTATCACTATATCAAGGATATGGTGCAGAGAGGAGTAGTGAAGCTCCAGTATGTTGCGACGGACAAATAGGAAGCTGATGTGTTGACTAAGCCATTGGATAGGGTGAAGTTTGAGTACTTTAGGAAGAAGCTTGGTGTTCTCCTAATCGAGATTCCTCCCAAGAGGAAGTGATGTGTCTGTGTTGTGCCCTTCTGACATGGTGAGAGGATTGGTTCCTTCCATGGTCAAATGTAAGTGTTGTTCCCTTTTGACATGGTGAGAGGATTGGTTCCTTCCATGGTCAGATGTAAGTGGTGTGCCCTTTCGACATGGTGAGAGGATTGGTTCCTTCCATGCTCAGATGTATGAGCTGTGACATGGTGAGAGGATTGGTTCCTTCCATTGTCAGATGTATGTGATGATCCCACATCTAGCATGAAAAAGGGTTGGCTCTGTGAAGACACCTCTAGTATGAAAAAGGACTAGCTCTGTGTAGGTCCCACATCCAGCATGAAAAAGTACTGGCTCTGTGAAGACACATCTAGTATGAAAAAGGACTAACGCTGTGTAGGTCCCACATCTAGCATGAAAAAGGGCTGGATTTTTAAAGACACATATAGTATGAAAAAGGACTAGCTCTGTGTAGATGCCACATCTAGTATGAAAAAGGAATAGCTCTATGAAGGCTCATCTAGTATGAAAAAGGACTAGCTCTGTGTAGATGCCACATCTAGTATGAAAAAGGACTAGCTCTGTGAAGACTCATCTAGTATGAAAAAGGACTAGCTCTGTGAAGACTCATCTAGTATGAAAAAGGACTAGCTCTGTGTAGATGCCACATCTAGTACGAAAAAGGACTAGCTCTATGAAGACTCATCTAGTATGAAAAAGGACTAGCTCTGTGTAGATGTCACATCTAGTATGAAAAAGGACTATCTCTATGAAGACTCATCCAATATGAAAAAGGACTAGATCTGTGTAGATGCCACATCTAGTATGAAAAAGGACTAGCTCTGTGATGATAGATCCAGTATGAAAAAGGAATGGCTATGTAGATGTACATCTAGCATGAAAAAGGGTTGGCTCTGTAGAAATTCCTATGATGAGAAGAATCAAGAGATAGCACCTGTGATGATGACCCGATGATGATCCAGATAGAGTGATGATGATCCATATCTAGTGATGATGATCCAACAGTGATGATCCAGATCCAGTGATGATCCAGATCCAGTGATGATGTCTAGTGATGATCCAGATCGAGTGATGATCCAGATCTAGTGATGATGTCTAGTGGTGATCCAGATCGAGTGATGATCTAGATCCAATGATGAAGATGACTTGAAGATGAATATGACTTGAAGATGACGAGGACTAGATGATGATCCAGAAGATACAGAGAACAAGACTTGTGGTGAAAATTGTGTTGAAAGAATACCTTCCTATTTAAGAGGGAGTGTTGATGTATATGTAACTTCATAATGTATTTCACTTGTATTTCTTATATATTGTAACCCGATGTTTATCCTAGGATGTACTTGATTCATGTCATGCCCTGATGTTCATATCGGGAAGTTCTATAATGTAAACAAGTCATGTCAAGTCATTGTGGGAAACCCTCCTATTGGTTAAGGGTTAAAGTCCTCGTAGTTTCGGGGCACTAGGGTTATTAGAATCTCCTAGTGAGGTCATCCCTTGTAGGGTTTAGTCAAGTTGGGAATTAGTATCCATAGAGAGCTAGCCTCTCTATTTATCACACATCTCATACACACTCAAGTGTAGTGCATAGTTGAGGAAGGAGAAGACACTGGGGCTAGATAGAAAGAAGGTTATCACTGTCGGGAGATCACCTTACTATTTTGGGTTCTACTTATGGTGTTGATTCTATCTATGAGGAAGTTGCAGGGTTTTCACTATTTATGGTTTCCTCGAGGATAAACACTGTGTTCATTGTCTCTTGTGTTTGATTGTTGTGCTTGTTATTCTCTCAGTTAAAGATCCTAATGTATTGCTAGCTTAATAATAAAAATATAACATCATGTTGCTTCTTATGGAAGATTGATAAATAAGGGTTACTGTTATCAGTAGGATATGTATTGACTCCATTCTCTATGTTCATTAATTTTTTTCCAGTGTGACCGCATATGTGCACAAATTTGAGTTCACTCATACTATGAGTGAAATAGGTAGAATTGAAATTAATTGAAGACAGCCTCATCTAGGTTCGATGGATTTCACTGGCAGTTGCTTTCCATCCTATTGTTTTTATGTTTGTTGGAAGTCCTTTCCCATCGCTTCAGTAAAGTCTTTCCTCCACTGATTCAGCACCCTGTCACTTTCAACAACCCAATCATTCCCTCTCAGTGGAAAAGCAGGATTGATTTTGTCAATTCCATCTTTTACATTGTCCATATCAGCTGGGTATTGCATGTTGTTTTCTGCTTATCCATTTTTGTCTTAGCATTTCTCTCTTCCTTAACATTTTCTTATTTCATTGGAATTTCCCTTTTCTTCTTGTGAGAGATATCATGCAATGCATATCACTGTTATAATTATTATATGCTCACATCTCCCAACCAGATAACTGGAAGGAAACCTTCTCTTCCACTCCCTTTCTACCCCTGGTGTTGAAACATATTCACTTCAGCCCTTTTTTTCCCATGTGTTGCACTGCCATATTATCTGTGTTCCATAGTAGTTGGTGTCCTCCTTTGAATCTATGAAAGTACAACAGAGGACAGGTTGTCTCAAGGGTGAATCAATAGTTTAGTTTCACTCTAATGAATTGCACTTGTAACATGGTCAATCTAACCCTTGAGGTCTATAAATAGAATGTAATAGGTAGTAGGGATAGTTATTATTGAAGGAGTTGTTTGATGTTATTGATTCAACTATAAACTAGCCCTCTGCTATGTAATGAAAGCATAATATAATAAAAAAGGCTCTTGGGCCCCTTTTAAAACTTTCTTGAGTATCGATCTAGTTATATTTTTGTATCATCTCTGATTTTTTCCTGGGAATGTATTATTTCTGTTATGTTCTCATTTATTTATTTATGTAAGGAAGGATGATTATTTAAATTATAATAAAAATGATACAGATGATACAAACTTGCAGAGCCATGAGACTAGTTTCCAAACAACTATCCAATTCAACCTCTTTTCTAAGTTGTCTCTGTCATGCCATAATTATATAAATACAATATTTACTTTAGAACTATGATGCTCGTGAACATGAAATCAACATTTATAGTTTTTATGTTCTCATTTCAAATTTTGGATGCATTCTTATTTTACAATAGAGGTTTTTATGTTCGAAAATAGGTTTTTAATGACTAAACAGACACTATGTAGTTTGAATCAACCATCTCCTTACTCCGAGAAACCATGTCTTCCTCCTCCTGTTAAGTTAACATTGTTATAGGCTCTGTTAAGTTAACATTGTTATAGGCTCTTTCCTCTCCATATGAGTTAAACCATTTATCCAATAATGCATTGATGTAGGTGCAATCCCATAATACTTTACAGCTGCTCTAACAGAATATCCATTGAATTATACATTCTCAATTTCCTTAAACATGTCCTCTTTTTTCCAACCCCTCATAGAACTAATATTCTTGCTTGATCCAACTCCATGCACTATTGTTGATGGTGGAGGGGTGCCAACTTCCTCTGCCTAGTTATGGTTTATAGAATTGGTGTTTGCATTTTCATCTTGGTTTATTTCCTCATCTGATGATGTCTACCTAAGCTGGGCACCCTTGGTCACTCATCACCGTGTCCTCCTTCCATGATTTGCATGGTTCCCCATTTCCATGACAGTAAATTCTATAAACTGTGAAATTTAAATTCAATAATTTGTTTACATTCCAAAAGGAGTAACAACGTCCGCTGAAGTATATAACATGCAGATATAACATGCGAGATTGGATCATACAGGATATACCAAATGCATACTAGATCATGATATTATATAATGCCGATAATATCACGAGATTATAACATGTTGATTATGCCATTATTTCATGCAGGGTATAATGGAAATTCTAGAAAACAACTATAAAATTGGGCTTAGGAAAACTTCTGTCAAAATTTTATAGAGCATTGCATACTTTTTCCTATCTATTTAGTACATCTTTTAGTTTTCTCTATATTAATCGGTTGCATGTTTCACCTCTTCAAAACCAGAGTCAGTTGTAATGCTGGACTTATTTTTGCTTGATAGGAGAAAGAAGAAAGTTGTTAGACAAAAAAACAATTATTTAAGAATACAGTAGTTGTAGGTAGAAACCCTTTAACCAAAGTCGTTGAACTTCACACTCTCTATTGGCATATTTTTAGAGTGTTTCCTTCATTTCATTTACTATGTCTAAAACCTATCTACAATCAAAATAGATATATATGATACCTTCCTACAATAAAAATAGAACTACCCTATGCTTTAGAAATAGTGTATATATGTACACTCTATAGATATAGAGTATCAATTTGGCTATATTTTTTTATTATCTCTGGTATGTTCTCACTTGTTTATTTCAGTAAGGAAGGATGATGATTTATATTATAATAAAAAATATAAAGATGATATAAACTTGCAGAGCCATGAGACTGGTTTCCTAACAACTATCCAATTCAACCCATTTTCTAAGTTGTCCCTATCATGCCATAATTCTATAAATTCAAGTTTAGTTAGAGAAACTATGTTTCCTGTGAGCAAGAAACCAACATTTACAGTTGTTATATTCTCATTTCAAATGTTGGATGTGTTCTTATTTCACAACAGAAGTTTTTATGTCTAAAATTAAAACTATACCAGTCTAATTAGGTTTTTGTATTTTTGAACAGACACTATGTAGTTTGAATCAATGAATTTGGCTTTGCAATGCATGTTGGGCGTGCATTTCAGTGAAGCTATCCAAAATTGACTTGCTTTAGTAAAATGCACGCACATGCCTAGTTTCTTTGTCAAATTTAATGAATAAAATAGGAGAGTGTTTTTTTTTATTATTCCTCACCTTTTAGAAGTTTAATATTTCCAATTTTTTACCTGAAACGTTCACCTTTCGAATGTTTCTCCAAGCAAGCATAGTTTCCTTTTGGTGTGCATTTAGTTAAAAAGTTTACAAGTGTGAATAATAGGTTTGCAACGATATTAGAAGACCGTATTCATGGATAATTAGTCTTATAAATGTGTATATATGCCAAATTCCAAATTTCATACCTAGAGTGTACTTCGATTCGCATTAGTGTGCACTTTTAGTTCTGGCCATGAAAAATTGGCAAATACTATCAATTGTTATTTTGGATGATTTGAATTTTACTGTAGATCATACAATTTATAAAAATGAGTACAAGAGTTTGTATAAAAGGTTGATATGTCTATTTTATAGTGTTATTTATTCAATATAACATGAAATTCAGGCCAATATTGTGTGCATTTCCTCGAGGGACTCAACCTTGATTTTTACCATGTGGAAAACACAAAAATTTGGAGTTTTCTTGAAGAAAATAAGTTTTTATGTCTAAAATTTAAAGTTTGAAAGTTTATTTAGTTTTTTAATGCCCTAACAGACACTCTGTAGTTTGAATCAATGAATTTGGCTTTCTAATGTAGGTTGGGCATGCATTTGAGTGAAGTTATCCAAAATTTCCTTGATTTAGTAAAATGCACGTGCATGTCTGATTTCTTTGTCAAATTCCATGAATAAAATAGGAGAGTTTTTTTTTTAATATTCTTCACCTTTTAGATGTTTAATATTTGCAATTTTTTACCTGAAACTTTCCCCTTTAGAATGTTTCTCCAAGCAGGCATAGTTTTCCCTTGTTGTGCATTTAGTCAAAAATTTTACAAGTGTGAATAATAGATTTGCAACAATATTAGAATAAATTATTCATGGATAATTATGCTCAGAAATGTGTACATATGCCAAATTCCAAATTTCATACCTAGAGTGTACTTCAATTGGCATTGGTGTGCATTTTTAGTTCTCGCCATGAAAAATTGGCAAATACTATCAATTGTTATTTTGGATGACTTGGATTTTACTGTAGATCATACAATTTACATAAATAAGTACAAGAATTTGTAAAAAATGTTGGTATGTATATGTTATAGTGCTATTTATTCAATATAACATGAAATTCATGCCAATGTGTGAATTTCCTCAAGTGACTCGCCCCTGATTTTTACCATGTGGAAAACACATAAATTTGGAGTTTACTTGCAAAGCATAAGTTCTTATGTCTAAAATTTAGACTTTGAGAGTGTATTTAGGTTTTTACGCCTGAACAAACACTCTCAGTAGTTTGAATCAGTGAATTTGGCATTGTAACGCAGGTTGGGCATGCATTTGAGTGAAGCTATCCAAAATTGCCTTGCTTTAGTAAAATGCACGTGCATGCTTGATATCTTTTTCAAATTCAATGAATAAAATAGGAGAGTGTTTTTTTATCCCTCACCATTTATAAGTTTAATATTTCGAATTTTTTACCTGAAACTTTCCCCTTTAGAATGTTTCTCCATGTAGGCATAGTTTTCCTTTAGTGTGCATTTAGTCAAAAAGTTTACAAGTGTGAATAATAGCTTTGCAACAATATTAGAAGAAATTATTCATGGATAATTAGGCTCAGAAACATGTATATATGCCAAATTCCAAATTTCATAGCTAGAGTGTACTTAGATTGGCATTGGTGTGCATTTTTAGTTCTGGCCATGAAAAAATGACAAATACTATCAATTGTTGTTTTGGATGACTTGGATTTTACTGTAGAGCATATAATTTAAATAAATGAGTACAAGAGTTTGTAGAAAAGGTTGGTATGTCTATGTTATAGTGTTATTTATTCAATATAACATGAAATGTAGGCCAATGTGCGCATTTCCTTAAGGGACTCAACCATGATTTTTACCATGTGGAAAACAAATAAATTTGGAGTTTCCTTGCAGATCATAAGTTTTTATGTCTAAAATTTAAACTTTGAAAGCATATTTATGTTTTTTATGCCTGAACAAACACTCAATAGTTTGAATTAGTGAATTTGGCTTTGTAATGGAAGTTGGGTGTGCATTTGAGTGAAGCTATCCAAAAATGCCTTGCGTCAGTAAAATGCATGCACATGCCTGATTTCTTTATCAAATTCAATGAATAAAATAGGATTTTTTTTTTATTATTCCTCACCTTTTGGAAGTTTAATATTTCCAATTTTTTACCTGAAACTTTTTCCTTTAGATATTTCTCCTAGCAGGCATGGTTTTCCTTTGGTGTGCATTTAGTCAAAAAGTTTAAAAGTGTGAATAATAGCTTTGCAGCAATACTAGAAGAACTTATTCATGGATAATTAGGGTCAAAAAAGTGTATATATGTCAAATTCCAAATTTCATACCTAGAGTGTACTTCAATTGACATTGGTGTGCATTTTTAGTTCTGTCCATGAAAAATTGACAAATACTATCAATTGTTGTTTTGGATGACTTGGATTTTACTGTAGATCATACAATTTATAGAAATGAGTACAAGATTTTGTAGAAAATGTTAGTAGTTCTATGTTATAGTGTTATTTATTCAATATAACATGAAATGCAGGCTAATGTGTGCATTTCCTCGAGGGACTCAACCCTGATTTTTACCATGTGCAAAACACAAAAATTTGGAGTTTCCTTGCAAAGTTTAAGTTTTTATGTCTAAAATTTAAACTTTGAAATATTATTTAGGTTTTTTTATTCCTGAATAGACAATTTGTAGTTTGAATCAGTGAATTTGGATTTGTAATGCAGGTTGTGCATGAAGCTATCCAAAATTTCCTTGCTTCATTAAAATGCATGTGCACGCCTGATTTCTTTGTCAAATTCAATGAATAAAATAGGACAGTGTTTTTTTTATTATTCCTCACCTTTTAGAAGTTTAATATTTCCAATTTTTTACCTGAAACTTTCCCCTTTAGAATGTTTCTCCAAGCAGACATAGTCTTCCTTTGGTGTGCATTTAGTCAAAAAGTTTACAAGTGTGAATAATAGCTTTGCAATAATATTAGAAGAACTTATTCATGGATAATTAGGCTCAGAAATGTGTATATATTCCAAATTCTAAATTTCATACCTAGAGTGTACTTTTATTGGCATTGGTGTGGATTTTTAGTTATGGCCATGAAAAAATGGAAAATACTATCAATTGGTGTTTTGGATGACTTGGATTTTACTGTAGATCATACAATTTACAGAAATGAGTACAAGAGTTTGTAGAAAAGGTTGGTCTTTCTATGTTATAGTGTTATTTATTCAATATAACATGAAATGCAGGCCAATGTGTGCATTTCCTCGGGGGACTCAACTCTGATTTTACCATGTGGAAAACACATAAATTTGGAGTTTCCTTGCAGAGCATAAGTTTTTATGTCTAAAATTTAAAATTTGAAATCTTATTTAGGTTTTTTATGACTGAACAGACACTCTATAGTTTGAATCAGTGAATCTCGCTTTGTAATGCAGGCTAGGCATGCATTTAAGTGAAGTTATCCAAAATTGCCTTGCTTCAGTAAAATGCACGCAAATGCCTAATTCCATTGTCAAATTCAATTAATAAAATAGGAGTGTTTTTTATTATTCCTCACCTTTTAGAAGTTTAATATTTCCAATTTTTTACCTAAAACTTTCCCCTTTATAATGTTTCTCCAGGAAGGCATAGTTTTCCTTTGGTGTGCATTTAGTCAAAAAGTTTACAAGTGTGAATAATAGCTTTGAAACAATATTAGAGGAACTTATTCATGGATAATTAGAATCAGAAACGTGTACATATGCCAAATTCCAAATTTCATACCTAGAGTGTGCTTCGATTGGAATTGGTGTGCAATTTTAGTTCTGGCCATGAAAAAATGGTGAATACTACCAATTGTTGTTTTGAATGACTAGGATTTTATTGTAGATCATACAATTTACACAAATGAGTACAAGAGTTTGTAGAAAAATCTTGGTATGTCCATGTTATAGTGATATTTATATTTATTAAATATAAGATGAAATGCGGTCCAATGTGTTCATTTTCTCGAAGGGTGTAGAAATAATAGATCAATGCTATGAGCAGTGATGCTAAGAAGAAGCACATGAAACAGATCTTGCTACTAAGAATTCTCACAAGCATACAGAGGAAAAATAGAGAGAAGAAAAGAGATTGAATCATATGAATGAAGAGATGAATATTGGTGTGTATCCTTCCATTGAATAATGATGAATAATAGTGTACATAAATAGTACATCCCTCATAGTAAAATCAAATTGTATGGAGACAAATCATAAAGCTCAAAAAGGATGACTTACCAAAACATAGAAAACCCCATATGTGGCTAAAGCACTTCCCAAATCTATCAAGGAACTGACGAATTGGAAAAATCATGAGTGACTTGTCAAGGAGATGGAAAAAACATGCTAACCCTAGAAAATGGAGGAAAATTCATGAAGGATGGGTTGGCAGCAAAAGCACCCAGTTTCCTACTTTGACTAGCTTTACCTTATCCATAGAAAAGCAGAAAAAGCAGAATAAAGTAGAATCTACTATAAAGCATTGTATACTAATTATGGATGGTCAAAAGGTGGTCAATATCAACCTAGAATTAGAAATAAATCATTCCTAGAATATAGATGGCATGTATTGACTTTAAGGTGCAAGTGGGTGCCAACTAATTAAGCTAGTGGGTGAATAATTAATCAAATAATGATTAATTATTTTATCCTAAGTTANCAATTCAGACTTTATGATGGTATGAAAAAAAATATAGATGCATATAGGGTCCCGCAACAAGGCTATGGTCACCCTTTAACAATTATTATGTCCAGAAAGGTGAGGAAAGAGGAAAAACCACATGGGGAAAATCCTCCCACAAGAAAGGACAAGGAACAAAATTTTTGAAATAATATTTCTTCAAAATATCATTATCTTCACTTGAATGAGCTGAATGAACTGCTTCTGGATGGAAGACTTGTTGAAGAAATCATGAACTCCATGATTATGCGCTAGAGTGTAGAACCTGCAAGAAGGAAGAGGAGAGACTCATTTTATCTCATCATCTGATGAAGTAGGAGAATTATTTGAATGCTTATTTCTGCTGTAAAAGTATTATATTCTAACATAATCTGAAATGGAAAAGAGATCTGTGCATAGTCCTTCCCAAAGAGTACAAAAATTAAGACAATTTATTTGACACCCAATTCCCTGAATATCTACAAAATTGTGATGTGAGTCACATGTCAAACTTCCAATCTGATGTAGCACCTGTATAGATTTGATATGAGGCTGATAAAAATATGATATATCAGAAACATTAGCATATGGAACAGAAAAGACAAAGGCTTCATTGGCTCCATGAGGATATAGGGCTAGACTAGGAAAATTATGAGCAATTGGGGAAAACTGATAGGTGTAAAAATATGAATGATGGATGGGCACAAGATCGGAACCATAAGTGTTTAGAAAATATCCAAACATTTTTAATATCATTCCAATAATGATTAAGGACATGGATAACCAGAGACTGAGATATAGGAAATAATTCAAACCATGTAAGATAAATATCAGTGCATAAGAGATCAATGAGGAATCAACTAGTGAATTTGGGATTTGTATAGTATTAGAATTATTTAGAGGTATGATAGGTGGTATGGATGGTGGTATGATATGTGTCGTGAAATTCATATCAGCCTGCAACAATCTTATAAATTAGATATACAAGCTTGTGAGGAAGAGCTGTCGCAAAAACAAGTCAATATCTAGTGAAAAATCACAATTTTTTGATATGGATCTAGTAGACTAAGAGGAGGACCATGAAAGAAAGGATATGATATTTCTGATTCTGATATATCAGAGACATGATAAAATGATAGAAATATGGCACTCAAATCATAAGTTATATCACCTTGGAACTGCACAGTTTGACATTGTTCTGAGTAATCAATAGGCTTTTCTAGTTCTTCTGGAACTTCAATCTTGCACTTCTTAAGAATATGAGACATGATGTCCATGTTCTTATTGAAACAATTTTTCTATGAATGAAAACCATTTCTGCAATAAGAGCACTTGTATGTTCTCCCTTTATTCTTAATTTTCTTCATTAAATCTTCATAAGAATCTTCATCTTCAATTTCTGACTTTGGCTTCTTCACAATTTGCTTTTCTTTGGATTTGACATTATTTTTTCCTTGAACCAAGAGAGAATGATCCTTACTCTTGGGAGAATTAAGGACACCCATATGGATCAATTTATATTTGTCCTTTTTTAGTGAATCAAGAAAAGAATTTAAAGAAGGCATTTTCCACTTAGGAACAGAAAGCCTAATAGCATGAAAAGTAGACACAAAAACTGAGTAATCATGACCCAACTTTGAAAGAATGGAAAGAATTAATTGATTATATTCTTTCTCAATACCACATTGCTTGAGAATTAGAACAAGTGACTTGAACTTGGTGAAGAAACCCTCAAGAGAATCAAATTTGCTTGGACTCAGTGAGAATAACTCAATCTCCAATTGGCACGCTCTTAGCTCATCTTGAAATCCAAAAAGAGACTCTAGTTGAGTCCATACTTGGTTTGGAGTGGTCAAACCATATATATGAAAGAGTATATCAAGATAAATAGAGAGGCAAAGAAATCCATAGGATTCATCCAACCTATTATGCCACTTAGATTTCTCAATCATGGCATTGGGCTCATTCTCCAAAGCTAGAGTAACTATATACAATCCTCTATTGTGCAATAGAATGGGGATTTTGGATTTCCATTCATGGTATTTGAATGGAGTAAGAATTATTGATGATGGAGAATCCATATTTCTGAATTGATGTCCTCAATAAGAAACTCTCTACAACCTACAAAACAAACTAGGAGAAAATATTGTAAGCTAGACAAGCTCTTCTTCAGAGAGGGATAGGAGACTGGATGCACTCCTCAACTCTGTAGAACTTGATCAACCTTGCTGCTCTGATACCATGTAGAAATAATAGATCAATGCTACAAGAAATGATGCTAAGAAGAAGCACAGGAAATAGATCTTGCTACTAAGAATTCTAACAAGCATACACGGGAAAAATAGAGAGAAGAAAAGAGACTGAATCACATGAATGAAGAGATTAATATTGGTGTGTATCCTTCCATTGAATGATGATGAATAATAGTGTACATAAATAGTACATCCCTCATAGGAAAATCGAATTGTATGGAGACAACTCATAAAGCTAAAAAAGGCCGACTTATCAAAATATAGGAAACCCCCATAGGTGGCTAAAGCACTTCCCAAATATACTAAGGACCTCATGAATTGGAAAAAGAATGAGTGAGTTGTCAAGGAGATGGAAAAAACATGCTAATCCTAGAAAATGGAGGAAAATTCATGAAGGATGGGTTGGCGACAAAAGCATCCATATAAAAACAGAAAAAGTAGAATAAAGCAGAATCTGCTATAAAGTGTTGTATACTAATTATGGATGGTCAAAAGGTGGTCAAGATCAGCCCAGAATTAGAAATAAACAATTCCTAGGATGTAGATGGCATGTACTGAATTTAAGGTGCAAGTGGATGCCAACTAATTAATCTAGTGGGTGAATAATTAATCAAATAATGATTAATTATTTTATCCTAAGTTATGAGTGGGTTTAATATATTCCAACAAGGGGCTCAACCCTGATTTTTACCATGTGGAAAACACATCAATTTGGAGTTTCCTTGCAGAGAATAAGTTTTTATGTCTAAAATTTAAACTTTGAAAGATTATTTAGGTTTTGTATGCCATAACATACACTCTATAGTTTGAATCAATGAATTTGGCTTTGTAATGGAGGTTGGGCGTGCATTTGAGTGAAGCTATTCAAAATTGTCTTGCTTCAGTAAAATGCACGCAGATTCCTGATTTCTTTATCAAATTCAATGAATAAAATAGGAGAGTGCTTTTTATTATTATTCCTCCTATTTTAGAATTTTAATATTTCCAATTTTTTAATCGATACTTTCTCCTTTAGAAATTTTTTAAACTTATATCTGTAATATTGAATGTCTTTTTTTGTTCTGCAAGGTAACTCTTCAATGGATCATTTAAATGAGAAATATCAACAAAATATTCCTCGAAAAAGAGGTCAACGTAAGGGTTTCTATTATTCTAATATTCCAACTTTGGAACCATGTGACGTCCCTCAATTCATTCATGTTAGAGGGGAAAAGATTGCTAACTGTGTTGGTCATGGATAATGCCAAGGATTTGGAGATGAGAATTACATACCACATAATGAAAATATAAATTTCCCTCAATCATCATGAATCATGCATCCAATTTACAACCTCATTTCACTCAAATATCGGTCATTAATGATTCTTCTGTTATAAATATATCTTATCAAAGTGTTGAAGGTTGTGTTGCTCAACAACAAAGGCATGCTTTGAATCCAATTACAGTTGCAGGGAATGACAATGTACAATATATAAATATTTACCATAGAATTAATCCTCTTTCACCGCATGTGAATGTCCCATACTTCCCTCAAAGAACATGTGTTATCCCTTCTGCCATTACAATGAATTCTGGTTTGGATTATGCAAATATGTACCACAGCAGAATGAACTCCGTTTTGCAAAAAAAGGCCACACTTTTCCCTCAAATATCTATGATTGATGATGCTACCGTTACAAATCAGTCTAATCAAAGTGGTAAAGGTTTTGTTGCTCAACAACAAAGGCATCGTTTGACTCTAAATATAGTTGCGGGGAATGACCATGTTCAAGATAGAATTGTTTACCATAGAATTAATCATATTTCACATAATGTGACTATCCCAAACCTCCCTCAAAGAATAGATCTTATTCATGTTGCCACTACAATGAACTTTGTTTTGGATAATGCAAATATGTACCATAGTGGAATGAACTCTGTTTTGTAGAATAAGGCCACACTTTTCCCTCAAAGATATGTGATTGATGATGATGCTGTTAAAAATCAGTCTAATCAAAGCACTGAAGGTTGTGTTGCTCAACAACAAAGGAAACATTTGACTCAAAATATAGTTGCAGGGAATGACAATGTTCAATATAGAATTGATTACGGTAGAATTAATCCAATTTCACAGAATGTGACTATCCCAAACCTCCCTTAAAGAACAGATCATATTCTTGTTGCCACTACAATGATCTTCGTTTTTTATAATGCAAATATTTACCACAACGGAATGAACTTTGTTTTGCATAATGAGGCCACACTTTTCCCTCAAAGATATGTGATTGATGATGTTGTTGTTACAAATCAGTCTAATCAAAGCGTTGAAGGTTGTGTTGCTCAACAAGATAGGGAACATTTGACTTCAATTACTGTTGAAATGAATGCAAGTGGAGAACCCAATGGGAAACAATTAGAGCATGGATCCCTTGAGAAATTGGATGAAACTGGAAGACATGAAACAACTGAAATAACTGTAGTTCATGAACATGTGAATAGAGATGTAACTATAGGAAACTAAAATTGTACATATGGAGGAGCTGCAATAGAAATGCTTGAAGGGTGTTCAACATATGGAACTACACATTCTCATAGAAGGTCACAAGGAAACCACTTAAGGACATCCTTATTGAGTTTTAAGAAGCAGTCAGGATGGTTTAACCACACAAAAAAGAGGGGAAGTAAATATTTAAAGAGATTGGGAGATGGTTTTTTGGAAAATCACTCCAATATGTGTATGAAAATGACATTATTGCTGGAAGTGGGTACTCCATCAACAAAAGCTATAATGAAGAGTCTAAAATTGAAGATGCTATTGAACACCTAGATGGAATTATTTGTAACACCCTAGTTTTTACCCCATTGCATTAGGTATATATGATGTATATATTGTAAATAATCATGGTGCAGAGCTAAAGGCCAAGGCCCCACCATCGATTGGTTATGCTATGTTTTGGGTTGAAATTGTCACCGATGGTATATCAAGGCATGTGGCATACATATCAAGTTTTGTTATCATGTAAATATACATCTTTAATTAAATGAACCCAACTAGCTATGCTCACTGCAACAATAATGAAAAGGGCATGATTTTCCCAAGGATAAGGGGTGGGGGGATTGTTAACCCATGAACCATTGGGGGAAAAGCCATGTGTCACCTTTCCTTGTCTTATCCAACTACCACCATTAAAAACTGCTGCTGTTAGTTGGGGTAGTTATGGATGGGAGTAGAGTGTGGCAGGACTGTCAGTCCTTTCCCACATGCACACTCCACCAGTGGGTTGACCTCACATTGGAAAGAAAAAACAACCACCGCCATCACTCCAGCGGACTCCCCATTCTCACTGCTACACCATTCTCTCCATTGTATGTTCATCCTCATGCATGGATGGTATATGATCATTCTCACGCATAGACATATTTTCTATTTGATCTCACGCAGTCAGGAGGGGATCCATTTTTCAGTTGTCATCCCCATTTTTCCACAGAGTGGAATCTGGTGTGTTTTCCCTCTGTATTTCTGGGGTCTAGTGTAAAATTTCCTCATGCATAGGTTGAGAGTCTGTATCTTCTTCCCTAGTGTGGTCTGTGTAAGTTTTCCCCCGATGGCTTCGCTGTCTAGGACGAACTATTGTTTCTCCACGTTGTGAATTGTGTTTGCTAATACGTTTTGAGACTATTGTAGGTTGTTTTGGGGGTCGTTTTGGCCATGATAGGGCCAAGAACGACTCAGGAATTGTTTTCCTTGCCCAAGCTGTGAATCGCTTGTGTGACTGCGTGTATGCAGTGGTTGGTCTTCGGACTGCGTTGGGAGTAGGGATGGGGGCTTGGTTTTCTTGATAAACCTGGTGTGTTTGGAAACCACACAGACAGAGCTAGAGGGATGGATTTATTCTCCACAACCCCTGAATAGCACTTGAAGGGAAGTCATGGTCTAAGGGATTGTGTAGCAGAGAAGGGACTGATTCCTTGTGTTGGGTGTGTGTGGGTGTATTAGAAGTCAGGCTAGTTCTGGTGTAGATGTTCCTAGCTCTGTAATGGGCTCACCAGCTTAGCATTTAGCCTTTCCCAGCTCCTTGATGGCCTGATAAACCATCTGTGTTGGCTTGGCTATGTTTTGTGTATCCTTGGCTATGTGTAAGCCTGCTTGTTCCTTATTCCTTGGAGAAAAATGCCCAGCTTGGGGGTGGCAGCGTTGCTGAGAGATTAAGGAGCACGTTCGCCTATGGTTGGGTGGAATGTTGCAACAATGTAGCTGGTTATGGAATGAGTTCTTCATAAGATAAGTAATCTTGTCTATTTTACTCCTGCAATCATTTTATTGTTAATGAATATGGCGAACATGTTGAATGCTTGTATGAATGTATGTTGTTTTTGTTGTGTATGATAAATAATTGTATCTGTGTATGTTCTACTTCAATGCATTTTGTTTCAACATTTTCTGAATTCACATGTTCATGGGGTTGGTTTCCCATATGGTTAAGGCCATGGTAGCGTCCTCTTCACCGGTCGGAGGGTCGGGGATGTTACAATGTGGTATCAGAGATTGTAGGTTGCAGCATGGGCCTCTATGGGCCATGACTAACCAGTTCACAGAGGCATGTTTCCTTATGCCCAAAAGAAATCAGTGAATGACTGGAAAATTTACAAAAATTTTCTAAGTGTTTGAACTGTCGGTTCATCGAAAAAATTAGTGGGACAGACTTCTGATGCAGTGGAGAGCTAAGCGGAAGCACACCCGACGGAGGACAGTTGGAATAAAATTGCAGAAAATTTTATAAGTTTTCGTTGACCGTCGATGGAACTTAGTGGATGTGGGAGCCGCAGTTTCAGCGAAGATCAGTCGAAGACTGCCAAAACACCGGCTCGATGTAGTGGAAGAAACGCCTAATATTGAATTTCGACGCCAATGAAATTTTGTTACTTAGACCATCGATGGACGTCGACGGAAAATAGTTGATCGAGCACCCACCATTGCAGATGGCTAGACCACAATGCTCTCGACGAGTAAGGCCTCCGACCGCTGACACCATAAAGAAAGTTTAAAATTTTTTCTAAGGCCCGAAATCGTCAGCTATTGGAAGAAGATAGTGTTTCGTGCGTCCGCCGTTGCGGAAGCCTAGAGCACTAGTCTTCTGACAGGGAGAAGCTCCAACTGCCAATGCCAATCAGGTTATGCCTCAGTAGATTTGGTCGTTGATTGGAAGAATATAGAAGATGGTGGGCCACCATTGCGGCTGCTGATGGAACTATTTCACCGACAAAATAATAGAATCGAGCCGATCAAGAGGAAAAAGGGAAAACAAAAGGGAAAATTTCAAAAAATTTCTCTAAGTTCTGGAGTCGTTAGCCATCGGAGATGGTTAGTTGAACACATTGCCAACACCTAGTTAATTCAGTTGCCGATGAGCTACGTTGGATGAAGTTAGTGGATTGAACGTCCACCGTTGCGACTAGCCAGTGGACTATCCTTCCGACGGATAGAGGCTTCAACTGTCGATGCCGTAGAGATTAGTACTTCCAACAGCCGATGAGAAGAAAATTTGAAAATTTTGTTTAAGTATAAAGTCGTCGAAAATTTATTGAGGATTGGGTCACCGATCGGGTACGTTAAAGGTTTGAGAATCCACCGTTGCAGCAGTCTAGGACACTATCCACCTGATGGTTAGTAGGTCCGGAAACCGATAATGTTTGTGGAACCCACAGTGAGATCGCTTTTCGTCGTTGCAGCTGCCTAGAAGACTAATCGTCCGACGCAATAACATAGCCGATCGCCGACATAGAGGAGGTAAGTTTCTGTTCGGATCGGCGCAATGACAGGAAGTATATGACTTGGATCACCAATGAATAGAAGATGGAAGAGCTGATGTTGTAGAAGACAAGGCAAGAAGAAAATTCAAATTTTCTCTAAGGCACGAGATCATCGGCCATCGGGAAATGTTAGTGGATCGGATCGCCGATCGAAAAAAGTTCAATGAAGGTGACTCACCGTTGTGGCTGCTTAGTCAACTAGCCCTCCGACGCCGCAACAACTAGTGCTTCCGACCGCTGACAGACTTATGGATGCGGAAGACTTAAGGAGAATAGTCATTGACATCGCCGATCAAAAGTCTAGACGTTTGCCCGCGGAAACTAAAGTAAGAACACTTTCCGCCATTGTTGAAGCCGAGATGACTAGCCACCCAATGCACAAGACACCCGACCGCCGATGTAGCACATAGGCTGGTTTCATCATTGATCAGGTTCGGAGATTTGGATGCAGATCCGATACAGTGAAAGGAAATAGGTGAACAATCCTTCACGTCACTAATGCAGATCAGAAGCTTGGTGATTTGCCTGTCGAAACGTCGAAAAATTAGTGCAGAAGAGACCCGATGAAGAGAAGGAAACTTTGGGTTTTTCAAAAGAATTTCTCAGTATTTTTCGAGCACTTTTCAACTATCTTCAATTGGTTTTCAGCAGATTTCAGCAGACACATTGTGGTCACAAAGCTAAATATGAAATGGAGAAAATTATGTGTTTTTGCATAATTGTTGTTTTATGAGTTTTCAGAAGAAAAGGTAAGTAATTTTGATTTATATTAATATTGTGCATCTAACAGTTTGGTACGAACACATTTGCAAAACTTTAGATAACTTCCAAGAGCAGTACTCCAAAAAGAACAGTGTGGTAAGGCTAGAGGTGGTTTAGTCATGAGAACCCATGATGGGTATGATGCTCGGGATTCTTATGAGCGAGCAGAAGATGCCATGGGAGAAAATGTCTGTAATGGGAATGATGACATTGAGTCCAATGGGAGGATATTCCAAGAGACACCGTCACATGTTGCAGCCACAATGAGAAGCTTAATTAAATCCCAGGAAGAGCAACATCAATTGAATGTCGCAATGTTGTAGAGTTTAACAGACTTGCAAAGAAAGATAGACTCTAGACGAGGTACAGCAAGACCAGAAGGCAGTAAGAGTAGTACTAGGAGAAAGAGAAGGACTTCTAGTGGATCATCTGATTATGAATAATCCAGCGGGAATTCAAGTTCTTCTTCTCATAGAAGAAAAAGAAAGAGACACCATAGGGATCGCTCTCGGGATGAATTTAAGAAAGCTAAACCTCCTATATTTGATGGTGAGGTAAAGACTAGACAAGAGGCTAAATCTTGGCTTCTTGGTATAAAGAAGTACTTTCAAGTTCAGGATTATTCAGGAAACATGAAGGCAAGAGTTGAAATATTCAATCTGAATTGAAGAGCATCCATTTGGTGGGAACACCTCAAGCAAGTAAAGAGGATCAGTGAAAGGAGGCTTAAGTGGAAATAGTTCAAGAAGTATTTCAAACAGAAATACCTCTCTGACAGGTATTATGATGACAAGATTAAGGAGTTCCATGAGCAGAGATTGGGACAGCGAACCATGGAAGAATATGCAAATAATTTCTTGGAGCTGCTGAGGTATGTCCGGTACATCAGAGATGAAAAAGTAAAGGTCCAGTGTTTTCTGAGTGGATTACCTCAGTCTTACAAAGATAGAATCGAGTTTTATGAACCTAGAACTCTTGAGGAAGCAATAAGGAAGGCTAAGTATTGTTATGAGCAAAGCAAAGGTAAGCCGGATTACCATAAGGCATGGAAGGACAAGAAGAATGAGAAGTCTAACCAAAGAAAGAAAGGTTTCAAACCTTCTAACTTTAGGAATCAGCAGAAGCAGCCATCCTAAGCTGTGAGTAAACCAGTTGGAGTGACAGGAGAAAATCCTAAGGATCCACAACAGAATAGAGGGCCACTTCAATGTTGGAAATTTAGAGGACCCCACATGCGTAGGAATTGTACACTCGAGAGTGAGAGTGCAAGACCGACTTATGACATTTGAAAAAGCATAAATAGTGGGTCAAGTAGCAAGGGAAGTCCCTAGGATTTATGCAGCACTGGAGGAACACTAGGCAGATCACCAGTCAGTTGTGGTTGAAGTTGCAAGTAAGATTGCTGAGCAATCTGTTTCTATTTTGATTGACCCTGGTTCTACACACAGTTACATTACTCCTAGATTAGCGGAGATTTGTGCTTTAAGAAAGTAAAGCATAGGAAGTCTTGTTTAGTTCATGTAGCCACTGGAACTAAGAGAAAGGTCAGTGAAGTGGTAGAGAAATTTCCATTGGTCATGAATGGATTGGTCACTTGTGTCGATATGAATGTTCTACCACTTGGTTCCTATGATGTTCTCATTAGAATGGATTGGTTAGAATCTCATAGGGTGAAGCTTGATTGTTACAGTAAGACTTTCGAATGCATGAATGAAGAAGGGGACCTAGTAGTTGTGAAGGGTATTCCAAAGGTGATTTCAGTAAGGCAGGTTTCAGCAATGCAGTTAAAGAAGTTCTGTAGGAAGGGTTGCGAGTTGTATGCAGCTCATATTTTGGAGACATCAGGAGATGAAACTCCTAGGTTGGAGGACTATGAGGTGTTACAGGAATTCAGGGATGTGTTTCCTGATGAGATTCTAGGGATTCGTCCAAATAGGGACATTGATTTCACAATTGAACTTGTACCAGGAACAGCACCAGTGTCCAAGACACCCTACAGGATGAGTACACCAGAGATGCTAGAGCTGAAGATGCAGCTACAAGAGTTGTTGGAAAAGAAGCATATCTAGTCGAGTGTGTCTCCTTGGTGAGCACCAATTATGTTTGTAAAGAAGAAATATGGTACACTCAGGTTATGTATTGATTACAGACAATTGAACAAGGTTACTGTGAAGAATAAATATCCTTTGCCTAGGATTGATTACCTATTTGATCAAATGAGAGGAGCAAAGGTATTTTCCAAGATTGACTCGAGGTATAGTTACCATCAGGTGAGAATCAAGGATGAATACATTCATAAGACAGCCTTCAGGACAAGGTATTGACATTATGAGTTTGTAGTGGTACCATTTGGTCTCACAAATGCACCAGCTACATTTATGTGCCTTATGAATAGTGTATTCAGTAGATATTTGGACAAGTTTGTTCTTGTTTTCCTTGATGACATTCTTGTTTATTCTAAGAATGAAAAAGAGCACGAAGAGCATTTGAGATTGACATTGAATTTGCTCAGGGAGCATCAACTGTATGCAAAACTGAGCAAGTGTGACTTCTATAGAGATAGAATTCAGTATTTGGGTCACATTATCTCAAAGGAGGGTATATCTGTGGACCTTGAAAAGATTGAAGCCATTATGAATTGGCCTACTCCAAGAAATGCGACAGATGTAAGATCTTTTATGGGAATTGCAGGATACTATGGGAGATTCATTGAGGGATTCTCCAGAGTTGCACATGCCATCACTTCTTTGCAAAAGAAGGGGATGAAGCTCTAATGGAAATCGAGGTGTGAAGAAAGTTTCCAGAGGTTGAAGAATCTTCTCACCAGTGCACCCGTATTGAAAGTTGTAGACCCAGAGAAAGATTTTGTGGTGTGTACTAATGCATGCGGACAAGGGTTTGGAGGAGTCCTTATGCAGGAAAACCATGTGATATGTTATGAGTCAAGAAAGCTGAAGGAGCATGAGAAGAACTATGCCACCCATGATCTAGAGCTTGCAACCATAGTACATTCTCTCAAGATGTGGAGACATTACTTGATGGGTAGAAGATTTGAGCTCAGAACAGACCATTGTGGTCTAAAGTATCTGTTTGATCACCCAGCTTTGAATGCTAGGCAAGCAAGATGGCTGGAGTTTTTATGTGAGTTTGATTTTGAAATCAAGCACATAAAGGGAAAGGAAAATAAGGTAGCTGATGCACTCAGCAGGAAGGTGCAGGAAATGCATGTGGCATCTCTTAGTAGTTTCCAATCATATTTGAGGCAGAAGATTGTTAGTCATGCTGCTGGAGATGAATTGTATGAGCAGGTAAAAGACAAATTGCAGCAGCAAAGTCTTGAGAAGAGGTATGAGGGATATAAATTGGAAGGAGATGGACTTCTCGCTTATAAAGGTAGAATTTATATTCCAGATGTAGCATATTTGAGGAGAGTTGTCATGGATGAAATCCATTAAGCTCTGTATTTTGGTCACCCAAGATATCAGAAGACAATTGCTACAGCCAGAAAGCAGTACTTTTGGCCAGGAATGAAAAGGGATATGGCCAAGTACATTTCAAGGTGTATGAAATGTCAACAGGTAAAGGTTGATCATCAACACCCTACTGGTTTGTTGCAGCCTTTGCCAGTTCCGAAATGAAAATGGGAAGTTATTTCCATGGATTTCATTACAAGATTGCCAATGACTTGGAGACAACATGATTCCATCATGGTTGTGGTAGACAAGTTCACTAAGGTAGCGCATTTTATACCAGTTAAGTCTACGCATAAGACTGATGATATTGCAAAAATATTCATGAAGGAGATTTTCAGATTGCATGGATTGCCGAAGGCAATAGTCTCTGACAGAGATGTCAAGTTCACTTCCAACTTTTGGAAGGGGTTGTTTGCAGATTTGGGTACAAAGCTAAACTTCAGCACTGCATACCATCATCAGACAGATGGGTAGATAGAGAGAGTTAATCAGGTGCTCGAGGACACGCTTTGCATGTACATGATGGACAAACCAACTAAGTGGGAAGATTACTTACACTTGGTAGAGTTTGCTTACAACAATGGACAGCAGGAATCCTTGAGGATGAGTCCATATGAAGCTTTGTATGGAAGAAGGTGTAGGACACCAGTGACTTGGGATAACCCAGTGAACAGGGTTGTGCTTGGGCCAGAATTGCTCAGGGAAATGGAGCAAGAGGTTGTAAAGATCAGCCAGAATCTGAAAGCAGCACAAGACAGACAGAAAAGCTATGCAGATAAGCATAGGGTGAACAGGGAGTTCAATGTTGGGGATCATGTTTATCTCAGAGTGAGGGCAAAGAAGAGTTCCTTGAAGCTTGGAAGTTGTACCAAGTTATCAACAAGATATTGTGGGCCCTTTGAAGTGCTTGAAAGAATAGGGCCAGTTGCATAAAGACTCACATTTCCTACTAGCACTAGAGCTCATAATGTTTTTCATGTTTCTTTGCTTAAGAGATATGTACATGATCCTAACCATGTGGTAAATTGGGATGTGATTCAGGTGGAACCCAAGGGAGAGTTCTGAATCGAGCCAATGCGCATTCTCGACAGGAAGGTCACAATGCTCCGGAACAGGGCCATAGGGCAGGTAAAGGTGAAATGGGAGCACTATGGTCCTAAAGAGGCTACGTGGGAGCTGGAGGATGCCATGCAATTGGAAAATCCATTTTTGTTCAATTCTACGGAACACTGAGGTGCTACCAGTGTAGCATTTTGTTCAAATTTTGTAAAGCACCGAGGACCGTGCTATTGAAGGGGGAGGGGAATGTAACACCCCAGTTTTGACCCCATTACATTAGGTGTATATCATGTATATATTGTAAATAATCATGGTGCGGAGATAAAGGCCAAGGCCCCACCATAGATTGGTTATGCTATGTTTCGGGTTGAAATTGTCACCGATGGTATATTGGGGCATGCGGCATACATATCAATTTTTGTCATCATGTAAATATACATCTTTAATTAAATGAACCCAACCAGCTATGCTCACTGCAACCATAATGAAAAGGGCATGATTTTCCCAAGGATAAGGGGGGGGAATTGTTAAACCATGAACCATTGGGGAAAAATCCATGTGTCACCTTCCCTTGTCTTATCCAACTACCACCATTAAAAAAGATGCTATTAGTTGGGGCAGTTATGGCTGGGAGTGGAGTGTGGTAGGACTGTCAGTCCTTGCCCACACGCACACTCCACTAGTGACCTCACGTTGGAAAGCAAAAAAAACCACCACCATCACTCCAGGGGACTCCCCATTCTCACTACTACGCCATTCTCTCCATTGCATGTTTGTCCTCACACAGGGATGGTAGTCTGCTCATTCTCACGCACAGACATCTTTTCTGTTTGATCTCACGCAGCCAGGAGGGGAGCTAATTTTCAGTTGTCATCCCCGTTTTTCCACAGAGTGGAATCTGGCATGTTTTCCCTCTGTATTTCCGGGGTTTGGTGTAAAATTTCCTCATGCACAGGTTGAGAGTCTGTATCTTCTTTCCCGATGTGGTCTGTGTAAGTTTTCCCCCAGTGGCTTCGTTGTCCAGGACGGACTGTTGTTTCTCCACATTGTGAACTGTGTTTGCTAATACGTTTTGAGACTGCTATAGGTTGTTTTGGGGGTCGTTTTGGCCATGATAGGGCCAAGAACGACTCATGAATTGTTTTCCTTTCCCAAGCTGTGAATTGCTTGTGTGACTACGTGTATGCAATGGTTGGTCTTTGGACTACGTTGGGAGCAAGGATGGGGGCTTGGTTTGCTTGATAAACCTGGTGTGTTTGGAAACCACATAGACAGAGCTAGAGGGCTGGCTTTCTTTTCCACAACCCCTGAATAGCACTAGAATGGAAGTCAGGGCCTGAGGGACTGTGTTGCAGAGAAGGGACTAATTCCTTGTGTTGGGTGTGTGTGGGTGTATTAGAAGTAAAGCTAGTTCTGGTGTAGCTATTCCTATCTCTATAATGGGCTCACCAACTCAGCATTTATCCTTTCCCAGCTCCTTGATGGCCTGATAAACCAACTGTGTTGGCTTGGTTGTGTTTTGTGTATCCTTGGCTATGTGTAAACCTACTTGTTCCTCATTCCTTGGATAATCATGCCCAGCTCAGGGGTGGCAGCGTTGCTGAGAGATTAAGGAGCATGCTGGCCTATGGTTGGGTGGAACGTTGCGGCGACGTAGTTGGTTGCAGAACGAGTTCTTCATAAGATAAGTAATCTTGTCTATTTTACTCCTGCAATGATTTTACTGTTAATGAATATGGTGAACATGTTGAATGCTTGTATGAATGTATGTTGTTTCCACTGTGTATGATAAATAATTGTATCTGTGTATGTTCTACTTCAATGCATTTTGTTTCAACATTTTATGAATGCACATGTTCATGGGGTTGGTTTCCCGAATGGTTAAGGCCATGGTAGCATCCTCTTCGTCGGACGGAGGGTCGGGAATGTTACATTCTTAATAAAATTCGATCAATTGGTGTGGTGGAGATTCATAAGGATTTTATGCCTAAGAACATGGCTTCGGTATTTATTGAATCAAGTATGACTCATAAGAGTTTGCAATGTTTGAAGAAGATTGACTCTCATGGTGTACTAAAGGGGGTTAAGGCAACATCATTTTGTAGAGAAATGAAAAAGTGGAGAAAAGAAGCTGAGGATATAGATACAGGTTGGGAGATAAATGATGGTTTCACATATGGATTTCGAGTCAAGGAAGTAAATTCATATGCTTCCGTCATGGTTGAATCATATGAAAAGAGGTGTAGAAGTATAGTGAATGAAGTTTCTTTCAAAATTGGTATTGATTCTCGTGCACATTATGATCGAGGGGGGCAGGTATGCGAGATATTATTTGAGCTACTAGAATACAATGGCTTGATGTCTTGTGTATGTGTTGGAAAATGGGATGGAAAAGAAGAATATAAACAAGTTTTATCACATGTTGTCGATCCTGAAAATGAGGAGAACTTAATGGAATAGTTAAACAAGATTTCACAATATGGCATCAAGATGATAGATGGAAGGGAAGTGAGAATTAATGTTTTTGAGTGTCATGATATAGTGGCAATATGCAGTTTAGTATGAAACAGTAGTGTTTCTCCATTGGGAAAAAAAAATTGTCCTTGGTTCACATGCTATAAAAAAAGTATACTCATAGTTATAGATGAAATCAAAATTGAAGAAGGGGATACTATACATAGTGTTTCTGAATTTTATTGAATGTCATAAAACTTGGTCTTGGTAAGCTATGCACATTTATTACAAGTTTTGAAATTTATGTTTATATATTTTCATTACTTTATTAATCTTACTATGTTCTAAAATGTCAGGAGTTGAATCCAGCTTTCGAACCAAGCAAAGGATGGGATGAAAAGTTAGATGACCGTATTTTAAACATTCAACCAAAATTATCTTGTACAAAGATGAATATTGTGAAGAACGATCCCATTGATAGAACAAATGATGAAAAGGTACACAAATTCATAATTAATTCTTAACTATAATTTAAGCTTCTTAGTATTGCACTAACTCATACCCACTGAAACATGTGCTACCAATTAAATTTTACTCCTGGCACAATGTCCAAGCTTGTAGATTGTGCTCACCATGATTGGATTAGAATTGTTTTGAAGATGTTTCATGAAATTCAAAGAATTGCACAAGATTATAACAAGGTTCATCCAGCTAGAGGCACTAAGACAACAAAATTTGCTAAAATTTAGGAGGAGATGGAGAAAATCAGTGTTCCATGTAAAACAGGAGAACCATACCATCATAAAATCCAAGAGTACAATGATCTTAACTATGGGAAATCAGATGGATCAGAATTAGACAAGATCCTCATTTGACATGAAGGAATTTTAAAGGTTTAATAATTATGTTAACATATCAATTATTCTTTATGTGGGACTTAACTAATAATAAATGATGGTGTTATTAGTTTTTTTACTAATGTATAATGGCTCTCATCGTTATTCATTTTGAACATAAAACTCAGTATATAATCATACGCATTGAAACTTCGGTCTTGTTTCTAGGTTATTGAAGGCCTACTAGATGAAGAGAAGTATAACAAGTTGGTGAGGATGTGGAAGTGTTATAGAGAATTCCACATGTTGCAACTGCAAGGTTGTAGAGGGCATGATGCATATGCATATGAGAAAAGGCATGTAAATTATTTCTATTAGTATCATCATATTATTTATTTCGAATGGTGATATCATTTCATTCATGATAAAAAATTTGAGCCATTGTCATTGCAGAATTGGCATCCTTGCTAGTGAGTGGATTTGGTTGTATTCTTGTTGTTTAGGATATGAGATGGTTCCTTACATGCATGTCGAAGGGGTGCATGCTCTTGATATGACTCAGTCTACTCAACCTTATACTTTGGGATGTTTAAGGAATGAAGTAATGGAGTGCAAGCATAGAGAAATGAAAAAATTGAATAACAACCAAGGAGGAGGAAGAGGAGTTGCTAAGGAGAATAGAGGCACATTTGAACATGACGGAATGTGTCTTGTAAATGAGATGAGAGGACAATTTTTCAATCTTGTTATGAGATCAGAAGGTACTTTCAAAAAATTTAGATAAAGAAGATTATTTCCTTCTGTTAAAACCTTTTTTTGGACTGGGAAGTTAGTAAGGGATTTGGCATGAAAATGGTAGGCTAAGGTTTGAGAATTTTCATGTGATGATGCTTTAAAGGATGGTGATAAGAGTTTGTAGATGTTTGTAAGGACATTGCTATCTTAGAAATGAAAAATACTTAACAAAATTTTCTTTTCGGCTTTGAAAATGCTTATCAATGAAGAGATACGCCCTTAGCTGAATAATAATAGGAGATAGACAGTATAGATACACTGTGGAAAATATCAAAGGCCATAAATAATTTCTGCTCAAGGAAAATCAGGAGCGAAAGTCCAAAATAGGGTAAGGTTTGATTACAAAATGTGTTAAATCCAACTTCCTCCCTCCGCGGTCTAGATCCGATGGTTAAGATATGTTTTCACATAAATCTACAGTTCAGTAAGCACAGGAAGTAAAAATCAGAATCCAAAAAAGGAAAAGTTTCAGTCTCGAGGAGACAGAGTCCTGATTTCCTATTTCCGCTATCTGGGATCAGACGATTGAAGATGAAGCCAAGATAAATCAACAGCGTGGAATGAAAGAAGAAGGGAAGATACTGGAAACTGGAAAAGAAAAAAATGGTATTGAAAAGTTGAAGTTCTGATTTTCGATATCAGGCCAGATTGACGGTCCAGAGCACTTCCACCAAAGATCGACGGTCTGGAAGAGAGTAGAGGGACAGAGATTAGAATTTGGAAAACTTAAGAATTTTTCCATATATTTTTTATCTTCCGCTTTCTACGATTCACTATATCCAATGGTCAAGAAAGTCCCGTGCAGATCAACAGTATGGAAAGGCATAGGAGGGAGGAAATTGAAAAGCAAAAACCCTAAAGTTTTCATGTATAGAGAGTTGAAATTCCAGGTTCCATTTTTCGCTAGATCAACGGCTGAAAATGGTTATTCCCATATAAATGGTGTGGAATGAAAGAAAGGGGTAAAAAGGGAGAGTTAGAAGACATTTTCCTTTTCCCACCGGCTCTAGATTGATAGTGCAAAATGAATCTTGAGAGAAGATCTACGGTCCAAAATGATTTTCACAGGAAAATTACAGAGAATGAGGGAAAATGTTACATGCATGGTGAATCGGTCATTTTTAGCATCCCCGTTGTTAAATATCCTCAATTGATCCAACATGTGTATTCCCGTGTGCTTATTTGTTTCATTTATGATCATGGAGGATCTACCTGATCATGATTTGTTAAGATTCAGCATCATTGCTATAACTATTTTTGTCCATGTTTTGAGATTGGTCTTGGGGGCCTAAGATACTATAAATACACCCTTGATAGAGGGAGATAGGGTTGGAACCTGTGAGAATTTTGTGTTTTACTTTGTGTGATTGATCAGTAATAACATTACAGAGCCGAAAGCTGGTTTGTTGTGGCAGATATTCATGTGCAATTTTCAATTACAATCTATTATTTCCATCTCTCTGTGTATGTCTTCTTGTTTAACTTTCCATTATGTCTTCCTTCATATCTAGAATGAGTGTATAATAGCTCAAAATTCATATTAATATGATTTGGCTATTTCTCTAGGTTTTCACCAAGCTTTTCCTCCAAAATTGATGTAGAATTCATGTTGTTGATGCTTTGTGTTGATGGATTTCCATTTTTCTCCTTTTATCACTATACCAACATCATTTTGACTGTAACCGAGTGCAATCTTTCCTTTGTATATATTTCCCTGCAAATTGTTATGCTATTCATTTACATTTGTGACTCCATAGCCCAATTTATGCTTTCCCTATTTCAACCACAAACTGAAATTGAATCTGTTTTATCTTTAAATCTGGCCTTGATAAAAAATATGTGAGAGATCCCTCTCTGGAAAGGAAGAATCCATCTCTCCTTTCCTAAAGTGGTTTTTTTGTTACCTTGAAATTCATTCTCCACAACCTTGGGTATAATTTTGAGTGCTAACAAACTGGCATCGTTGTTGGGGACAAAAGTGCAAATCATACCTAGGAAAAACAACAAATATTCTAAGGAGAAAGGGTTTCTGTGGGAAAAAAAAGACCCATAAATTTGAAAAAGGTTGTATCATTTTCCATGGAAAATCCACTAAAAGATTCTAGAAGGTGACTCCATTGGGGATACTGGTGGCCAGAAGAACCGATATGAGGAAGAGGTTTCAAATCTTCCATGGATATGAACAACATATTTTTAGATATGATTGTTGATGGTGAACAATGGCTAGACATCAAGAAGGTCGTACCTATTTCACTTGGCAACTCCACATTGTTTAAATCAATATTTCCAAGCGTATCATGGCCCCCAGGAGGTCACATACACGAGGTAAACCTATCACTGAAACATTACTAAGTGTGTATTATCCTCATAAATTGCTTTGAGATAAAGAAAAAAACCAGCTAAATATTCCTCAATTTGGAAATTCATCTACTAAAGATTTTCATAGCATTCAAGATTCTGTGTGGGAAACCAATTTTGAAAAGTCATTATTAAAGTCTAAATCTGAGTCTGATTTGAAGAACACAAAACTAAACCCTAGTAGGTTAGAGTCTTATTTTCTTGACTCTCTTTGGAAGAACCTTCAAAACTATGAGAAAACTGGTGCAAGAAACCCTACTCTTCAGAACTTTCATCCTTGTAGCCCAGCAGTTGTTCAAAACCCTCCATCCTTCCAAGCACCTCCTCTTGTTCCAAATCCACCTAGACAAATGGCTGCTAGATTTTCCCCATTGGCCTTACCTGTTGTGTTGCATGACCTTCCTCAATTTTATGCCCAAAGAATTCCATTCTACGATGGGGAGGGAAATTTCACAGCCAGAAAGCATGTTAATAAGTTTGATGATTTTATATATCTGGAGTTGGTGGATGATGATGATGTTAATATGAGGTTGTTTGTGCTAATTTTTTTAGGAGAGGCAAAGAAATGGTTCAAATACTTGTTTCATAGATCCATTCAAGCTTTTGAAGTTTTCTAGAATGCATTTTTAGAAAGGCGGGATGATAAGAAAATCCCTTTGTAGGTGCTTTCTCAGTATAACAGTATGAAGAAGGGAGGTTTTGAATATGTTCATGAATTTTCTAGTAGATTTATGAGGGTGTATAACTCTATCCTTGTTGATATAGTCAAGCTTTTGGTGGGTGCTGAAAAACTCCACTATGTTGATGCCTTTGACAGTGACTTTTCTCTATTATTGAGAGAGAGAAAATCAACAAGCCCCCATGTCATGTTTCAAGATGCCTTGGAGGTGGAATCTAACATGATGGCTAGTGGAAAAAAAAGCATAGAGTATAAACAAGGAAAGATAGAGAAAATGTGCCTTCTGCTTCTGCTCTTGTTGCTTCTTCTAATGATGTGAAGTTTGAAATGATGATGGAAACAATGGAGAATTTGATGGATAGGCTAACTATAGATAACAGGCCACTAAACAGGGAACAAAATGGACCTCAGATTAGAAATCCAAACTTCAGAAGGACAAATCCTCTCCCACCTCCACAAATTAGACAGAGGGACATAAGTAATCCTAGAAATCAAAATGATCAACAAATAAGGCCACCTTTTCCTAAGAACTATGTTGCAAATAAATATAAGGCTAAATATGTTGAGGGTCATATTAACCATTTGGGTAATTCGGATTCTAAAATATAACTCACTAAGGAAGATTTTGAACCGTACCAAAGAGGATATTTGTGGGCTATAGGTGATCTCCAAAGAAAGATTAAATTGAGAAATAGAGATGTTACTATAAATCAAGGAAGGTTCAATCAAAGGAAATCTTCTAGTATCCAACAAAATGCAGGAAAAGAAAAATAAATACAAAGCAGTTACCATGATATGCAAGAAAATTCCTGGCAGTTGGTAATGTATTCCCTAAATGAAGTTGACATAGACCAAAGCTCTGTCTCAACCAGCTATATCTCTCTTCCTGAAACTGATGATAATTTGCAGCATTCTTATCATTCCCTGTATGATAAAGAAATAAGTTGGGACTGGAAATCAAACCTTTCCTCCTGCTATTAAACCCTTGAAATTTTTTCATAATAAGAGGATGCCCCTATTCAATAAGAATACCCCCTTTGGAAGCAACTATTTCTTCAAAATTATGATGTCCATGTGGATGATTGTATGCAGAACTCTAAATCTGGAAGATGGCAGTCTGATAGTCCTTCCACATGTTTTGAAATTTCAAGTAAAGAGAAACCAGACCTTTAATCAAGGTTAGAAGGAAGATATGAAAGTTCAAAACCTTTTAATGAAGAAGATTCCATGGAAATCCAAGGTCAAAGGGATAAAACACAGAAGATAGTGAGTGTGTTGAAGGTGACAGTTTTCCTTTGTGTTATGCTTCATTTGAATTGCTAAGACATCTACATAAAATATCTAAGCAAGCAAAAAAACTGGAGGATATGACATTTCCAAAAATAGAAAATGAAGGGGGGAAACAGTCATGCCACCAATCCCATCCTATGGAGGAAACAACAGTTTTCCATGGGAGGTTAAATCACCAAGAGGAAGATGAGAAGGATGAACAACCAGAACCTTCTCTACATTCTAATCCTTCTTTTGACAAGCAAGAAGATAATCAGCCCAGTGATATCCATGAAGAAGGTCATAATTATTTGGCTTATGAAGAGTGTAATGAGCATATTGATAATTATGTTAATGAAATTTTTAAAGAATATTTCAGCGTGCCCATATACGATGAATATGAGGATGGCCTCTTGGATGATGTACCCAAAGAACCAGTAGCCTACAATTATGGATTGGACCACCTAGAAGAAACTGAGGGTCCTAAGTGGGATGTCTCTTCATGTTTTGTGAATTCAGAATTTCAAGAAGAGTGCATTTCACCTAATTTTCTCGAAGAAGAGGAGGACTCCAAACATGATACTTCTTTATGTTTTCTAAATTCAGAAATTATTTTGCCTAATTCTATTGAAGAATACAATGATATTTATTTTGAAACACTTGGAGGGAATTGGGTTTTAAATTCTGATATCTTAGATGAAGATGTTGGTGTCTCATTTGCAAATTTCCATGAACATTTCTTGCATGATTCTTTTGAAAAGTAGTCTAACAATGTGCAAGTGGAGTTACAGTTTGAGCAGCCTTATTAGGGTAAACAAATGACAGAAAAAATTGAAGGCTGTCAAATATTTTATGATCCAGTAGGTGACTATGTGGAGACGTTTTGCCATAGGATATTGCCTGGTTATTGTTGGAATATATTAAACCCACTCACAACTTAGGATAAAATAATTAATCATTATTTGATTAATTATTCACCCACTAGCTTAATTAGTTGGCATCCACTTGCACCTTAAAGTCAATACATGCCATCTATATCCTAGGAATGATTTGTTTTCAATTCTAGGTTGATATTGACCACCTTTTGACCATCCAGAATTAGTATACAGGACTTTATAGCAGATTCTGCTTTATTCTTCTTTTTCTGCTTTTCCTTCTTTTCTATGGATAAGATAAAAGCTAGTAAACTAGGAAACTGGGAGCTTTTGTTTCCAACCCATCCTCCATTATTTTTTCTCCATTTTCTAGGATTAGCATGTTATTTCCATCTCCTTGAAAACTCACTCATGCTTTTTCCAACTCGTGAGGTCCTTGATAGATTTGGTAAGTGCTTTAGCCACCTATGGGGGTTTGCTATATTTTGGTAAGTCAGCCCTTTTGAGCTTTACGAGTTGTTTCCATACAATTAGATTTTCCTATGAGGGAAGTACTATTTATGTATACTATTATTCATAATTATTCAATGGAACGATACACACCAATATTCATCTATTCATTCATGTGATTCAGTCTCTTTTCTTCTCTCTAGTTTTCCTGTGTATGCTTGTGATAATTCTTAGTAGTAAGATCTATTTCTTGTGCTGCTTCTTAGCATCATTAAAAATAGAATTGATCTATTATTTATACATGGTATCAGAGCAGCAAGGTTGATCAATTTCTATATAGTTGAGGAGCACATCCAGTCTCCTATCCCTCTCTGAAGAAGAGCTTGTCTAGCTTACAAGATTTTCTCCTAGTTTGTTTTGCAGGTTGCAGAGATTTTATTCTTGAGCACATCAATTCAGAAATATGGATTATTCGTCAGCTATAATTCTTACTTCCTTCAACTACCACGAATGGAAAGAAAAAATCTCCATTCTATTGCGTAGTAGAGGATTATACAGAGTTACACTAGCTTTGGAGAATGAGCTCAATGCTGTGAATGAGAAAGCTAAGTGGCATAATAGGTTGGATGAATCCTATGGATTGCTTTGCATTTCTATTTCTCCTGATATACTCTTTCATCTATATGGTTTGACCGCTCCAAACCAAGTATGGACTCAATTGGAGTCTCTCTTTGGAGTTCAAGATGAGCTAAGAGCGCATCAATTGGAGATTGAGTTATTCTCACTGAGTCCAAGCAATTTTGAATCTCTTGAGGGTTTCTTCATCAAGTTCAAGTCACTTGTTCTAATTCTCAAGAAATGTGGGATTGATAAAGTAGATCATCAATTAATCCTTTCCATTCTTTCAAAATTGGGTCCTGATTACTCAGTTTTTGTGTCTACCTTTCATGCAACTAGGCTTGTTGTTCCTAAGTGGAAAACGCCTCCTTTAAATTCTTTTCTTGATTCAATAACAAAGGAGAAAGATAAATTGATTCATATGGGTGTCCTTAATTCTTCAAAGGGCAAGTACCATGCTCTCTTGGTTCAAGGAAGCAATAAATTCAAATCAAAAGAGAAGCAAATTGTGAAGAAGCCAAAGTCAGAAATTGAAGATGAATATTCATATGAAGATTTAATGAAGAAAGTTAAGAAGAAAGGGAGCACATCCAAGTGTTCTTATTGCAGCAAGGGTTTTAATTCAGAGAAGAAGTGTTTCAAGAAGAATATGGACATCATGTCTCAGCTTCTTGAGAAGCACAAGATCGAAGTTCCAGACGAACTAGAGAAGCCTACTGATTCCTCGGAACGATGTCATACTGCGCAGTTCCATGGTGATATAACTTATGATTTGAGTGCCAGATTTCCCTCCTTTTCTCATGTCTATGATATATATTTATTCTATGATATATCAGAATCATAAATATCAGAACCTTTCTTTGATGATCCTCCTCTCAGTCTACTAGATTCATCTCCCAAAAATTGTGATTTTTCACTAGATATTGACTTACCTTTGAGCAGCTCTTCCTCACAAGATTGTATATCTGATTTAGATGATTGTTTGTAGTCTGATATGCATGTCATGACACATATAATACCACCATCCATACCATATACCATACCTCTAAATAATCCAAACACTATACAAATCCCAATATCACTAGTTGATTCCTCATTGGTCTCTTATGCAGTGATATTTATCTTACATGGTTTGAAGTCTTTCCTATCTTTCATTGGCTGGTTATCCATGTACTTAGTCATATTTGGACTGATATTAAACATGTTTGGATCTTTTATAAACACTTATTTTTCATATCTTAAGCCCATCCATCATTCAGATTTTTACACCTATCAATTTTCCCCAGTTGTTCATAATTTTCCTAGTCTAGCCCTATATCCTCATGGAGCCACTGAAGCCTTTGTATTTGTTGTTCCATATGCTAATGTTTCTGATATATCAGAGTTTTATCAGCCTCATATCATATATATACAGGTGCTACAGCAGATTGGAATGTTTACATGTGATTCACATCACAATTTTGCAACTATTCAGGGGATTGGGTGTGAAATAAATTGCCTTATTTTTTGTACTCTTTGGGAAGGAGTATGCACAGATCTCTTTTCCATTTCAGATTATGTTTGCAGGTTAGAGTTTTAAAGCAGAAAGAATCATTCAGATAATGCTCCTACTTCATCAGATGATGAGATACAAGGAGTCTCTCCTCTTCCTTCTTGCAGGTTCTAGACTCCAGCACATGATCATGGAGTTCATGATTTCTTCAACAAGTCCTTCATCCAGAAGCAGTTCAGTTATATCATTAAAGTGAATATGAAGATATGTTGAAGACACATTTCAAATTTTGTGCCTTGTCCTATCTTGAGGGAGGATTTCCCCATGTGGTTTTGCCTCTTTCCTCACTTTTCTGGACATAATAATTGTTAAAGGGTGACCATAGCCTTGTTGTTGGGCCCTATATGCATCCATATTTTTTGTCATACCATCATAAAGTAAGACTTATAGTGGGTTTTTGGAATATATTAAATCCACTCACAACTTAGGATAAAATAATTAATCATTATTTGATTAATTATTCACCCACTAGCTTAATTAGTTGGCATCCACTTGCACCTTAAAGTCAATACATGCCATATATATCCTAGGAATGATTTATTTCCAATTCTAGGTTGATATTGACCACATTTGACCATCCAGAATTAGTATACAGGACTTTACAGCAGATTCTACTTTATTCTGCTTTTCCTGCTTTTCTATGGATAAGATAAAAGCTAGTCAACTAGGAAACTGGGAGCTTTTGTTTCCAACCCATCCTCCATTAGTTTTTCTCCATTTTCTAGGATTAGCATGTTATTTCCATCTCCTTGAAAACTCACTCATGATTTTTCCAACTCATGAGGTCCTTGATAGATTTGGTAAGTTCTTTAGCCACCTATGGGGGTTTGCTATATTTTGGTAAGTCAGCCTTTTTGAGCTTTATGAGTTGTTTCCATACAATTTGATTTTCCTATGAGGGATGTACTATTTATGTAGACTATTATTCATAATTATTCAATGGAAGGATACACACCAATATTCATCTATTCATTCATGTGATTCAGTCTCTTTTCTTCTCTCTAGTTTTCCTGTGTATGCTTGTGAGAATTTTTAGTAGCAAGATCTATTTCTTGTGATTATTCTTAGAATCATTGCACATAGCATTGATCTATTATTTATACAGTTATATATTTGCAATAAAGATCAATTTCTTTAACATAACCTTGTGCCATTAAGTTCGTCCTTTCTATTTTTTACCAAGCATGATCATAACAAACAAATAAGAGAAATATTTGAAGGGTATCATGATCCAGTGGCTGATCATATGGAGGAGCTTTGCAGTAGAAATGGTGGCTTAGTTTTGTGTAGTAAAGAGCAGGTTTTCTATCATAACTTTTCACCGTTCAGTTTTTCTTTTCTAATTTGTATCAAGCATGATGAAGAAACCCAATCATTAGATCAATAGCTTGATTGGATTCACTGGAAGTCATAAATTACTTGAATGGATATTGATGCTTAGAAAGTAGGGTAGGTAGGCGTGAATAAGATCAACACGGTGAACATTTATTTTAGTAATTTTTAGTTTGTTTCACAATCAAATTATTTTTTTGTTTTTTAGAGCATGTTGGGGATTTTAGGAAATGTTGGGAGCCACCCAATGGATTTGGCACATGGTCTATGGGGTCCTCCAAGGGAGGATAGCATCCCTAGTTGGAGCCAATTGTTAACACTATTTTTGGACAAGGAAGTTAGTAATGGATTTGGCCAGAAAATGGTGGGATAAGGTTTGGGAATTTTCATGTGATAATGCCTTAAAGGATGGTTATGAGAGTTTGCAGTTGTTTGAAAGGACATTGCTAGCTTAGAAATGCAAAATAATTAATAAATTATGTTTTCCAACTTTGAAAATGATTATCAATGAAGAGATTCTCCCTTAGTTGAATAATAATAGGAGATGGAAGGTCTAGATACGTCGTGAAAAAGATCAAAGGCCAAAAATCATTTCCTCCCAAGGAAAATTGGGAGCGGAAGTACAGAATAGCGTAAAGTTTGGTTACAAAATGTGTTAAATTTGAATTCCACCCTCTGTAGTCTAGATCCGACGGTTAATAAATGTTTCTACATAAATCTACGGTCCAGGAAACACAGCAAGTAAAAATTGGAATCCAAAAAAGGACAAGTTTCAGTCTCGAGGAGCCAAAGTATTGATTTCTGATTTCCACTATCCGAGATCAGACAGTCAAAGATGAAGCCACATTAAATCAATGGCATGGAAAGAAAATAGAAGGGAGGATGCCAAAAACCAGGAAAAAAAGTTTTGGTCTTGAAAAGTTAAAGTTCTAATTTCTGATATCCGCTAGATCGACGGTCCAGAGCACTTCTGCCAAAGATCGATGGTTCGGAAGAGAGAAGAGGGGCTATATTTTCTCTACAAACTGTTATGTGATTCATTTACATTTGTGACTCCATATCCCAATTTATGATTTCCCTGTTTCAACCACAAACACAATCTGAATCTATTTCATCTTTAAATCTGGCCTTGATAAAACATATGTGAGAGATCCTTCTCTAGAAAGGAAGAATCTAGCTCTCCTTTCCTAAAGTGGTTATGTTGTTACCTTGGGATTCATTCTCCAAAACCTTGGGTGTAATTTTGAGTGCTAACACCTTCAAATATTAGATGTCAACTTCATGTTGAATATGAGAAGTCAAGAAATCCATTGAATGAGGAAACTACAACATAATTGGCATCCTGTTACCCTGGTGTCGTTAGTCAACAAGTGAAACAACTATTTGAATCATGGGTAAAACAATCTAAGAAATCATTGATTGCACCACCAATAGTAAGTTGTTCCTAATTTTAAATGGTATCTAGTTCAATTGTCATTGTTTAGTGTGAGGAGCCATAATGTGTATGTTCATTAATTATTAATACATCATCATATTTCAATAACTATCTTCCAAGATCAAGGCCAATTAGAAAATATCATGAACAAACTTATCATGAATCACATCGCTTTGGAAAGCACAAGAAAAAAAGGTGCTAAAACAAAAAGGCATCATGTATTTCCCTCCACTAGTGAATGTTATGTTCAGTCAATTTATTACATATCATTATGTCTTTGTCAATCTAGTTGATTTGTGCTTGAAGGTACATATTTTTATTGATCCTTGAATTTTTTATCTCGTTGATCTCGGGAAATAAGTTAGGGCGGAGTGATCAAATAAAACAAATGCAAGGTGAAGTAGTTTATGATACCCCAATCATGCTTGGTAACAGTAACAGTCATGGTTTGGGTATTTCATCCTCTATAAATGAGGCATTGTAAACCATTCTAACATAAAAAATAAAATTGCTAGTTGTTGACACAAAATGACAATAAAGCATATGTTTCATGCTCAAGAAATGAGACAGGGAGTATTGTTAAAACACTAGAATTTAATGGAGAAACTAGTGTTGATATGCCAATGATGAAATCTATGAATCACAATAGAATGTGTTGGTTGTGGAGCCTGATCTTCCAGATCCAAAGATATTTATTCAGTTGTGTTTGTACCCCAGGTCTATTGTACACTCATTCCCCCTGCCTTGGGGTTCGGAGGCAGAAAGATTCCATATTCATCAGCGGTTGGAAGCTTGATGTATGCCATGGTGTGCACAAGACCAGATATTGCCTATGCAGTGGGAGTTGTGAGTAGGTATATGAATAATCCAGGTAAAGCGCATTGGAAATCAGTACAGTGGATTCTCAGGTATTTGAGAGCTACCACTTCACATGCATTATGTTTTGGAGGTTATGCACTGTTCTACAGGGATATGTTGATGCAGATATGGCTAGTGATAAATACAGTAGGAGGAGCACCACAAGGTATGTGTTTACTGTGGGTGGAACAACAGTAAGTTGGAATTCAAAACTGCAATAGGTTGTTGCACTTTCAACAACGGAAGCAGAGTATGTTGCTACTACAAAGGCTAGTAAGGAGATGATTTGGTTGCAGAGGTTCATGGAAGAATTGGGTAAGAAGAAGGATAATAGTAGGCCGTACAGTGATAGCTAGAGTGTCATTCATCTTGCAAAGAACTCAGCCTTTCATTCGAAGACTAAACATATACAGCTCAAGTACCACTTCATAAGATCTATTCTAGATGAAGAACTGTTAAAACTGGAAAATATGCACACTAGCTAGAATCCTATAGACATGTTGACAAAGGGAGTAACCGAAGAGAAACTGATTTCCTGCTCGGTTTCTATTGGCCTTCAACCATGAAGGTGAAAATAAGAAATTTTCCAAGTCCAAGGTCTAGAGCATAGTCCAGCAAGTGCAGTAGCGGTGGAGTTGTTGTGATCAGTCTCCAAGTGGGATATTGTTGGTTATGAAGCCTGATCTTCCAGATCCAGAGATATTTATTCAGTTGTGTTTGTACCCTAGTTGTATTGTACACTCATTCCACCTGCCTTGGGGTTCAGGGTAGTGCCCCGAAAAAGGGGGTTCTGGGGCAATGCCCTCGAGACACAGGGGTTTAGCGGCGGAGCCCCGAGAATTTTTTTTGGGATGTGTGTTGGCCAATAGTTTTGCGGACCCATGGTATTGGGTTAGCCGCAGTATTTTCCCATGGTATTTCCCCTATAAAAGAAAGCATTGTAACATGATTATGTATGGTATTATTTTGTATTGGAAGAGAGACTGTGAGAGCATGAAGAGGAAGTGTAGTGCTTTTGCTGCACGTTGTATCCCTTCATCTTTCTGGACTGTAATAAAAGTACTGGAAATTTCTTTGTGGACGTAGCCCATCGTTTGGGTGAACCACATTATATCTATGTCTCTCTATAATGTTTTAATGTGTTTTGCATCGTGTTTAATGATTTAAGTGTATATGTGTTATTGCTCTACGATCCTATTTTCTAATAGAATGTGTGTTCCATCCTCAATAAATGGCACAGAGAAAAGTGTTGAAAAACAAGATATTCAAGGGACAATTGTTGGCATCAAAATGATGGCAGCTGAGACTCATGTAAAACTAAGTGTTGTTCAAATAACAAAGAGACAAGCAAAAAAGAGAAAAGTCCAAGATGGCCATAAAACAAGACTGTATGCAAAATGGTAAAAAAAACATGCGATGAGTTAAGCATTTGCTAAGAATTGTAGTCATCAAATGGATAAATGAAGAGAAGCAGGTTAAAAAATATGGATTATTCAATCTAGCATGAGATTAATATGGATTTTTCTATAAGTCACTAATGTACATTAAGACTGCTGAAATGCCAACTATTATATTTTATCTTTTAAGTCTGAAAAACTCCTCATCTATAAGAATTTCAAATTTTCCTATAAGACATGCATAGGCCTGATGATGAAGTCCAATTGAGTGGTTTAAGTTGAAGAAAAAAAGATGTAAGGAATTATTTAACCATTTTACATAGACATTTTGCTTATCCATTTTATAAATATATTTTTCTTAGCCATTTTATAAAGATATTGAGTGTATGTATTGGTACTATAAAAATGATATCCACTTCATAAAATGTATCACTCTTTGGATAAGTTTATGTATTTTATAAAAAATATTTATTTCATACGATATAGGGGCATTGATGTCATAACCCAATATACCTAAATTTGTGAAAAAAAAACAATGTACGTGAAATCAATTAAAAAAAACCTCATTTATGTGCATTCACCTGCATGCATTCCTAAGCGTGCATTCCTAAGTGTGCATTCCTCCGCGTGGATAGCCAAACCAGGGGTTTGGTAAGTGGACAGAATTCAACATTGCAAGGAACCAAGCTCGTTGTCCATGATTCCAATTCTAAATCAAAACAACCATGACCGTAATTGAAATAGGGTCGTCGCGTACCATGACAACAGATGAAACATGGGCGTCTTGCACCATGTAAATAAACACATGAGACTTATCTACCATGGCATCACGAGAAGCGGGGGGTTCCCAGGTTGAACAGTTCACAGTGAAAAAATTCAAAGAGAATGCTGATGGATGGAGTGATACAACCATATGTCCAACTAGTATGTTAACTATCCTTTTAAGAGAAAGAGTGCATAGGTTTAGTTTTGGATAGTTTAATTTCTAAAATGAGGAGGTAGATGATGCCATCTATAGTTATGATCATGCGGTCATCAAATTGCAATATTTTGGGAAGAGGGTTGATCTAGACCCAGATTTGATTGCCAAAGAAACCAAAATTCCATGCAGATGGGGGGCAATGTTAAACTCCTCAAAAACGCCCAAGCTAGAAAAGATTCATATGGCCAGTAAAATTTGTGGGAAACGAGTAGCTGTTCCTAGGAATGGTCTAAAAATGTAAGATGTTCATCAAGGAATATACAAAACCCTGATTCTGATTATCATTAGAACATACATTAGGAAGACTAAAGAACAAAAAAAAATGAGGAATTACCTTAACTATATTTAAAGAACAATGTAAAAGGAGTTTCTACTGTGACTACATCAAAAATACATGAACAACCTTTCAAGGAGAATATGGAATATGTGGGAAACGACATGCCTTCACTTTTTCCTGAAGAAGATGTTGTTGTCACAACTTTGGATCGAATGCATGGAAATGTAAATGCATATCAATGGGAGGAAATTATGATCAATGATATGGATCATTCACTGACTAGTGATGAATACCTAATTCATGCCAAATATTCTTTTGATGGTAGATTTGTTTTTTCTCTATTTCATAAATTTGTGCATTTAAAAGAACAATATACCTTTTGGAAGGATTCCTTCACAGCTAGCTATGAGTTGTGCAAAAATAAGGATGTCCAAATTCTTGATTTCGTACATCATGTTACACGTTTATAGAAAAAAATTGTGGAAACTAAAAAAATAATTAGCTAGAAGGATAAAATCACTAAGGATCAATCTTCTGAATTTAGTGTAATTCTATATGGATCGATTTATGAACTGGTTGGACTCAAAGACATGTTTTAGTCTCAAAATAAATAAAAAATGAAGAAACTATAGGGAGACTTGAAAATGAGATGAAAAATAGGCCTGAAGTTTTGAACATGCCACCACTAAATACTATAGTTGGTAAGGAAGCGGAACTTCAACAAGAATTGAAGCAGAAATAAACACTTATTACTGTTTTGAAGGATGAGTCCAAAAAGAAAACCACATAAATGACCATTAAACATCAAAATGAGACTGCATAATATGAAAGAAGATTGAAAAAACTTGAATAAAACAATTAAAAAGAAAACTGAGTTGTTGAAAACTAAGAGAATTGAAAGGATTTCAGCAACTCTCAAGATTAAAAGAGCTGGAAGATGAAAATAATAAACAATAAAAGGTAAACATGTATTCACACCAAAAAAATCAACATTGAAGGGTAAAAAGTTCAGCACACCAAAAGAATCCAAAGTCAACGGTAGAGAGGACTGCACACGAAAACATTTTGTCAGTACAAAACTTGGTGATGTAACTATGGAGAGATTAATACATTTTGAGAAGTCCTTGCAACAATGAGAGAATACCTTGAATGAAGTTTCTGCAACAATCCAGGATGTAGAGTTTATTGTTGGCTCATCAGATCCAACATTGAAGAAGAAGATAGAGGAGAAGGAGGCCAAAATTAGAGACATTAACCAAAAAATATTTGAGAAGGGAAAAGCACTACATTTCGGATGTGATAGTGAGATACAAAAACTAAAATCCCCCAAATTAAATCTTTGCAAGAGATACCTATGGTAGAAGCAATTTTGTACACTCCATCTGATACACATTTGAAGGCACAAGAGCTCGAGAAGGAGGTACAACAGGTTAGGCGAAAATTAATTGCAATTGAATCTAAGTTGAGGTGGATGAAGGATGATCTTAAAAGAAAGGAATATGACAACTCAAAGAATTATAAGAATAATTTAAAGATGTTGAAGAAATTCCTAGAATAAAAAGATAGATTGGATACAAAAGTGATAATTTTTGCAAACAAAGTGAAAGAGAAAGAAAATCAATTACAACATATGGCTCATGAAGATTTTGTAGAACTGGAGGGTTCTGGAAATGGAAAGAGAAGCTATAGTGAATTTTCTTATTCTAAAAAGGAGGAATTATAAAAACCTTCCAAGCAGCCTAGAGTTCTATAATAATATGGTGTACATATGATGTCTATGTACATGCTAATATTGTTGTAATATAAATTGTAAGTATTTCTCAACAATGCATATATTTTGATATAGTTAATGTGATTCTAATGTGTAATACAAGTGTAATGTGTAATCCATATGTTCATTTTTCCTATATCTATGAGATTTTAATGTGCAACCCATACTGAAAAGTGTATATGAAACTACAAATGATGAAATATATTCTTCGTAACTTCTTGGTGGTGGGTTTCAATGTTTGTTAGTTGGTTTTATGCACATAGTCACAAGTGAACAAAAATTGCATTGCAGTGTGAATGCAGAACAAACAATTTGCACCAGGCATGCAGAAGCTGCCAAGCTAAACATTTAATTATTTGGAAACCAATTGCAATAAAATTACATTAAATTGACAGATAATCATCTCCAGTGCAATACATAACTAAGTGGCAGGTTATTTTTAACATTGTTAAAATTTGAAAGTGCAACATTTTATTAAACTTTTTTAATGAAGTAAGAATTAATTTAATGTTTTCAATTAAAGTAATTTTTTTTAGATATTCAACATTGAAGGGTTTAATGAATATATGCCCTTAATCAGTTATTCTTAAATTTTTGGTATCTTTGATATTACTTATAGATGGAGGAGGTGCACCCCCTTATTTTGCAAATTGGGCTACTTTCTTATATATTGATCTTTGTATATACTTGTCTGAGTAGTAGAACTGTATATATGGGTGCATAGTAGGTATTGCCCCATAATCAATTATACTTTACTACACTCATAAAATTTTAGCACTCTTTATTACTATAATGTGGAACAAAATTGATCTATTTGTAATGTTCTCTTTGATTCACAATTGAATATCAAGGAACAGTTATTTTTCCTGTGAAAAACAAAAAAAATTCCCTTCCAAATGGGATTAAAACTAGCCCTTCAAGTTTGATCATTGTTGCAAGTTATGAAAAATTAACACTTTCCTGACATTAACACATACCCTTGCGACATAATTGGGTGCACCTTGAACTCACCCTTAGTATGCCCAACATTTATACTTTCTTTGTATTGAAAATATGCATGTTCTTTTCCTCCTATCAAAATATTTCCCAGCTATTCAAATTTTACAAATTATAATCATCAAAAGTACAGGGCAACTACGTCATGTGTAGAAAATGGGGGCCTAGGTGTCAATGATGTCTAACAGTGATACAAATGGTGAATGATTGTGATTTGATTAATCAATAGTGCCCACTTCCACCTCTAGTCCATCAGAGTCTAGATATACTCTGGCCTTTGGAGTCTCAGGGGAACGACGTGATTTTTCAGTACATTAAAGTGACCTTTCATGTCCTCCAAGAGATGAGGGAATCATACATAGATCACATTGATCCCAATATATAGATATACTACATCATGAGAATCTCGAACTCATAATAACATTTCTTAATACTTACTCAATAAATAGGGATTTCTACTGAGGAAAATCTCATTTGGACGTCATTTCTAGTTTTCATGTGCATAAAAACTCGACTTGTGAGTGTGACTATTTCCCCTCTCATGGTTGTCAAAGAAATAATTCCCAAAATGGTGATATAAAATGCCAGAATCGGAGGAGTTGAAAAGATAATTTCAGAGTTATATTTTCAATGCAGGGGCTTCATAGCTTCCCCATCCGTCTAATAGAACCTTTAGCTCAACTCTTTGGTCCTTTAGTTTTTGGAGTGACGTGGGATTGGTGGATGATCACATACCAATTTTGATCTAGAGAAACAACTAAGTGCATTGCACCTATTCTGACACCAACTTGACATATGTGAGGAGATGCAAAATCTATCTGCGGCTAAGCAAATAATTTAATGTTGCTACTCTGTGGTTTCCAATATCATCTTGGATGGAGGCATAATTAGTGACAATGATGGGAAATGGCTGAGTCAAAACTATCCATTATCTGTCATGTAGATAGTATTTTCCTCAAAACAACGTAATCGTGGCGCCAAGAGATGGGCTAGAACACGGAGTTGGATCACAAGTACTATTGATTGGAACTGTTGAGGCTGGACAAAAGGAGACAGTGAAGGATGTAGGGAGAAATATTGAAAAAATATCCGATAGACACAGGTGAGGATGACAAATATGGTGGGAGAAATCGTCTTTTCATTTCCTTTCTTACTGATTATCAGCCCTGGTTGGGGCTTATCCAACATTTTGACTTGTAACTGGTGCTTCAAAGATTGGAATATGAAGGAATGAGCAATTTCACATTTTTTCATTTCATCTCTTTTTTGCTAGCTTACTTGTATTATGAAAATATTGATGATTGAGGCATTTTTTGTTAATTTTTACCTTGTCCAACATTCTCATTGTGTATAACGCACTCTTGTCTAATTTTTTTACAATGAAAAATTAGTTCCTTGATATTCAATAATGAATCAAAGAGAACTCTGCTAATATGTCAATGTTTCAGTTTTTAGTAAATTATGGAAGCTAGACAACAAAAAATTCTAGCAGGACTTAAACAAATAAAATATGGACGCACTTTTTTTCAGCTTAAAAAAATGAGCATAATGCAGACTTGTCAACCAACAAACTGGGCATAACTAAATAGTAATATCAAGTAATATCAAACTGAGTAAGAATGATAATCCTCTACTTACTTATGAACTCAAGCTAATTCATCAGCTTCAAGGGAATGTGTCCTTTCATGCACTTGTTCAATTATCTTCCTTGTATTTCATTCCATAAATTGCATCATTTGTAGTGTTGAAAATCCAGTGGAAAATTTTAGGTTGATTACACTCACATTCAGAATTCATCCAATATGAGTTAAATATTGGTTTTTTGGTCTTTATCCTTATTATGCCCTCAATTGGTTTACTTAAATTGTCACGTTGTTTGTTTGGACTATCAATGGGGTGTCTTTAAATCTAATTAGACTCTTTAACCAACTTCATATGTTCTTCATTAATTAATCCTAATGACCATACTTGACATCTCGTATATGAAATATGGAATCGCATAATTACACATTTCTGAGCCTATGCATCCATGAATCAACTCTTTCAAATTGGATGCATAGTTATTATTCAGACTTGTTATCTATTTGACAAAATGCATGCCATTGGAAAATTATGGATGATTAGAGAAATCAAAATGGAAAAATTTCAAGGCACAAATTGGAAATGTTAAAATTAATAAAGGTGGTGAATAATAAAACATGCACTCTCCCATTTTAGTGAGTAAATTTGAACTTGTAATGAATTTTGGGAGGGAATTTTAGTGGAGCAAGGAGAAAAAGTTAGCTTCATTTAAATGCACACCCAACCTGCATTATCAAGACAAAATGACTGATTCAAACTACGGATTTTCTGTCCAGCTATTAAAAATATAACTAAACTTTCATAGTTTTAATTTCATACAAAAAAACTGTAGTTTGAGTGATACAGACTTTCAAGTGTTACGATCTAACTTTCACCTAAAAAGTGACTAGTGGTAGGTTTTTGAAGGGTCAGATGGCAAGATAAATGTAATTATGCAGAGACTTGAAATAAATAAGATTTGACAGTCAAATTCTTCAAATAATTAAAGAGGAATATATGTAAGAAAGTATACTACTTTGTGTTGAGCATCAAATGATTAATTCTACACATTTAACCATTTGATAAAGCATTTACAGACAACTGAATTGGAGCATTAAACAATGAATTCCAAATATTATCTAACAAATGCTAGATGAGCTGAATGGCGGGAAAATGTCGAAGTGGAAATGATCATACACAAAAAAAATAACTGCATAACAACATTGACATGAATCTCTGTAATATAGAAACATGTACTTCTACACTTTGTATTGCATTAAATGTGAAGTCCCAATCTACAGCAAAAAGTTTTCTCCTATTTTTCCATACAGCCAAAAACAACCTTTTGGCTTCAATGAAGCCCAAATATATAGTTTTTTGAGATGTCTTCAACAGAAGTTCAAAAAGAATCAAAATCTTAATTACACATTTGCAAGGACGTATCCGAGAATAAACTCCTAAATTTTCTAAAAAACTACTAGTTGTCTAAAGCTAAATATCTAGAAAATTCAAAGATTAATCTTTAGATTCCCATGATAATAAAAAGTGTATTCGATCCTAGGAAGGCCTGCCACTTGTCCTTCCTTTACCGGATTTGGTAAAACCGGAGGTTCTACGTTGATAATTGCATCATCCGGGTGAACATGGCTTTGAATGATATTCATCTTCTTCTTCTTTCTTTGCAGAGGTTTAACGTAAATAAACCAACATTTTGGATCTTATGTCTCATTGTTTATACTATCATTTGGATCATCAGCATTGAAAGGTTGTTTAAAGACGTCTTGATATTCTAGAGATTGCATCTATTTATCTTCATAAAACTCAACCCTAGGCCTTTGACTCTTCTACATTTATTTCTGCTCAAAAAATGATCATCATATCTTCTGGGATATCCTATAAAGTATAATAATTCAATTCTTAGGGGGCAATCTATATTTGGTTTTCCCAAATATTCAATCTCCTTCCACTCAGGATCTAATGGAATCTCTCGATCAATCCTTTCCTTAGTCAGGACATCAAGGTCAATTAAAGGACCATGAGTGACTAAAGGAAGGTTTTCTTTAATTCTTCTGAACAAAAGGACTAATTCAAAGTCATCAAAGAGTTTGTTCACAGTTATTTCTCCTTTTAATCCTTTCTCTAAATTATCAAATTTAGAGTGATTCATCCTAATTTGAGAGTACAAATAGAATAGAAATCCATAAATAATGCACAAACAAGGTTGGGGATGCATTTTTTAAATCACTAAATATCATTTTTGGACACTATTGAAAAGATGGAATATTTTTGTCTATTTTGCACATCAATAAATTTTGGTTCTCATACCAAAAACCTATAGGTGTAGGGAGGTGAAGAATGAAGAAATACACCTTCTAGAGCAAGCTTGGATATCATTGGGGTTTTTAATGAAATATGTAACTTAAAGATATTCCTTAAACTGTTAAAGCTATTACAGATCTTCTTTTATAAAAATTATTGCTATAGCTACTATGTTTTAGCAAATTCCTGTTACAACTCCTCCTTTTTAGAAAATCTTACTGTTGTAAGGTTTTTGTTTTTGGAAATTTATACTATGTTTCTTGTAGGTGCAGATCCTCATGGGGAATGTTTTGATGATTCTAGAAGGCTATAATAAGAGCTTTTTCTGACAGTTTGAAGACATTATAGAAGCATCTTCACAATAACCCACATGTTAGGAAATGTATATTATCGTTTCAAACTTTCAAATTTCATATATAAAGAAAATTTTATTCGAAAAGAAAAACCAATTATAACATAATAATAATATACCAGAAATAATTGAATGCAACAAATACATAATTCATATGTATCAAATTGTACAATTCACCATATAGATTACACCAAACAGTATAAAAATTTATTAATGAAATGTAAAATGTTTACAACTCTAAATGGGGTGGATCAGTGCTCATCCCTAATCCATAACAACGATGGACAAGGTCCCATTGGTGTGAATCCCATGAAAAGAGTACTTGTACATGAGCATGTGGGATGTTACACAAATATCGAAATCTAAATTTTGGTCGCACTCTCCATTTACCAACAGGTCGAGTCTGATCACTTGAGCTTGAACTTGGTTGATATCTATTAGGAAAGGTTATCCATTTATAGAAAACTTCCTCCTTAATATTCTCATAGCCTTCTATGATGAACTCTAGTGAATTATTCTTCTTTGCAATCCTTGGAGGTACAAAATGCATTGCAATTAGTTCAAAAGTAACCATGAAACTTTCATCTGAATAAGGAATTTCCACATAAGATTCATTGTGCATAATGTTTTGGGACCTTATGTGATTGAAAACTTTGTAGGAAAGAAGATGAATATTGTGACGATGCACTAGATTGAGCTGCAATACTCCAAGTTATGATGGAAATGCATTTTGTATTCCATATTATGTAGAGGCAGTTAATCTAGCAGTCACAACTTGATTGTCACCTTTTGTTGTGAGAAGTTGAAAAGTGGTGTGCTTATCATCATTCGTAACAACAAAGCGACAAAATAAATATTCCCCTTTTTGAGTGCTCATGCACCACCTTTTAATAGAGCTCACAGTAAAGAAAAAATCAACAATGCCTACAACACAATAAAATATAACATTAGATACTATAAAGAAATATTTCATTTATGAGTTGAAAATAAATATTAAAAGATACATATGTATACTCACCATCTATGATTTCAGCTGGTATCAACATGCCTTGTTTTGTATAGAACACTTCATGTGGATGTAAATTCACACCTTCGGGAACATAGTAGCCTCTACCATGATTTTCAAATGTTCTTACCCAACAAAATGTTCCAATGTTCCACCAGTGGAAACATCTACTAAACAATCCAAGTGGTAATGTAAGGTAGAGCGTTGATGTCAGAGTCGGGTAGTCAATGTGAGGTTGGTGGAATTCCAACGTCAGAATTCATAAGCTTCAGTTGAAGGCACAATGAACTTGTTTTACGTTCTGATTTCCAATCCCCGATCAAACTCAAAGTATCAACCATATTTTTTGGATAACAAATGTTGCACTCCCAAATTTTTGGATCAACACGTCGATGTCAGGATTAGAAGGAAATGGTCATAACTAGTGGATTTTGAATGTCGAAGCAGTTACAACTATCAGATTTATTTGTGAGGCCAATCAAGACCGTTAGACCCAAACTAATGGAATTTTTGGTAGTTTATCCTAAGGATTCTTACGCTTTTGCACTATGAGTATAAAATAGGTCAAGGAAAATTTGAAATCAGACCAGTTGGAAGGATTTCTCGCCGTCTCAAAAGGCCATAGAGGTGGCTGGGGATGCTACATATTCAATTGAAGGAAAATTTGAAATCGGACAGGATGGAAGGATTTCTCGTGGTCTCAAAAGGCCACAGAGGTGACTGGAGACGCTACATATTGAATTCATTTATTGTGTATTGAATGTAGGGAAACATATTAAAACGCCACAGAGGTGACTGGTGCTACATATTGAATTCATTCTGTATTGAATGTACGGAAACATATTTTTAATGGAGCATCAGTTACCTATCATGTTTTATAACATTACAATATTTACATGTTATATGTTTTTACAACACATAAGTTGAATTCATTTGAAATACATTGTCTTCACTAATTTTTAAATTTTAATATAAGAGTGGAATTAGAATAATATCATCAAATGATAACTCATTCTACTTGATTCTTCAAGTCATGTTTTATTATATAGAGAACATTTTTAGAGAAAGGAAAATAAAGCAATGACACACAAATACATTGAAATCATTTTAAACAAATGTGTTCATATTATTCCACATAATATTTTGAATGAACATTAAATCCACACTTAATCAACCTTAAAAAATACATACATTTAAGCCAAGAATCCATGATAGCATATGAATTAAAATTTATATAAATTGTAGTACTACTAGATGTTTTAGTTATTTATTTTACTATTCCTTGTCATTTATATTTGTACCAATTTTAATATATTGATTATATCATTTAGGTAGTATTCAAACACATTAACATAGGCATATGCTTCATATATTTGTTGAGTAGGTACCTCAAAATATATGTGTAAATCAATAACTATGTGTTTTTTTCCAATTATTGTTACTTATATGTTGAAGAAGTCATCATTAATTCGCACTTTGACATGCTCTTTATTTAAAAAATAATAATTTAGTATATAATATTTCATAAAAATAATTTAAATAATAATAATAATTTTGTCAAAATAAACAGTTTATAAATAAGACAACAATCAACGTTAACAAGAAAAACATAAATATGCATGAACAACAACAAAATGATATGCATCAACATCAACATGATTAGCATCAACACGAGCATGATATACAATACATTTCATAAACGAGACATGGCACACAATACAATTTATAAATTAAAAAACGCCTAACATAACATGAAAAGACATAAATATACATGAATGACATCAACATGATATACATCAATAAATCATCAACAACATACGAAAAAATCATAATATATATGAACTATAATATCAAAAGCATAATATATATGAATTATAATATCAAAATCATAAAATATCTCGAATGTGTAATTCAAGTGAAATTTAAAAGTTAGATATATATATGTGATCAATATATGCTATGAGATAGAGGGTCCACCAACAGACCTAGAGGCATTAGTACCTCGAGCAACAAGGACAGAGGAATCAATACCTCTAGCAATACAACTAGAGGCATCAATACCTCTGCTAGATAAAAATGTAGAAATAAACATCTTAAACATATCTCTGTGAGGATCTATCCCACCCGATCTAGCTATCGTATCTATCAAACTAACTGATAGTGTAGGAGTTAGTGGTGGTTCGACTAGGTGAGAAGGAGATGGTGGCCGATCTACTCAATGTTGTTCTACTCGACATAATAATTTATATTAAGCTAAAAAACTTTGTAACTTTCACTCTTACTTAGTATTATTTATGACACAATCACTTGGGAAACTAAGAATAGATTTCCACTCTAACCTGTAACCCTCAAGGAATCATTTTCAATGTATTAAACAAATTGTGAATGTGAGATGGTAGAACAAAATAATAGAGAGAAAACACATTTTAGACAAGATAATAGGTACTATATTGAATAAATCTTGTTATCTTATTAAGAATGAAACATACTCAAATAAAAAAATTAGTAAAAACACAATATGTATTTGGAATGAGTTACAATGACAACACAACATGAGATAGCATTTACTTCTCATAGCATAGAACACTAAATCAACACTTTAGATGTTCGATTATAAAGAAGTAATAGTATGGTTCTTACAGATATGAACAAGTCATTCAAACACTTATAGCATTATACATGAAATTATAAACATTATTAAATTACAAATAAGTGTTCACAATAGTGGTTGTAGTAACAAATTGTGGTACTCAAACTTTATTGAAAATAATCAAAACTTTATATAGATAGACTGAAAAAGTTTGTGAATAACAAAGAGTGACACAAGAAAATTAGAGTTTATTATAGATTGGTACATTTGAAAAGATAAATCTCTAACGGTTAACAAACTAAATGCATTTCTCTCTTGTGAGGTGCCCAACTTGTTCCTCCATCGTCCAAAATGTTGATCCCCAATATTGAATTGATTCTTTATTTTATTTTTTACTTTATTGCTAATCGTAATAACCACTTGTCTTGATCGGTTAGGGAGTAGTACTAAAATTAGACCTTTGTTATGATCCTCACGTGAATGTTTCAAAGAAATGAAGATGCTCAAAGGCGAGGTGTACCCATCCCTATCTTCTCTGGCTTGCTTTGGTTGATGGTGAGGCACCCTATAAAATAAGGAGGCTTTGTTTGATAATCTTGCAATGTTTCTTTATTTCTAACCTACTAGATAGGTAAAATTTACTGTTTTTATAGCTAACATATCCAACTAAGCGTATTTATCATAAGTAGGAATAGGAATCCTTTGTAAAGTCTTATGTGTTTCGAATAAAATCTCAAAGTCCATTGATATCTTATCAAGAATAGTCTTCATTTTCAATAACCTTTGCATATATTTAAAATCATAAACATCATTTCTTCCTCAGAGCAATAATTCAATATAAACTTCTTGAGAGTGTAAATTCCCTTTTCATCCCAAAATGAAGGTATCCATATTTGAATTAAATATTTAATATTATCCTAATCATCCTTCCATTCTTAAAGACAACATTCCAAAATGTATTACTTCTTTGTAAGCACTCGGGTGACATCCATTATTAATGTAGTTTTGTCAATAATCCCTAAACTTTTAAATCCGTCCCAAGGTCTTGAGTTAAAAAAATGATATTACATTATCCACAATTTTAGGTTTGTCACCTCTTTCAATCCAAATTTAATTTATGTTTTGTATAACTTGGGAAGATAAATCCTCTACATCGTATAGCATAATAAAATGATTTTGATTCCATGTTTGAGATATTATTATACTCATTAGGTTCCTCTTCTATTGTAAGAGTTCTCTTTACTTTTGTTACTTTACCTTCATAAGGTTTAACTATGACATAGTTTTATCAATTTCTTTTGATTTAAGTTGGTTTGGAAATGAACGAATTGTCATTATGCTTTTGTTTTCTTCCTTTTTCAACCTCTCATTCAAATATTTATATGGTTTAAATTTATCATTTATTTAATTACTTGTTAAATTGTTCCTTTTCTAGTTAAAGAGTTGTACTTTTCGTTGTTTGAATTGGTTCAAAAGATGACAATTTCAGCTTTCCCTTTAAAGCATGCATCTCTTCATCTTTATCATTCAAGAGAGAATGAATTGGATAAGGATATTGTCGATTTGCACCAAGAGAAACTATTTTTTTCCCCAAACTATTTATTCTAAGTTGTTTGGCTTTAATATGTAGAAACAACAGGGACTTTGAGAAAGGGGGAATCATTGTCCTACACTGATTTACTTTTTATTGAACACTTCCTTCATGAATTTCACTTTTAAGTTCATCAACATTAATAAACAAACATTAATCATTTAATACAATCAACCACTTGTAAACAAATAGACACAGGATATAGAAATTCAGTAATATATTGATAGACTCAATAGGTTACATCCAATTTGTAATCTTATTAGTCAGCCACAATTTGTGGTAATCCTTGATTGTCTTCTATGCCACTTGCACATGAGCAATGATTTCCCTAACGCTTCTTTTCTACCATAATCATTGGTTATTACAGTGCTTATTTTCTTCTTATCCTATGAACAATGCTCCTTACAAAGGATACATACCTCACTATTTATACTTCTAATCACACTAGCAATTGTTCTCCATTGCTTACACTTCTAACCAATACACTTCTCAACCCACTAACAATGTTGTCCTCAAGAGTTTCTAGCCTCATAATTTAGTTTCTTCCTACAAACCACTAATTCTCTGCTTCAAAAAATTCAATCAGTGTGTCAATAAGATTTGAAAATAGTCTTTTATATCTCCACATTCCTTTTGATGTACCTTGGCTTCCTATTATGTCCAAATTTTTTAATTTCACCTATTTTTCATTTTTCTTCTTCCAATAAATGATGTGAGTTTCATATATATATATATATATGGTTTTCCCTCTTTTTATTTTTGTTTATTGAGAAGACCCATATTTTTTTCCTTATTTCATTATTATGGTGCATATTTATGTCTTTTTATTTTTGTTTATTGAGAAGACCCATATTTTTTTCCTTATTTCATTATTACGGTTCATGTTTATGATCATATTGTATTTTTATTTGGAGCCATACCTTTATTTTTTCTTTAAAACATCATCGTAGGATTTCTTCTTTACTACATCATTATGACTCTGCACTTCAAAAATTTTATTTTCTCAAATCTAATCATGCTCATGTATGTTGTTCATCTCTATAACCTTGTTTGACATGAATGAAAACATTGGTTTCAACAATCTCCCTTTTGGCATTGATGTCAACACTAAATAAAACTAAAACAAGATTCCAGTGAGTATGAGCTCTTTCTTTGATGTTGGTCACATTTGATTTGTTTTACTAGCCTTATTTCTCCCCCTTTGACAAAGCTTAGGATAACTCCCCGTGTAAACCATATTCTCTTATTTTTGTGTCTACTGCATATTGTTCTCGTGGCATTGTTCATTCTGATCTTTTGATCCTTTGTGCTATTGTTAGTTATATTCTAGAGCTAATTTTGTTCCTCAACACTCATGCTTCTACTATTGCTTCATTTTGTTTGCTCCCCCTAGGCTTATGCTTCCTTGTTATGTTGATGCTCCCCCTAAAATGGTTATTTATGTTCATCTACTCATGCCTTAAACTTCATTTTGCATGCTTCCCCTGAGCTTAAGGCTGGTCTTTTTAGATGCCTTGCTATTGGGAATATTACTTCAAAGAACTTCACGAATACTCTAGCTTTTGATAGTCACTACTGTCAATTATCTTCATAGTTTGTTTGATGAATTTGTTGCCCCTGGGCTTTTGTTTTTCAATTCATTTCAATTTATTCAAACAATTACAATATCCATATTTCTTCCTTTAGCACAAATAAAGACTGAACTCAACTAGCGTAGCCTAAGATCGACGACCGAAAGTTGCAGATCATTCTTAATGAAAATTTTATTTGCTTGGAGTCCTGGACATGACATGAAATTCTCCACAAATTACATTAATTCTCCATGGACATCTGAATCGATATTGGGCCTATGCCTTTCAAGAGAAACTCCCTCATTGAATTTGTGGATCACCATCTCCACTAGGGAAAAATGGCGGCTATGGCAAATAACTTCAGTAACCACACATCACAACCTTTTTATTTTCCCTTTTAACTTTTGTGGAAAGTCTTGCAGCTAATATACCTGTGACATAATTAGTGCAACAGAGTTATTGCAACAGACTTTTCATCATACACACTTTTACCTTGACACACTTACTTGGCTTCGACCAGCTTTTACTGCGACGGGATTTAGGTTGAGACTAACTCTTATGTGACCAACTTTTTCTTTGAAAGAGAAACTTTATATTTCCTAGTCTTGAGACTTATGTTATGAAAAACACTTTTCACTAGCGGTAACTTAGGATTAACTACGACACAACTATTACAACTCAGTCACAATATTATATAACCCAACATTGAATAAGGTTTTTGTCGAACCCTTCTGCAGATACAAACTAGAAATTTTACGCGCTAAAAAATATGGATTCTTCGTGTCTTTCACTGAATAATAAATGTAAACAACATTAACTCAGGTAAATATGGAGAAGATGTGTAGATAAATAAAAATTGCATTAAACCATAAACTATGGATTTATATTTCTTATGACGACATAACATAGAACTATTGCCGTAAATACAAACTTAGAAATTTACAAGGATGTTTCACCTTTTACATAGCTTTGGCTCTCAACACTTTCACAAAACACAAAAGCTTGAGCTTCAAACTCTTTAGAGAGTTTTTCTTCTTCTTCTCCGCACTTCTCTTCTTCTCCATGTTTGTCTCTCTCTATTAAGCTTGTGCATTCTCTACTACTTCTCCATATTTACAATCTTCTTCATATATGAAACTTCTATTGACTAAAATTGATTCTCTCTAAAACTATCGACTTAACATTAAAGACTGTAATAACTATATACCTAAAACATTATATTCAACAATTAAATTTGACTGGCTTAGATGCAAGAGACATGAAATCATCATCCTGTCTGACTGTCAGATAGAAAATGACCTACTATGGACTCTTATAGAGTCGGTTGATGTGTTATTCGGATCAGTGAGTAATTAATATTTCCAACACTCCCTCTTAATTATGAGCAGATCGGAATTTTAAAATAAATAATTACAAAATGTTTCAAAACTGAAACTTTCTTTATTCATGACAGAGTTCATTGAGAAGAACTTGTCATTCCTAAGTAACTTCAGAGATGCTGGAATGTATTCCTTTCCAAAGGTTTTGTAAAGATGTCTGCAAGTTGATCTTCAGACCTGCAAAATTCTAAACAAATTTCTTTATTATTCACCAATTCTCTTATGAAATGATACCTTGTGTCAATGTGCTTGTTTTTCTTATGAAACACGTGATTCTTCAACAATGCAATGGATGAACTGTTGTCACAGAAAATGGTTGTTGGTTCTTGTTGGTTTTGTGACGGGTCTTTTAACATTCTTTGCATCCAAATGACTTTGCATGCAACACCTGTAGCTACAACATACTCTGCTTCTGCTGAAGACAGAGTTACTATGGTTTTTTTCTTCGAATCCCATGACACAACACTTGTACCAAAATTAAATGTGTACCCAGATGTGCTTTTCCTGTCATATGTGCTTCCTCCATTATCACTGTCAGTGTATCCAATGAGTTTAAAATGTTCTAAGGTTGAATACATTATGTCAAGATCCTTTGTGCCACTCACATACCTCAGAATTATTTTACCTTCTTGCCAATGATAGTATTTTGGTTACTCCATGAATCTTGAGATCATACTTACTCCATACATGATGTCTGGTCTCGTTGTTGTTAAACACATAAGGCTGCCAACAAGCCTTTTAAACAATGTAGGATATACAGTTGATCCATCATCATCCTTGCTCAATTTTAAACCTTTTATTACTGGTATTGGGGATGACTTACAATTAGACATATTGAATCTTTTTAAAACTATGCTTGCATACTTTTACTGTGATATAAAAATATCATTTTCAAACTGCTCGACTTCAATGCCCAAAAAACCTTCATGAGCCCCAAATCAGTGATTTCAAATTCACTTTCCATGACTGTTCTAAATTCTTTTATGCCAAAATCACTAGTAAACATTAAATCATATACATACATGCATACAATTAATATGTTACCTTTGTTATTCACTTTGGTGTACAACGTTGGCTCACTTTCACTTCTGTGAAATCCATTCTCGGTGAGATAGGAATCAATGCGACTGTGCCAAGATCTCAGAGCTTGCTTCAAACAATAGAGCACATTTTTCATCCTATACACTTTGTGTTCTTGTCCTGAAAATTCATAGCTTTGTGGTTGTTACACATATACTTCTTCATATAGATAGTCATTCACAGATATTGATTTAACATCCATTTGATAAACATTCCATTTGTTTTGTGCAACGATGGCCAAAATTTTTCTAATTGTATCCATGCATGCAACTAGTGCAAAATTTTTATTGAAATCTATGTCGGGCTGCTCTGTGAAGCCTCTTGCGACCATTCTTGCCTTATGCTTCTGCACATTCCCATCAGCATCTTGCTTGGTCTTATAAACCCATTTGACGTTGATTACATCCTTAGATTTTGGTACATCAACCAGTTCCCATCTTTGGTTTTTCTCAATGCATTCTATTTCTTCATCGATGGCTTGTTCCCATAATTCTTCTTCGACGACTTCCTCAAATGTTAGTGGATCATCTATTTGAGAAAACAATTCAAAGAGAGAGAAGGAATTTGGTGTACCAGCTTCATATATTTCATGCATATGTCTTGTGTTTAATGGATCTGTTGATGTCGAACTACTTGATGGAGTATGGTGTACTCTTGTTGTGCTATTCGATGTATCTTGAGTTGTGACTTGTGTCATTATTTCTTGTGTTGAACCATGTCACGGTGTCATTGGAGTTGATGGTGTTGCAACCAGTTTACTTGCATGTGGTGTTTGACCCACTTCCTCTGTCATGTCATAATGCTAGACATTTGACACAATCTTGACATTTTTCTTGACAGTTCCATCCCATGATTCATTCTCAGCTAATTGAACATCACAACTGATGATTACTTTCCTTGAGACAGGTTCATACAAATTGTAGGATTTTGTGTCTTCATAGTAGCCAACAAAAATACATTTATGTCCCTTCTTGTCTAACTTCTTTCTCAGCTCATCTGGCACATGAGCATATGCGACACAACTAAAAACTTTTAAATGAGAAACACTACGATTTATACCTTTCCATGCTTCTTGAGGAACCTCGTTCTTCACGATCTTTGTTGGACACTGATTCAAACTGTATACAACAGTTGCGACTACTTCAACCCAATATTCATTTGGAAAATGCTTGGCTACCATCATGATGTGCACCATTTCCATAATGGTTATGTTCTTTCTTTCTGTGACACCATTCTACTGAGGTATATACCGTGCAGTGAATTGCTTCTATACGCCATGGGTTTTGCAAAAATTTAGAAATTTATTTGAAAATATTAATCGCCTCTGTCCATCCTTAAGATTTTGATGTAGTGGCCACTCTGGTTCTCCACGAGTGCTTTGAACTACTGAAAATAACTAAATGCATCAGATTTATGTTTCAAAAAATATACCCATGTTTTTCTTGAGTAATCATCAATAAAAGTAAGAAAATAATTGTAGCCTCCTATCGATGATGTCTGCATTGGACAACAAATATCAGAGTGCACAATCTCAAGTGGTGTGTGTGCTCTGTATGAATTTTTGACTCGAAAAGTCTCTCTATGTTGCTTTCAAAAAATGGAGCCTTCACAAACTCTGTCTGGTTTGTCAATCAATGAAAATCCTTTCACCATGTTCTTTGTGTGTAATAGCTTTAGCCCACCAAAATTAAAATTTCCAAATTTGAAATGCCACAGTCAGGAATCATCCTGAACTTCTTTTTGAGACGTTGCTTTAATTTCAGCGCTGTCATTTTCTTTCTTGTCGCAGTGTATGACTTCTTGTTTGCTTCCTGCCTTGAATGCAACTCTTGTATTTTCTGGGACTATCCTTAATGGAAAAAAATGATTCCTTGTCATTTGCACTTTTGCTATTAGTTGGTTGCTTGGACATATGTCTTTAATCACACAGTGATTATATTCCATGTAGACTTTGCACCCTTTCTATATTAGTTGTCCAATACTCAACAAATTATGTTTTAGACCTTCGACATGATAGACATCAGGAATATACTTATTCTCCCCCTGTTTGTTTAGAATACAAACAATAAATTTTCCCAAAACAATGACTTGGACATTATTTCCAAGTGTAACATCAGTTTCAACTGAATTATCTAGACTGGAAAACAAATTTAAATTACCATTCATATGATTGTTGCAGCCTGAATCTAAATACCATATGTCACATGGACATTCTTGGATGGTATTACATTCAATTAGGGATGCACATTCCATCAACATTGCGCTAGACGAAGTGATGGTGTTTGCCGACTAGTTTTGGCTTTTCCTTCCTTGGTCATATTGATTCTTCCTGCATTCATATGCATAATGACCAAATTTCTTACAATAATGACATTGAATTTTTTATTTATCAAACATGTGACCACTTAGCTGACTTGGGTTCTGATTTTGTCCTCTTCCAGCGACATCTGTGGGACTATTGTTGTGTCCTCTTGAGAAGTTTCTTCCTTTGCCTCTATAATTGTTTCTCCCCCTGCCTCTACCATGGCTTATGGATGACTCCGTTGCAAATGCACCTTCCAATGATGTGTTTGTTCTGTTGGTTCTATGTTCATGATTGATGAGTGAATCTTGTAGCTCATCAATGGTAAACAACGCCATGTCTTCATTTTCTTCCAAGGTCATAACCAAGGATTCAAATCTTGGGGGAAGACTTCTAAGAATTTTTTCAACCACTCTTTGGTATTCTATCTTTTCTCCATGGGATTTCAGTTGATTTATCAAACCAACAACTCTGGTGTAGAACAAGTCCACTGACTTTGATTCTTTCATGGATAGAGATCCAAAATCTCTTATCATAATCTACATCTTTGAAGTATTTACCTTGTCCAAACCTTGATATGTGGTCTCCAATATGTGTCATGCCTACTTAGTGGTATTTGTTGTTTCTACTCTTGGAAGTATGCTTTCATGCATGGCTTTGTGTATGTAGGACAAAGCTTTTCCATTTTTCTTCCTTTGTTCCCTCAGGACATCCATTAGAGGAAATTTTAATTTAAAGTGGGCCTTCCAAAAATAATACAAATTCCATGCCATCATGTATTAGCCAATCAAAATGATTTAAAATTCAAAAAGAGAGCACCTCTTAAACAATTTTTTAATATAAATTTGGGGATAGGTATCATTAAAAAAACTACTTTTTTGTTTGTATTTTCGACATATCTCCCTGTGTTTTTACTCAAATTTTGACTGGGAGAGCTCGTTGGGTGAGGAATTAAATTTTGCATCCAACGATACCCACTTGGCATACTTTTTACAGGCCCCGCTACCCCAAAAACAAAAAATACCTGGAAAAACATGATGATGACATCATCACCACATTTTTCCAGGTATTTCTTCTTTTTGGGGTAGCGGAGCCCATCAAAAGTATGCCGAGTGGGTACTCGTTGGATGTAGAATTTAATTTTGCATCCAATGAGCTCTCTTGATCGAAATTTGAGTAAAAACACAGGGATATATGTCGAAAATACGAACAAAAAAGTAGTTTTTTCTTTTCTTCCTCCAAAATTAATAAATATTATTTTATTATTTTATGATTTTATTATTTTAACTATTATTTTATTAATTTTCCTTAGGAGGCCCATTTTGAGTTGAAATTTCCTCTAATGTTTCTCAACTTTTGTGAGATTATTATATGTTACCTGATCTGTTGGTTATGTATAACCATTCTGAACAATATCCCAAACATATTGACCTATGAACAAAGCCTTCATTGTTAGAGACCAATAGTCATAATTCTTTCGTGTAAAAACTGGAGTTTGCAAACTCGACATATTTGAACCGAAAGTAGAAGCCATATCTAATTTACCTTAGGAAATTACTTTTTCCTTTTTGAGACAATATTTCTTTCCTAAACCTAATACCAAATCTCAGGAAAAAGGGTGGCTACGAAAAATAACTTGAGTTACTGCCTAACACAACCTTTTTCTTTTCCATTTTAACTTTTGTGAAAAATCTTGCGACATAATTACTGTGACAGAGTTACTACGATGGAATGTTCACCATAAACACTTTTACCTTGCCAGACTTACTTGGCTTCAACCGACTTTTACTGCGACAGGATTTAGGTTGCGACCAACTTTTGCTTTAAAAGAGAAACTTTATATTTCCTAGTCTTAAGACTTATGTTATGAAAAACACTTTTCACCTGCACTAACTTGGGATTAACTACGACACAACTATTGCAACTCATTCAGAATATTATATAACCCAACATTAAATAAGGTTTGTGTCAAACACTTCTGAGGATAAATACGCGGTGAAATGATATGGATTTTACGTGTCTTTTACTGAGCATTAAATGTAACCAACATTCACTCAGGTAAATATGGAGAAGATGTGCGGCTAAATAAAACTTGCATTAAAACATGAACTATGGATTTATATTTCTTATGACAACATAAAAAAGAACTATTGCGGTAAATACAAACTTAGAAATTTACAAGGATGTTTCACTTTTTACAGAGCTTCGGCTCTCAACACTTTTAGAAAATAGAGAAGCTTGAGCTTCAAACTATTCATAGAGTTTTTCTTCTTCTTCTTCATAGTTCTCTTCTTCTCCCTGTCTACCTCTCTCTATTGTGCTTGTGCATTCTCTGCCTATGTTACCAGAAACAAGAAACGGGAAATGAAACGAGAAATGGGAATAGTACAAGAAACAAAAGTTTAGAGGTTTCGCATTCAAAGAAATGAGAGAGAAAAATAACAAAAATGAAGGTTCGGAGATATATTCAATTATAATTAACAAATATATTTTTCCATATACCCTGTCAAATAAATTGGTGTTTCTTTGTAAAAACAAATGTATTTTTAACTTAAATTTAACTTCATAGGAGACGCAATCAGTGATAAATTGAAATCATATATACTTAAAAGCAGATCTTGTATTTGACTTACCTTTACTAGTGTGGCCTAGTGTGGCTTCTCCTAGAAGCATTGGATTATATAATGCAGTACTATTCCTTCTACAAGACACAAGTAAACTAATAATGCTCTCTTACCTTCCATGAATCAAAAAGCAATGCAAAGAATGATAAAATAAGTTGAATAGAAAATTAGTTTTATCAAGCAAAACCTCATTTATCCTCTCTAAAATATTAAGTTGAAGCATAACATAGTTCTAATATATTAAATTGAAGCATAACAGAGTCCCACATCAGCTTAATTAAATAGCAATATTTTTTCTTCAAGAAAGTCAGTGAGATTGATCTAAAACTTTGATCTATTTTTAAAATAATTCAAATAATGATTTGAACAAGGTTTCATACATGAAACTTAAACCAGGACATCGTTGGGTTTTTTGGGCACGACTATGGTTCGAAGCTACTGTGTAGTATATCCAGTGTGATGGATTGAATTTTTACTTGAGTGAATATTTACTTGAGGAATTCTTCTATCTAGTATTTTTGTAATGCCCCACATTTTGATAAAGACATATTTATTAGTTAGACATGTAGTATTTTATTTTCTTATTATGTGTTGTACTCAACTTGACTGAGAAAACTATAATTTCTACATGATGGACTCAATTATATGTTATTACTATGTTTATGATTATTGTTTCCTTTATTGTATGATGATAGTTATATGTTTAATTTGTTTTTCGTAGACAAGATGTGAAAGATATGATGAGGTACATGGATACCATTTTTCGGATATGGTCAACTGAATTATTATATGTTATGCACATATGTGATAAATTAAATTGTTAAATGAACAAATGATGATAATGAGGATAATTGATGACCGAATGGAAATATTTGTTATAAGTGTACATTTTTAAGAAATACTAACCCATAGGAAATAGGGGTTAAGTGATAGCTGGGTACTAGATATGGCATGTGGATTAGTACATAGTTTTGCAGGAAACCTTATTTACCAAACTGATGATACGATGACACGTTCTTATAATCTCAATAGCAGCACAACATGATTTTGACGGGGTATAGACCCAGTATGTTGAGAGGGATGGAGGTATTACCCACCCTATGTTTTTATGATACCTGAGGTCATGGAAGGGTTGTGTTAAGTCATGCTTTCCTAGACATGTGATGATCATGGTCGGATTCTTACTAGGGGAGGCTAGGTCTATTATTTAGCCAACGCTACCGCTCTTAGGTTCTATATGTGGCCAGGTCGATGAAGTCGATGCCACATCTTTACTAACATAGGAAGGATAGGGAGGATGTGGACGTATGATAGGATGGGAGGACATGTTTGCTAGGATTGTTTGGGGTTGAGGGTTTATGACAACAAGCCAGTAGTAGTAAGTATCTTTCCCTTAATAATAATTGATTGATTAGAGATTGTTATCTAAGGTATAGTAATGTTATAGCTTGATTTCTTAATTATTAATAATTAATGATGTTGAAATTATTCTGTGTGACCATCGTGTCTTGTATGTGTGATTGTTTTGTTTACATGAATGATTATTTTGTTTTCAATTAGTATATATATGCATATGCAAGATGATGTTTTCTTATAGTACATATATGGCCTATGCATACGCTGGCCACACACGCACACCTTGTATATGTATGCTATAATTGATGTGATAAATAATCAACATGTTAAATGATTGTAATGTTGTTCTAGATAAGACTCAATTTTGCATTAATCAATTTTAAATAATAATCGTTTAATCATGTATATATGAATAACTCCTCAATTGGTTTATCTATTAGTTATGTATAGGTGATGCATTAGGAAAAAAAATTCGTTTCCAAGATAGAATTGTCATAATATAATCATTATATTTAGCATAATTATTGTTTTATGTATATAGATAGTGTTGATCTGTTAGTATGCTCATCGTTCTAATTGAACAGTTAGAACTAATTTTTTAGAAGTGATGGAAACTGTAACTATAACAATGAGAGTTGTATTTGTTATTTTTATTATTTAATATTATGATTATTATTATTATTATTATTATTGTCAAATAAACATAAGTTTCAGTATTTATTTAAAATAAGTTATTAATTTAGATTTTTTTGGGAATATTATTACTGAAATTGATTGGTTGATTTAGTGCTATTATATTCTATAATTGATTATTGATTATTTGAATTGATTGGTTGATTTAACATTATTATATTCTAGTTAGTGATTAATTAATGTTAATCAAAATATTACTTGTTGAATTTGGGTTGATTGAATAATAAATACACAATAATTCTCATCATTATATAAGTCAAGATTTTTATTATTATTATGCTATCCTAAAACATTTAAAGAACAAGTGGCCCTTGATTTTATGGTATTTAACTTGTCTGGTAAGTGAATAAGACAAGTCATGATTATCTTGCATTAAAATAAAGAATAGAAAGTCAAATAAAAAATGGAAAAACTTAAATGAGCATCTAACCATTTGACTACCCGAGAGAATGAGAAATCCTAGAACTCATATTATAATTATTTTATTCTTGATAAGTGTAATTGTATTAATGGTTTAAAATTCCGAAAACATGGAGGGTGAAGGCGTTGGAGTAAGAATGAAGTTTGGATGAGGAAAATGGTATTTAGGAAAGCTCTCATGGAGGAGATGGGGGAGGGGTTTTTGTTTTTTTTTCTCTTTTGGGGGAGAGGATAGGACTTATAATGGATTTTGGAAAAAGGAAGAATATCGAGGAGGGGGTTAACTCGATGATTGAAGGAGGTGCAAAATTCAAAGGAAGAGCCTGTAAACTGTATTATTGACTAAATGATGGTTCGAAGGATTTTGAATAGAGGAAGCTGCTGTCGAGATTATCGGATTGTGGGCTTGGGGGCTAGGAAACCCGTTGGTTTCCTAGGACCATCATGATGAGCTGGTCGACAGGGTGGTTTGTTAGTTTGGTTAACATGGCTTCATCAAAAGGAACTACGGACGGAGCTGCGATGGACGAAGCTACAGAAGAAGGACACTAGAGATATAGAATTATCTATGATCCTATGCCCTACATAAACCAAGTATTCTACTATCATAAGTTTGATATTTATTTATTTTTATTTAATATAAGTCATGGCCTAAAAGAATGTAAAGTGTATGTAAATGAAAATGCTAAAATTCCTATCTCTATTTAAAATATTTACTTATAGAAATATCAAGAGTATTATGGTGGAAATAAGAAGAGAAACAAGGATAGAAGCTAATTGTATGCAAATAAACTAAATTTTTATTTTTAGTAACTAAACTCTAAATGGCCCATATTACATCTTAGTGAGTAAAGAACATAAAAATAGTGATTTATTGACCTTCAAGAAAAAAGAGCACTACAATTTTGGTTAGAGATTCATATCCACAAGTTAATTTGGTTAAAGAGTTGTATTGTTCTTAAGATGAAATCCTAGGGTTATATGAGAAACCCATCACCCTGCTCAACATTTTCATTTTGACAACAATTTAAAGAGAAAATTAATATGAACAATTGAAATTACATGGCAAAATCAAATTTGAATTCTTTCAATTTACATATATACCCCTATGAAGTTAAGAAGATTCTCTTTTGAAAGTAGTCCAATTGTCCAACACCATTAAATCTTCTTTACTTACTTTTTTTTTTGGGAAATCATGAAACAAAAATTACTCTATCATTAAATTTTGTCTACGTGCTCTTTTTGAGAGGTAGTTACATGGAATGTTTGTAATTGAGGTTATCATGGAACAAGAATTGCAATATCTTCAAATATAGATCCATCTTGACTCAAGATGGATCCATATTAATTTAATATATATATCTTTAACAATGGAAATTTGCTTTACCTTTTCTAGGAGGAAGTTATATGGACTATGAGGCGGAAGTCTTCTTATGTTTTAATTGGTTGAAAGGCATAGGGAAATCATGAAAGGAATGTAGATGCATTGTAACAGGAGGAGGATTGAGTGAGGCATGGATATCATCAGTTGCATATTTCATTCATTGTACCTACTTCGATACTGAGATGATTCCATGTGTCTCGTCTATTCTCAAAATACCTTTGTTAACTAGAGAATATACCTTTGTTAACTATGTGGTGTAAATGTATGTTTCTTGTTGCCACAACCTATTAACTTACTCTCATTATTGTATTGGAGGGCGTTGTGTATTTATTTTCATCCTCTACCTCGTGATATCTGCATTGTGGCTAACCCATGATCGACCACAAGACTACATTGTGGCTAACACTGTAAGGGTTTTACTTGTGGGTATAACTAATTACTTTAAACCCTAACCAAGATCTACTCCTATGCAAGAAATTAAAGTTAATGCACAGCGGAACTTAGAA